>OY757315.1:79653850-80253850 GCA_963583905.1 Stenurella melanura
CATGTCGCCGTATAATGGGATTTAAAATTCTTCTTCAGTGTTTGAGTTTTGACAACATCCATACCAGAGAAGAAAGGAGACAAGTCGATAAATTGGCCTCCATCCGTCAGATTTTTTACGAAGATGCTGCAAATCTGCCTACAGACATTCAGAGTTCGTCACTGTTGACGAGAAATTGGAGGCATTTAGAGGCAAATATGCCAAAAAGCAAAATAAATATGGCATTAAAATATTTGCACTTTGTGATGAAAAAAATGTGGTATACAAGTTCAATGGAGGTGTATGTTGGCCAATAACCTATAGGTTCATTCAGAATGGAACACGCTGCCAAAGCAATACTTGAAAGGCTAAAAAAGCACAAACGAATCTAATCGAAACATCACCACTGATAATTGATTTACCAGTGTGCCGTTAGCCAAAAGTTTAAAATCTAAGAAACTTACCCTTATTGGAACCATCAGGAAGAGCAAACTAGAATTACCAGCAGAATTTAGATAAGATCAAGGAAGACCTGTTGTACCACCCCGTGTATATATATATATATATGTCATACTGTACCACCCCGTATACAGGTATCATACGATGGCTGGTCTGAAAAGATGCAGAGCTTGCATTTTTATATCAACAGCCTGTGCGCGGGTGAAAGTCAGGCGAGTTCCCAAGTCAGCTTTCGTTTGGTGAAGTTGGGGAACCCGAAATTTGTAATAGTTTTGTCAAAATTTACCCAAGTGAAGTTTAATATATACATAATCTTAAATAATTGTCAATTTTTCAACCTTCAATTGGAAGAACTTATTTTTGGATGTAGAGTAAAATACGCGAGTTTAATTTTTCTAATTACGTTAAAATAAAGTGATCGTTCGTCGAGGGACATGATGATATGAGTAAGAGATACTGTCCGCTATATTGTTTTATTGTTTGATATGTCGTATTGCATGGGGTAATAATATGTGGGGGTGTTGAAATGCTCTGCACGATTGAGAGTACCTTTTATTGCCATTACATGGAATAGTGTTATATATATAAATATGTTTTTATTTTATTAACGTAAATTGTTTCGATATTTGTAAATTTCCGTTGTCATTTCCGGAAGAAGTTAATTAACTTTAGTAAACAAATTGCTTGTAAAATTTCGATATGTCATTAAAAGTAACTAAATTCAGAGAACTAGTATTATTCTCTCTCTAAGGGAGTTCTGTCCACTTACCTTTAATATACAGGGCTCACGAATTCACAGCCCCGAAGAGCACTACTTATTAACTATTTATTTCTCTGTTAAATCAGAGTGGTGGCAGCGAAACTACCAACTATTTGGGTAATTTCTTTATTATTAATCTTTATTATAACTTACATTTCTAATTTTTGTGTGGTGTGTTGTGGGGTTAATAACCACCCCTCTGTTCGTTACAATGGTGGCTAGGGAGAGACAATAAGAAAAGTACCCCTTTTCTACCCCCACCCCTCGAGCATTACAATGGTGGCAGCTAAGTGAGATTAAAATTTTGAAGGAAAAGTGGAGTAGAATTTTCTAGAGTTTTTGAAAGTTTAAATAATTTTTTTTTTAAGAATTTTTTTAAAGTAAAAACTGCAATTATTTTTGAAGTTATACAGTAGTATTTTATAATTTAATTTTGAATATTGAGTAATTGATTGAATAAGTTAAAAATGGCTAATGCAGCAGAGCAAGTGCAAGTACCACAGGTTCAACCTGCACTACCAGGTCAAAAACACTAGAACAATTTTCAGGAAAGTACAATGTTAAGAGGTATTTTGAAAAGGTCGAACAAAGGTCGAAATTAGACGAATGAAGCGAGGAAACAACGTTAAAAATCATTAAATATAGACTTAAAGGTGATGCATATGACTATTTTAAGACGGACCCTACATTAGACTCACTGGAGTATGTAGAATTCAAAGCAAAATTTGTCAAGAGATTTTCACCAATTATAGTACCGGGGCAAGCTTTAAGTAATTTAAATAAGTGTTATCAAAGGCACGATGGGGGTGTAAATCAATATGCCACAAGGGTAAAGTTACTGGGTGTTTTAATTTTAGAGGAAGACTTAGCGACGGCAAATGACAATGAGAAACCAGGTTTAATTAAGAAGGTAGAACAATTAGTACTGAATCAATTCACAACAGGGTTGAATAAAAACTTATTAAAAAACGTAGGGACAGTATTCATGCGTGAGGATAATTTAACAATATACAAAGCCGAAGAATTTGCCAGGCAGGAAGAATTAAATGAAATAATGTTGAAACCGCGTCAATCTCAGGTATCAAATATTAATGATGTAAATTGTTTCAAATGTGGTAGGTCAGGACATTATGCTAGGGACTGTCGAATAGGGAATAATTACAGAGATTTTGGAAATAGAGGTGATAATTTTCAGAATAATCAAGGCCGGAATTTTCAAGAAAATCGGCATAATTATAGTCAAGGAAATAGAGGAGGTAATCAAACAAATTTTAGGGAAAATATGAGTAATAATTTCAGCGGAAACCGGGGACATTTTAGTAGTGAAACAGGCAGAAATGGAGGTTATAGGGAAAATCAGAACAATTATGGCGAGAATCGCAGATATTCGAACTACGAACAAAGTAGAAATTTAGGTTATAGGGCAGAAGGAAGACAAGATAATTACGGCGAAAATAATAGACATTTTAATAATGAAGCAGGTAGAAATATGGGTACTAGTATAAGTAGGCAAAACCAGGGACAAGGGAGTACAGGAGCTATACCGAGAAGGACAAATTTAAATTTAGGGACAAACAATGGGCAACATTTAAACTCTCAGGCCGTTCCCCCTTCAGTGCCTCGAGAGGGAACGAGGAATTAAAGTGAGAATGTAATTTTGGGGCAGATGAAAATGATAGGTACCCTTGCAAATACCACAAATTTATTATGACACGATGAATTCGCCAGGTTATGTGAACATTTTTGTGAATAATAACCCAATGAAATTTTTAGTGGACACTGGGTCAGCTGTCTCTTTAATAAAAAGGAGTTGTTTAAATAAAAATAGTGAGATTTTTGAGAGACCAGATATTAAGTTAACCGGAGTCACAGGCCATGGTATTCCAATTGTAGGTACAACTATTGCAAAATTTGATTTTAATAATTTTTATATAGGGGAGTCCGAATTAATAGTTTATGATGATCAAGTACGACTAGGTATTGCAGGAATTTTAGGTTGAGATTTTTTAGTAAAAAATAAAGTTAACATTTGCTATGGTAGAAATGTGAAGAGTATATAATGTTGAAATACCGCTTGTATCTATACAAAATTTAAGAGGTGCGAATGAGGACAGAAACATTGAGGAAAATAAATTTAATAATGAGTATACACAGACGGACGAACCGTTAGAAGCAGATATAGGAGAGTATGAAAGTTTTGTTAGTATTGTGCAAAGTAATAATGCCTACGCGCAGACGGACGAACCGTTAAAAATAGAAATAAAAGAGGATATGAATTTTGTTAATGTCGGCAAAACTGAGTTGAATAATGAATACATACAGGTGGATGAACAGTTAAAAGTAAAGTTGAGAGATAACATAAATTTTGTTATTGAGAAAAATGAGCACATACAGGTGAACGAATCACTGAAAGTTAACTTGAAAGATAATATGAATTTTGTTAGTATTGAGGAAAATGAGTACATATAGGTGGACAAGCCGTTAAAAGTAAAGTTGAGAGATGATACGAATTTTGTTAGAATTGAGAATAATAGGTATATAGAAAATAGAGATTCTGTTAGTACTGAGAATAATAGGTACAAAGAAAATAGAGATTCTGTTAGTGTTGAGAAAAATGACTCAGATAATAGGTATATACAGACGGAAGTGCCGTCGGAAGTAGATATTGTAGCAGAGAATAAGGGTTTTATAAATAATGAGAGAAATAAGAATTCTAATGAAATTAGTAAGAGAGAAAATATAGATACGGTGAAAAAATATGAAGTGAAGTATGTAAGCGAAACTAATGATAGTACTCGAGTAATGCAAAATGCAGGGAATCTAACAAATGACATGTTGTGTAGCGAATTAATAGATGAACTAGATAAAAAGGTAATAAAAAATCAGGGAAAAATTATTTATGGCGTCGACAAACGCGAAATTAATAAAGGCGAAAAGGTAATAAATAATCAAGGAAAAATGATTTATGGCATCGACAAACGCGAAATCGATAAAGGCGAACAAAAATCACAGAGTAATGAAATTTTTGCCTGCCCTAGATATAAATAAATTTGCGATAAATTCAAGTACAGACACAAAAGTTGAGAGCGAAAATAAAAGTTATTTAAGTCGGTTACAAAAGGTTCAAGCCTCAACCAACCAGATAAGATTAAATAATCCCGAACTCGGCGATTCGCATGTAACAAAACTAAATATGGATTTACCGAAGTTGTCGATCAGCGATAAGAACGACTGCTTCAAGCTTAATAAAAAGGGTTACGAATGTGTCGCTGGAAATGATTGTTATTATAACGCAAATAATTTTGGATTTTTATCCCTTACCAAATTTAAATGAAACCTTTCCAAGGTTTTGGCAAATCTAATTTGTTCAGTACTTTCGACGTAAATAATGCTTATCACCAAATTCCCTTAGCGCTAGAAGCAATAGAAACATCAGCTTTTAGTACCCCTGATGGAAATTATGAATATACCAGATTGCCTTTTGGCATAGTAAACGCACCCGCAACGTTTGTTAACGCTATGCTAGCAGGATTGACCACGGAAATGTGCATGGTTTATTTAGACGATATAGTAGTAGTAGTATTGGCATACAGCCTGGTATTATCTTCTAGTATTTAGTCCTGAAATATATTGTGAATATCTGTGTTATATAAATATAAATATTTGCTAAACAGTGCAGGGTAGTAAAATGAACTGTTGTGAACTAAGTGCTGAATGAGTGGAGGTGCAAAACTGCATAAAAAGTGCAATCATCAGGTTTGGTTCGCTTTGTTTACAAACTGTTTTTAAGTCCTGATAAGAATTGGCTGTGTACCAATTCACCTATCTGCTATATATAAATTAAGTGTGACAATGGACAACCGTTTTAAATGTTGCAGAAAAGAGACTGTAAGTACTTTGTATTGTGTATCTTGCGAAAACGTTTTCCACAAAGAATGTGTGGAAAAGAAAAGAGATGTTACAAGATTAGATAAGCATAAAATTATGTGCTCTAAAAAATGTTTAAAAGAAGACAAAGTTCTTAAATTAGAACTGCAAATAGTAGAACTAACTAAAACTATTGATGTTCTTGAACAGGAGCTTAAAGAGAAAGATATGTATATATCTAAAATAAAGAGAATGTCACAAGCGTTTGAGGCTGATGTTGTTAATCAAGAGCAAAATTATTTAAATGATATTGAGGCTCAGCAAAATCTAATTCAAAACCTAAAAGACAGATTACATTTAGAAACCACTAAAAATCTCCCAAAAGAAAATAAAGAAATTGGCACTCAAACTGAGAAGAAGACATGTGAGAAATATATTCAAACTAACAACTTGATAACGAAAAGTGTCAAGGTACAGACAAAATGTTCTGGGGAAAATGCATATGTCGAAAATCTACAAAAAACACCAGTAAAAGCTAAAAATCATGGACGTAACACAAACGCAAATGATATGGACCTCGATACCAGAAATGAGCAATCTACCGGTAATAGTGGACACATTGATAGTTCTATAAGGAAGCCAAGTATGATCGGATTAAATAATGTTAGGAAAAATAAAATTTTGATAATAGGTGACGAATTTGGTAAAAACTGTTCTCAAATATTATTCTCCCTTCTTGACAACTCCAAATATTCTATTGAAAGCTTTGTGAAACCTAATGCTTGTGTTGCAGAATTAGCAGATGACATTTTCACTAAAGTAAAAAATTACAGTTCTAGTGACTTTGTCGTATTAATGTTTGACGAAAAAAACATTGTTCATGTCAGTTATTTAAACCTACTTTTAAAACACATTTTCCCACTAGGAAAATTTACTAATGTACTTTTAGTCACAAGATATTATGGGAGAGCTAGATATAATGATTATAATAGAATTATTTGTGATACAATAAAAAATTTTTGTAAATTGAATAAAAATCTGTCATTAAGCTACGTAAGTCAAATAAAACTAAAGAACGATAGGCAGTGTAAAATTAATGCTTGTCATAAATTAAAAAAATACATTACATCTGATGAATGCAGGTCTATTGTTAATAATATTGTTCTAAAAACAGTGGATGTAATGTCAAATAGTGCTATAACTCAATACATTGATATGATCGACAGTCACTCGTGTACTGATAATTCTCTTAATACAATAGACTTAACTAGTAGTTCCTCTGACAGACAGACAGCTGCCACGAGCGAAGAAAATAATTTTTTATACCCATGTCTGTCAGAAATTCAGTTTGCAGATTAAACATTCTTGATACTTCTAATCAAGAAGATATATTCAATATTTGCCACCTTAATGTACAGGGCATGACAAATAAACTAGATTTAATAGAGTGTTTCTTGAAAAATTATCGGATTGACATATTATGTGTATCTGAACACTGGCTTCTACATAACGACCTAGATAGTATAAGGATTCTCGACTACAAAATAACTAGCCACTTCTCGAGGGAAGAGCATATTCATGGAGGGTCTCTAATTTTAGCTAAAAATAACATTCATGCTACTGAACTATTGTCGATAAAAAACTTATCCATGGAGTGTCACATTGAAATTTGTGCCATAAGCTACTTCATCAATAATATGAAAATAATAAATATTTGTTTATTACCTCCTAATGGAGATATTGATATTTTCACTTTAAGTTTATCTGAGGCTCTAAATGTTGCTATGAGCATATCAAGTAATATAATTCTCTGTGGTGATTTTAACATTGATTACAACAAAAATTGTTTAAACACTAAAATTTTTAATGACATAATTAAAGCCTTTGATTTAGCTGTAACTTTGACAAATCCTACACGCATATTTACCAATGCTAATGGCTACACCAGTAGTAGTTGCATAGATTATATGATTACAAACTTAAATCCTAACACTTATAGCTGCAGTATTAAACAACCAAACATAGCAGATCATCTAGCACATATACTGACTGTGAAAGTTACGAACCAGAAGTCACCTGAGATTAGCAATAACATTTCCTTGAAAAAGCAAATTGTAAATGAAAATACAATAAATACTTTTAACTATCACTTAAGTAGGGTGGACTGGTCAAACGTATATTTCTTAGATTTTTCTGAGGCATTTCAGTTCTTTATTGATAGTATTGCTTGGTGTTTTGAAGTTAGCTGCCCAACAAAAAAAGTACGGTATTATAATAAAAAACACAATAAAGAATGGTTTACTCAGGAGCTGATGCAGCAAAGTGTACATTTAAAAAATTTATTCTGGATTACAGTAAATTTAAGTTGTCCTGTATATAAAAGATTATACGATGATGAAAAAAAGAAATATAGGAATAATATAAAAGTAGCCAAACAAACCTATTATAACACCAAAATAAATAACTCTTCAAACAAAAATAGGGAGACCTGGAAAATAGTCAATAAAATATTAGACAGAAATAAAAATGGTGCTAAGGGCAACATCACCCTCAAGGTAAATGACAGCGTCATAAACGATATTACAGAGGTTGTAACAATATTTGCGCATCACTTCTCTGATGCTGCGCCTAAAATAATTGAGGAACACTTTGGGTCAAACTTATCTCTGCCATGCACTCTAAGTGAGAATTATGTGTACTCACTGTACTTTAATCCTATCACTATAGAAGAGGTGCACAATACTATTATCCAATTAAAAAATAAAAACTCAGCTGGCTATGATGGACTCACGGCAAAAATTGTAAAAAATATTGAAAATAACATATTAGAACCATTTGTATACTTGTTAAATAAGTCAATAGAAGCTGGAATCTTTCCTGACAGCCTGAAATTAGCAACTGTCATTCCACTACTAAAAAAAGGTGATCCCACCGTTTTGGATAACTATCGACAAATTTCCCTCTTAAGTGTTCTCTCAAAAATACCTGAAAGAGTAATGTACAACAGAATTTCTGAGTATGTTGAAAAGAATAAAATATTAACTCTCTCGCAGCATGGGTTTAGATCTAACAAGTCGATTGAGACAGCTTGCTATCACCTTCTAGAGTATGTTTACAAATGTTTGGATGAGGGTAGGTATGTGGTGTCATTATTTTTTGACCTCTCCAAAGCATTTGACACTGTTAATAAAGAAATACTGAATAGTAAATTATATAGTCTCGGCATTAGGGGTAACATTCTGCTGTGGTTGACTTCCTATATGGAAAATAGATCTCTCAGGGTGAGGTTAAATGATCAGGAGTCGGACACATTTAGTGTTGCACTTGGGGTCCCTCAGGGCTCAGTGTTAGGCCCATTACTATTCATGCTCTATGTAAATGATTTACCCAGCTACATGGAGCATGGTCATGTAACAATGTTTGCGGACGACACAACAATCACCGTGTCAGCTGCTACACCCGAAGAGCTTCACATGAAGGTCAACAATATTATAGAATCATTAAGTGCGTGGTGCCAAAGAAATAAGTTGATTTTAAATGAAAAAAAGACAGTTTGCCTAAACTTTCACATTCAAAAGACCGTACCAGAAAACTTCATGGTCAATAATATTGTGCTATCGGATTCTGTCAAATCACTCGGCACCTTACTTGATTCCAAACTCTCCTGGTGTAGACATATAGATCATGTATGTAATAAACTGAATAAGGCATTTTTTGCAATGTTACAGTTAAAATCCACTCTAGGCAAGGAAGGCTTAATCAGCATATATTATGCTATGGCGTATAGCCACATTTCATTTAATATTATTGCATGGGGCAAAGCTTCTGAGTCTGAAAGAGTGTTTATCTGTCAAAAAAGAATTATTAGGCTTATCTTTGACCTAAAAATAAATGAAAGCTGTAGAAATATATTTATAGAAAAACGTATTCTTACAACACCCTCCATCTACATCCTAAAATGCCTAACCTTTACAAAAAATAACATAGCTCTCTTTAAAAAAAGGTCTGATTATCACAACTATCCAACGAGAGATGGCGATCTCTTATGTGTACCGAATCACCATAAAAGCTTATTTAAACGATCATCTATATATAACTGTATCACCCTATACAATGCTCTCCCAAAAAATCTTCGTGATATTCCAAGCAAATTAAAATTTAAAATAAAAGTAAAAGAATATCTATCGAATAAGGGCTATTACACAATATCCGATTTTATTGAAGGTAAATGATGTTGTTATCTGTTCTACTTAGTAGGTCACATATTATGTATGCACACGTACTTTGTCTTATATTTGTTGTTAATTTTGTTTTATATATTAACTGACAAAGCTTTGACTACATCTTAGTATTCTTAGCTCAGAAAATTTGTTAAATAACTTTATATGAACTGTATTCTTTACCGTCGATTCATGTGTTTTTTGTTGAGTTGTTTAGTTTACTAATTTTATTGATGAATTTCATGAATTGTACTCTATACATACATTCATGTACACTTTGACTTGCCATATGTACTATTTGTATCTTGAATGGTTAATAAAATATTATTATTATTATTATTATTATTGTTTTTAATTCAACAGGAATAACCGAATATAACGCTTAAACCTAGTAAATGTAAATTTTTATTGAAGGAAGTAAAATATTTAGGTCATGTGATTTCTGAAGAAGGTATTAAACCAGACCTACAAAAATATTGAATGTATACTTTCGTATCCAATACCAAGAAATGTAAAAGATGTACGGGCATTTTTAGGCTTAGCCGGGTGATATAGGAAATTTATTAAACATTTTTCAGAAGTAGCCTTACCCTTAACTAACCTTACAAAAAAGGACAGGAAATTTGAGATTACGTCGGACGTGATAAAAGCTATTGACACACTAAAAAGGGCTATTACTTCAGAATCAATATTAATAAATTTTGATCAGCCGTTTATTCTAGCTACTGATGCAAGCGATGTTGCAACGGGTAGTATTCTGTCAGTTAAGAGATGGATTCCAGAGACCCATTGCATTTGCAAGTAAAAGGCTTAATAAGGCGGAGAGAAACTATACAGTAAGTGAGAAAGAATCGTCCCTTAAAATGGCTGCTTAATTTGAAGGACCCTACTTCGCGATTAACTAGGTAGGCGTTGCTTTTAAGCGAGTATGACTTTGACATAGTACATAGGCCAGGTAGAAAGCACGGAAATGTGGATGCACTGAGTAGAATTTATAGTATTCAATCTGAAAATAACCCTTGTAATGTCGATTCGATTTTAGAGTATATTAATAGAGCAAATTATGTAAATCCAGGTGTACAAGAAGTAACAGGTGATTTATTTTACTGTCCAGAGTACTTTTCGTTAGCTCACTGTGTATCACAAGATTTTCACATGAGTCAAGGTATAGCAAAAACATTTAAGAATTATTTTGGTGCTGTAAACGAACTAGTAGCGCAAAACAAAGACCTATGGGAAGTTGCCGAACTTATATTACCAGAACGAAATATTTACTATTTGATAACTAAAACAAAGTATAATAATAAGCCCTCATATCAAAATGTGTTTTTAGCTCTAAATAATTTCAAACAATCTTGTAAATTGGATTTTGTTACGCATCTAGCAATGCCACGAATTGCCTGCGGTTTAAATAAGTTAAATTGGGATGTAGTGCTTAAATTAATTAACTATGTTTTCAAAGATTAAGAATTAAGGTTTATATATACATTAAGGAATCTAAACAAAACGACCAAAGTTTAAATGTTTTAAAGGTGAACCTAGTAAACGAACCACTCTGTATACCAGTCTGGGATAGAGATAATATTAAACAAGAACAACATAAGGATAATTTTTGTAAAGAAATAATTGACTATTTAAATAGCCCCGATAATAAAGTGTAGTTAGATTATTTTTTGGATAATGATAAAATTTTGTATAAGTTAGGAGAAGACGGAAATTGTGATAGATTGGTATTGCCAAGAAATTATATTAATAAAACCCTACGCGATTTTCACTGCTTGCCTTTTGCATGACACCAAGGTCAACAAAAAACGGTAGATTTAATTAAAACTCGATTTTTTTGGCTAAATATGCGTAAAGATATTATTAATTTTGTTTAGAATGTCATTCTTGTTGTCAAAGAAAAACATTCCCTCACATGCGTTCTGCTTTATTAGAGAAATTTCCAGATATAAGTGAACCATTTGAACGTACAAGTATGGGTATTGTTGGACCGTTAGTAGTGACACTACATAATAATAAGTATATTTTAACCTTTCAAGACTATTTTACAAAATATGTGGAAGCAATTCCGATACCAGATCAAAAAGCAGAAACTATTGCTAACATATTTATTACCCATGTTATCGCACGACATGGTACGCCTAAGCAACTGATAACAGACCAAGGTTCAAATTTTTTGTCAAAATTACTTAAGGAGGTATGTCGACTACTACAAATTGAAAAATTACAAACTACTCCGTTTAATCCAAGTTCAAATAGTATTGAAAGAGTACATATAGTATTTAAAGATCTTTTGTCACATTATATCGCAGCTGATCAGACTGATTGGGACGGGTGGGTTCCATATATTTTACTTGCTTACAGATCTAGTAGACATTCATCGATGGGATATAGTCCATTTTTTTTACTACACGGGAGAGACCCTGTATTACCATATGACGATATTATTAAACCACAAGTTCTTAAATATGACCATGAACAAAATTATGCGTCGGAAATGTTAGCTAGGTTAAATAATGTTTATACACGGGTAAAAATTAATTTAGAAAAATCCGCGGAAATTAGGAGAGAACAGTTTAATAGAAAAGCTAAAGAAAAAACTTTTGAGTTAGGAGACTTAGTGTATATGTTAGATATGAACGCTAAAATAGGGCTATCGAGAAAATTGCGTAAACCATGGGTAGGACCATTTCGAATTATAGAGAAGAAGGGACCAGTTACTTTTAAAATTAGGAGGTTACATACTAGAAAAGATCGGATCGTGCACGCAAATAAGCTTAAATTATTTTATTTAGCCGATATTGAGGCAGGGGATAAAGTAAGGGATAAGGATAAGGAGAACAAAGATAATTTAGTTGAGGAAGACACAAATGACCTCGAAATTATAGGTATTGAGGATGAAGTCTATCAGAATATATTACAAGTATTACCCTTCTGTCAAAACTCAGAGAATGACTTTTTAGAGGATATAGGAGAAATTAGGGAGGACGTACCGCAACCGTTGCGACGTTCTACTCGGATACGTAAACCCCCAGATAGACTAGATCTCTAATGAGATATTACGCAAATTTAATCAGTATAATTTATAATTATTTTGGGCATATATATGAGTCGCCCTTCGTTTTAAGAATATAGGTACTTATGATAGGATCAGAACGATTTAAGATCCTAAAAACAAATGTTTTTAAGAGGTTATAATTGTAAAATAACACATATAAATTCTATTTCATTGTAGAAAAAAATTCTTTAAACTTATATGTTATAATAATTATATTAAATTCTTTGAAGTCAGACGTTACATTGAAAGAGATAAGTACTTAATATTGTTCGAGAAATAAGATAAACAGTTTGCTGACAGTGAAATCGTCTTTATAACGGATCTTAATGACAGTCTACTCTCTCACATGGTCGTGGTTACAGCAGGTATAAGCAACCCAAATATGTCATTTGCTATTGTATTATTATTTTAATTGTTGATAATTCTTTAATATGTTGTCTCATAACATTGATTTTGTGCTGTATAAATAAAAGTGTCGCGTTAGTTGCATACGATTGCATGGACCCAAAGATAAACATTTCGGTAATTTCGATTAAAGACGTTGCACCCTGCCCAAATTCAGTGTCGGACTATACAGAGACAGCTATGAAAGTTGCCGTGTTACAAAAGGACGAAGTTAAACAGGTTGCTGTGAAATCGTGTCTTGTCGAAGTGACACGTCTAATTACGTATTGTGGCATGCACAGTCACAGTTCTTTAGTGAAAAACGGACTTTACAATTACATTCACCCGCTAGGAAGCGATTCCTGTAGAGACATTCATCGGTATCGAACATTTTCAATTTTTAATCGACTCATTAGTCAAATTTTAATGAATGGGACAACAAGTGAATCCATCACTATAGTAGGCTCAGTAAATTCGGAATGCAGTTGTTACGGAGGAAGTTATGTCGAAAATGGGAACGAATGGAATAATATCATCGTTGTTGCGACAATAAAAATTATTACCAAGGACTATATGGCCGCAGTAAAATTAAGGGAAAGCGAGGTTATCTTATTAGGCGGTGTTACACGTCCTTATGTCCAAGGATATTGTTTTGATTCAACTTTTGGAGAAACTACGTGGGATTTAGATATGGTGAAGAATTACGAAGAAGATTTGACGATGTTATATAAAGGTTCAGCTCGATTAGTGACAGAGAAAAATTAAAGAAAATATTTAGTCGTGGAACAGAACACTAAAGTATTTGCTCTAACTTTAGTCAAACAAACCGAGATTTGCAACTTAAACGTGTGGACTACAGAACATCCACAAATATTAGTAATAAATGAGGCGCACGAAGCTATAGTAAGAAAATATAAATTGGGACACCCTGTACAAAATATTAATTTGATGATGTATGTTAACAGTAAATGCATGTATGTAGAACAGGCCTACAAACGAACTTTTCAAAATCTTTACAGTGATACTGTCTATCGTCGATGTATGGTGCATAGAGAAATTCTTATCAACAGTTTAACCATGGCACCGTTAACCCCCTCAGCCATTGGAATGTTAGTCACTAAAAATGTTGGATATACGGGTAGAGTTTTAGGGGAAGTCTTATACATTATGAAGTGTGTTCCGAGAAAAGTAGAAATTAGAAGAACAGACCATTGCTATAACGAGTTACCAATTTCAATCAATAACGAATCTTACTTTATGTCAGCCGTAACCCATATTATCCAATCACATGCAGAAGAAATTGAATGCAATTTCTTAACACCCCCTTTATACCAAATTGATGGCCAGTGGATAGGTTTAACCTCACACCCAGTTATTTCCGAGCCCCCTAGAAGAATTGGAGTCGAGCCCGAAAAGCGTTTAAAATTTACACCCATACAACCTATAAGCTCCAGTGGCGTGTACACAGTGGAAGAAATTAACAAAGCCCAAAGAAGTCTTACTTTTGGTAACGAGAGGTCAGCTGTAGACAACATTATTGCTAGACGAGTAGCTGATTTTAAAGCAAGTAATCAAGGATTTTCGACATTGAATATTTTCGAGAAAAGTGATTTAGAAAAGTTATCGCGATCCACCCTAGAGAAGGTAAGGGGATGGTTCACTGATGTTAGGGTATTTTTCAGTAGAATCATGGGATTTTATATAATTTGCAGAGGAATTAAATATATTATAGGAGTTTTTATCAATGGCTTCCAATTATATAAGTTGGTTGGATTTAGTTTTACCCTCTTAGCCAGTGTATGGAGTACATTAACGATGTGGGTAGTCCATCACCATAATATTGATAATAGTAAGCCACCTGTTGATGCTCTCGAGCTACCTGATGATGTCATACTAGGGAAAGAGCCCCAGTCACAGCTAGTAACTCAGCAGGACTTTATCCTGATCTACATTGGACAGAAAAGGAAAAGATGTCAGCGCCAGTGCGGACCTAACGCGGATTCGCGATTAAACAAACATTCGACCGTTTCGAGTGCGGTTTATAACATTTTAATCCAAGGTTCGGATGAGAAATTAAGATTTTTTTGAAAGACTAATTGTAACCTACATTTTCTTTATGTGTTGAGCATTTTAATAGTTACTTTTTATTTTACACATGGGTTGTTTATACCTGGCTTAGTTGTAAGGTATGGATAATATTTTATAATGAGTCAGAATGACAGAGATAATTGGAAGGTTTTATTTTATTAACGTGGTTCTTATGATATGAATGTAGGACGTTTGGTGCCTAGTTGATTAGGTTTTTAGTTGAAAAGACTGCTACTTGTAGAAGTAGGTAATCTTTTTCTTTAGGGGGAGCATTGTACCACCCCGTATATATATATGTCATACTGTACCACCCCGTATACTGGTATCATACGATGGCTGGTCTGAAAAGATGCAGAGCTTGCATTTTTATATCAACCAGTACATTTATGGGCAAACTGTCAATGTTGAGACTGACCACAAGCCACTTGTCACATTATTCAATAAGCCCTTGGCAGAGGTACCATCACGATTACAAAGGATGATGCTCAATCTACAAAAATATGATTTAAAAGTGTCATACACGCCAGGCAAATATTTGTTCATAGCAGATACATTAAGCAGAGCTCCTGTGGAGCCTCCTGATTTGGATGATAGCAATGACGAAGAGTTACGTATTCATTCCAACATGTTAGTAGCGAATTTAGCCATCACCAAAAATAAGCTTGAAGAAATTAAAGTAGCTACTCAGTTAGATTTAGATTTACAAACTGTTATTAATTATTGTCAGGATGGTTGGCCTAATTCAAAAAATAGAATTTTATCATCGTTAAAACCTTATTACAGTATTCGTCATGATCTTCATTGTATCGATGGTCTAGTTTTCAAAGGTACTTTATTGATAATACCTACTAGTATGAGAACAGAGATATTAAACCTTATTCACGAAGGACACTTAGGTATAGATAGATGTCAAAGACAAGCCAGAAGTGTTGTCTACTGGCCTAACATAAGTGTTGACATTAAGAACAAAGTTGAACAATGTACCGCTTGTTTAAAATATAGGAAATCTAATCCTTCTGAACCATTACTGCCACACGAACTGGTAAACTTACCTTGGCAAAAAGTTGGCATGGATTTTTTCTTTTATAATAACAACCTATTTACTTGTAGTAGATTATTTTTCTAAATATTTTAAATCGATTTTTGCTCGTCATGGGATACCGGTAGAGATAATGTCAGATAACGGACCACCCTTCAATTCCTTAGAATTTAAGTCATTTACTAAAGAATGGGACATATGTCATAAAACTTCTAGTCGTTATTATCCTAAAAGTAACGGCTTAGTTGAAAGAACAGTTGGTATCATTAAGAATCTTTTTAATAAATGCCGCGAATCAAATTCTGATCCTTATATTGCCTTGTTGCAATATAGGAACACACCGAAGTCTGGTGGTAATTCTCCTGCTCAATTACTGATGTCTAGGTCACTTAGAATGAGACTTCCTGTAAGTGAAAATGTACTTAAACCAAGAGTTATTGATTATGATCAACATAATAAATTTGTCAAGGAGAAAATAAATAAAATGAAAAACGATCATGATCAACACTCTAAAGTCTTACCTGCATTAAAGGAGGGAGATAGAGTGTTGTATAAAAAGAATCCATTGTCTCCTTGGTCACCTGCTTCTGTTGTTAAAAGTGGTCCTGAACCTAGATCGTTTATAATCAGAACTCCTGAGGGTGTTGACTATCGTCGTAACCGACAACATTTACTTAAAGCTCCGTCTGTTATGACAAAGTCACCGCCTAGTACACAAACAAGTCAAAGTAGTCATAGTACAGTTAGTCCCTCACCTAGCCCGAATGGGGATGACGGTCAATCTTTTCCCGGTGTTGTGACTCGTAGTGGGAGACATGTTATTAAACCTCGTAGATTCACATTTACTGAAGATGACGTGGTTGATAGGGCTAAGTAATGTGTTCAAATTTATTATGGATATAAAAAAATAAATAAAAATACTTTGTTTTTTTTTTTTTTTAAAGAGGCATGTAGTAATATTGCAGTTGGCAATATTGCCTAGTTTTTTAGTAATAAGATTTATAGGTGGCAGTACTGATAGACAGTTAGAAAAGAGACATGGTCAAGGTTGTGAAGAGTCATGTTATTTTAAGTTACCAGTTGATAGTTTAGTTAATTCTTTAAATAAAATATTGTGTGTATTGCTGTTTATTTATTAAGTCTCAATATATAAATAAAAACATAACAACTACCATATTAAAATGTTCTTATTTGCAATACTTCTGTTATGTGTAGCCGGCAGCAGTGTGGCCCTGCCGTATACTTCAGATACCGAAAACCTACGACTGTGCCGCATTAGTTTAAACAATTTAAATACCTTGGTTGTTCCTGAATTAAATAAGATGTGCACCAACTTAAATAACACCTTAAGGGTGTTACAAAAAAGTCAATCTGAAGAACTATTTTTAAAAGAATTGGAACTACTCCATCTAAAAAACAATTTTACCGATAAAATGAACGTGTGTGCAGGAACAATAGAGGCTTTAAAAAATGTCAAAAACAATCTGGAGAGTGAAGTTTATCTAATGAGTGTGAAAAATGATGCTCTTAATACAGAGATTGGTAATGAGAAACGTTAATAAAACCAGACATATAGAGTTGTTGTATAACGAAAATTTAGATTTGCTGAACAGGCAAAATATACTAAGGCAGGCTAATGTACAGAAGATTCAAAAAATTCAGCGTCTGAGGGACAAGCTTAAAAATCTTCGCAAAATGAAAAAGAAGCAAATCGTGCGCGATATAAACTGTGTTTCGTAAATAACGACTAAAGCTTAAGGGAAACATTTTAATTCTCATTGTATGTAGCATAATATAAGTTAAAACGGAGCATTTACATATAAGTATTTGTAATTTTTATTTTTATTAACTATTATACTGTTATAGTATAAATGATGTATTAGCGTATATTTCTCATGTACAATTAGGTGTATTTATAATTTATTCTAATCTAAATGTTTATTCTGTAAAAGGTTTAAGCTCCCTTTTGAATAAAGACTTATTTAGACAAACATTTATATTTATTTTATGCATCGTATAGTAACTATATATTAAACTTCTAATCACAAGACAAACGTTTATAATTATTTTATGAGTCGTTATAGTAACTATACATTAAACTTCTAAATACATGTACCTCTCTTTGTAGGCGATGTATAACAGAATTCAAATAAATTATATAAATTGGTAATGCCTAACACTTGTGTAATACATTTTTCTCATTCTATGTTGTTTAATTTTATAATTTACTGGTATAATGTGTATGGTTGTGTGTATGAACGATTGAATACACACGTATTGTCACTATTAATATGGTTTTTATAAAAAGTAAATATTGAGTGAAATATAACTCTCCATATTTCACCATTTCAGTGCATTCATTAAATATTCTCTTTCGTGCAGAGAACTGTAAACCCAAAGGTAGGTTGTTTCTTTGTTTTATTCTGCTTATGCTTAGGTGTAAAAACACATGATACTTTCATAATTAGTGTTTAATTTAGAAGACCGTTCATAGAAATAAATGTACGAGATCAGTTTTTAGTGGTGATACATGAACAATATTAAATATTATTTCATACCAATTTGGTGATTATAATAGGTGATTCCAGGGTTAGCCTCTTTAATTGAACGGTTGAAATATTCAGGAATCCTTAAATCCTTTATAACAATATACGTAGAGGTTTTGTTGCATAAACCTAAATTATATATTTACCTGTTCGGGAAATCGGCATAGTTAAAACGCCCTCTATTAGTTCTTAATTATTAAACAAATATGCTAAACATTTAAGTTATAACTTCCCCTAAATTAATATTTGTGATATCTGTAACACCTTTATGATATACTGTTTGATAATAGAAAATTTGAATGCATAAATATAAATATGGCTCATGGTGTAAATTACATCGTTAAATACATATAGTTTTACTAGAGTAAACAGAGGTCATTATATTATTGCAGTTCGTGCATAAGTATAATAACATTTGCAAAACAATAACATTTGTAGAACACATGCCTTTAACACAATTTCAATTTGCTTTTGAAATATAGATTTAAATTCTATAAAGATATTTGCTGGGGGTTTCAGTATTCATAATGTCTTCTAAGAGACTAGGTAGGTGCGTTAGTTATTGAGGGTGGTTTAAATCTAGAATTTAGTTTGCTTTAATTATTTCAGCACATACCATCAATTAAATTTATTGTGCCGTCGTAGAAATAAAATAGCGTTCTGTTAGAGAAAAATCGGTAATTGGATATTATGTGATATTTTCCAGTTAAACTTTAAATTTCTTTTTATTTCAGTTCTGTTATCGAGCCCAGTAAATCTATCCCGTAAGTTTATTGTTTTATGTGGTTTTTCAAATTATTAAACATTTTTTTTTTTGCTTTTTAGTAACCATGAGGGTTATCGACTTTGTGTGGGGGGTGGCTGGGGATTTTCATCCCGGAGAGGATGTATGTATTGTTTTTCCTTAATCTTTTACTTTTTAATTTCCCTGTCTTATATATACGCCGTTTTTTTCTTAGTTCATATACGTCTGTGGGGGACCGCCGCCCCAGGGGCCGTCAGAGACCATATGGGATGAAGAAGTATATGGGGTGAGGGTGTTGGCACGCGTGCACGAGACCTCAGGTCTCGTGCGCGTCGTGATCACGTGAGTATATTTTCTTTTATATTTTTCATATAGTCGCATGTAATTAAATAGATCTGTAAATTCATATTACCTTTCTATGCCTGTTTATGCATTAATATTTAATATTTTTCTTGAATAGCTTATCCCATAATATATTTTTTTAAATCATATTTCTGTTTGCCTACATAGCCCTTTTATTTATGATCGTTTTATAAGGTTTCAACTATTTTTCGTATATTTTCTTTTATATTTTTTATATGGTCGCATGTAATTAAATAGATCTGTAAATTCATATTGCCTTCCTAGGCCTGTTTATGCGTAAATATTTAATGATATGTATGATGTAAATCCAAAAATACGCATGAAAAGCACGGAGAGGTCAGGCAGATCATTCAACCTAAAGCCGTGTCACTAACTTGTTCGGACATGTTCATGCGGCAGAAATAGTTATGTCTTCTATCACTTAATGTTTATACTTTTATCTATACCACAATTTATAGAAAGAATTTATAGGAATGTTTATTACAATTTATTAAAAATAACTCTATTACAATGTTCCGGGGTTATTAAAAAGAGTACCTATTTACCTATTTCTAACCCTCTGGACGTTTGCGTAAGGCGTAAGGTATGTTACCTGCAAAAAGTCCATTAAAAATCCGATTATATTATGGCAGTACTCTATATCAGCCAAAACATACAAAAGTTTATTAAAAATGTATCTGATTAAAATTGTACACAAATTTCCAACATCACGGTATATATCCACGCCTCTACAATAGTTATAAGTTTAACAACTGGTTATAATTAGAATTAACAAAGAAATACTAATAAGACTAAAACAATATTTTGTAGATCGATAATTACTAATTAATAGCTAGTTACCTAATGGAAAAATCTATTTCATAAAAATTTTAATTTATTGAGAACCGAGGATTGGTTTTGAGAGACAGACTGATGTAAAGTTGTACTATTCCCTGTATACTAAATACTTTAACAAATAAAGAGTAACAGAACAAAAATATTCTGTATATCCATGGGTTAAATAATAATTGTAATATCTCTATTTTTATTTACATAAGGCATAATACTCACGAAAACAGATCAAATTGTATTTAACCATGATTCTGTTGTGCCGCCTCGACCCTGAAAAGAATAATTTTCTCATACTATGTTCGCGTAACTTACATATTATGATAGTTATTTACCTAATTGGAAAACATATATTCATAACAGGAAAATGTTTCACTCTTTTTAAAGAGGCTAGAATTACATTGCGATTTTTATTTATATAATTAATGCACAACCCACTAGGGCGTAGGAATGAGGGTATCAGAGGGTTAACGATATGATATGGATTGCATCATCAGTATGATCCTAAAAGACTTCTATTAAATATGGTAAATAGATATGCTTAAATATATTTTTCACAACAGTCTAAATGTAAACATATTGCTTTTCCTCAATTTATAAACCCCTGTTAGTTTTATTTATTAATAAAATAAGAACATTTTTTCTACTATGTAGTAAGTTTGAGATATTTTACTGAGTTCACCAGACTACTATTGATACTGAGAGAATGTTTTACCACAAATTATTTCTAATAACTTTAGAAGCACTCATGAAACATATGTGCCCTACCAAAAAAAATTACACCCTCTTATAAGACATATGTTTTGATAAAATATGTTATTTGCACGTAGGCTACACTTTCTCAGGCTCCTTAATGACGTCGCAGATGCACAGTACTCTTCAACAAAAAAAAAAAAAACAAAGAATTGGTGCCCTGTTATGAGGATGTTATTGTCTTGCAGCCTACACTTTCTCAGACACCTCGGAATTCATTAAAAAGTTAATGACATCAATGATGTGCAAGTGCATACAAAGTGCAGACACATTTTTGACACCCCGCTAATAAATTAATAATGTAATAATTATTGTGAGAAAATAAACTAAACTCACCTTAGTATATTTAATGTTTTATTTTTAGAAATCCTTTAGATACACGAAAAATAATCATATTTAAAACCTGCTTGACCGAGTAAACAAAAACTATTAATTATAACATCACACACCTAGGATAGCATAAAATTTCATTTCACGCAAGTTTTAATAAAAACCACCTTTTATTAACAAAAATCTGAACAACTTAAAATTCTGTTAAACACGACTAACTGAAAGGAGAGATGTTTTCAACCGACGAAAATATATTGTATTAAATTTCAGTTGATGATGTAACCAGTAATTATTTAAGGTGGCCATTCCCTAGAAAGAGACATCCGATAGGGAAATATTTATTATTTTTGGCCATAACTTTTTTTTCTTAGTACGTGTATTTAAAAAAACTATAAGAGTACCTAAGTAGAACTATAGCAATACTATTACTATGAATTTTCATTCAATAATTTCAGCAGATTGCAAAATAGCTAGATTTAAATTTAAGTTATGTTAATTTTCCTATTTCCTAGTTTTAAATCGAGCTATTTTGCAAACCACTGAAATTATTGAGTGAAAATTCATAGTAATAGTCTTCTTATGGTTCTACTTAGGTACTCTTATAGTTTTTTTGAATATACGTACTAAGAAAAGAAAGTTATGGCCAAAAGTAATAATTATTTCGCTATCGGATGTCTCTTTCTAGGGAATGGCCACCTTAAAACTAATTTTGCATTTACGATAAACTGATAGGGCCTCAAACAATTAAAACAGAATGATTTCCAGATTTCTGTAGATACGTTTGTTGAAAATGTCACTTAATAAATGGCTGGAAAATTAAAATATTTATTGTTATTGTAATAAATTTGGTTCTTCTCTGATGGTAAAATACGTAGCGACATCTAAGCATAAAGCTATTTTTAAAATATCTTCACTAGTCTGTATTTAGTTAAGGTGGCCATTCCCTAGAAAGAGACATCCGATAGCGAAATAATACTTTTGGCCATAACTTTTTTTTCTTAGTACGTATATTCAAAAAAACTATAAGAGTACCTAAGTAGAACCATAAGAAGACTATTACTATGAATTTTCACTCAATAATTTCAGTGGTTTGCAAAATAGCTCGATTTAAAACTACGAAATAAGAAAATTAACATAACTTTTAAATTTAAATCTAGCTATTTTGCAATCTGCTGAAATTATTGAATGAAAATTCATAGTAATAGTATTGCTATAGTTCTACTTAGGTACTCTTATAGTTTTTTAAATACACGTACTAAGAAAAAAAAGTTATGGCCAAAAATAATAAATATTTCCCTATCGGATGTCTCTTTCTAGGGAATGGCCACCTTAATAAAATTTCAAATGTAGGTTATTATAGAAAAAATAATTGTTCTGTTTTAAATTAATGTTAACTAGTTTACAGATATAGATTTTGTTAAACTTAAATCAGGACTTGATTGTTAGTGAAAATTTGCAATTAATATCCGCTTTATTAAGTTTACGGCGAGGCAAATCACAGGTAAGAAGGTAGACCAGGTGAAGATTTATATACATTATTAGGCATATTATAAATAGCATTTTATAATTATTAAAATAATGAATTTTAATGATTTCACTATTGGTATACACCAATTAAACTATGAGGGTTACCAGTTAATAAATAGTATTCCAGAGATATTTTAAAAGCAGGTAGGTTCAGCCCTTTTAAAGATAGTAATGTTGTTTAACAATGTTAAGGCAAAACCTAAATGTACACATAAACAAATGAATATGTTCAATACTGTATAATAAAACGACCTAAATGTGGTATTTGAATGATAATAAAAACAACAGTAAATATATAAATTTTTTATTCAGCAGCTGTAATTATAAAAGGAATTGTTGGTTAACCATGTAATATAAAATATGGTTATAAATACAATGTTTGAAACAAGAATAATATTTATTTACTGTATGGTATACAAGCAGCTAATTAAAACTCAACGGCACATGGCGACGATGGAGTTTCGAAAGAAATAACTGAAGCTTATAACGACACCAAAGGAGGAGTCGATGTTGTGGATAAGCTATGCAGTTGCGTGCATCCGTGCCCATGTTTTTAGTGCTTGTGCCAAAAGGTTGAAACTCGTGGTTGTTTAACGTCATAAACATGTGGGATTTACTTAGACAATTTTTGTCGGGCTAACAACACTTGGTTTGGTGGTTTTGCAGATTTTACATAAAACATTTTTTTGCTACAGTATAATAAAAAGTAAAAGAAAATACATAAACAGTGTTTTTCTTCTTTACCCTAAATATTAAATTAACATTTTCTTTCAGGTTACGAATCAACAATATACCAGAAACCAATCTGCCAGGGAGAGACCAACTATTTGTCCCTTGTGCTATGAAGACGTCATCGCACATTTCCCCAGACATCTCTCTAGACATCATTCAAAAGACCAGGAAGTTAAAAAAATGCTAAGCTTGAAACCCAAGAGCAAAGAACGTTTAGAGTTAGTTTCAGAGTTCAGAAAATGAGGCTACTTCATGTTAAAAAAAGAAAAAGATATCTCACATCCCGTAAGAAGTTCAAAGGATTCCGACACTCATAATTTTTTTGCACATTCTGAACTCTATAATAAAAAAACGTTGTTCAGACTCGTTAAAGTTTGTAAGAGAAGAGAAAACCACATGATGTAACTAACCACGGCAAGAATTGTTTATGTAAATCTCAAACGATTATGGCGTCAAAGAATCACGAATTCTTAAGAACATCTTGTTTAAAAGAAGTTTTTGAAATAATGCGTGCTGATTCTGTGAGCAACGTTGCCAAAAATGAGCCTTTGATTTGTTTATATGGAGAGGGGCTTCTTGCAAGACAAAAGACAACAAATTGCAACTCTTATTTCTAATAAAATGAGAAAAATGGCAAAGATGTTGATAGTAATAAGATAAGTGCATATAACGAGAATGAGAAAAGTTTTATAGCGCCTTCCCTTGCGTTGGATATGGGAATTAACTTGAAAATTGTTTGTAGCATTGGTTTTAAATTAGTAATTGAAAGGAACCAGATTCTAAATATAAGCTGGGAAAACAGAGATGAGAAAAAAACTTACAGAAGCTCATTGGTGCAATAAAATATCAAGCTTAACACTGAAAGACCTTAAAGAAAGACGGTGGCAAAAACCTAACAAACTATCATTAACAGAGGACATACTTTTGTTTAAAAAACATATTGAGGAAATATCACAAAATATTTATGAAAGCTTACAAAAACGTATTAATGTAAATGACAGTTACAAAAAATTGACAGTGTACTAGCTCAAATTATAATGTTTAATCGAAAACGTATTGGACACGTCCAATATTTAAAGATTGAAACATACGAAAGAGAAGGCTTCTCAACTACTCAAAAAGCGATTTCTGAATCACTAACAGACTTGGAACAATTTAAGAGAGTTATTACAGACAGACGGAAAGGGCTCTAATCCAGTCCCAATTCTATTTTCCAAGTGAATTCAACGATATATACTATCTTTGCAAATCTCTAAGAATATTTCATGTAACATATCCCATAATCAAACTTATTGAAATATTGGCGACTAAAATTTGACATATAATTCCAGTGCTTTTTGCATTACCGCACTAAAGTCAAATCAAAACTAACTCCATGGTGGCATCCAGCAACCAATTAAGAAAAGTCTCGCTCGTCCACAGCCCACCAGAGCTAGTTACGGTTTTTAGGAATTTCGATAGCAATGCAATATTCATATAATACCACTTTTAATCGTCAATATTTCGATAACAAAATATGCTTAGTATTGTACATAGATTTCAAAAATGCAGTAAAAAAACACCTCTTAAAAAAGGAGAGTAATGTCAATAAGTTTGACATTTAACAGATTTAATGCTATCTGATTCAATGGGATAAACGTCTACGCCAAAACCTAAAATTTGTTTTCTGAATGAATCTTCTAACTGAAAAAATATTGCACAGCCATTTAAACTATTGCAAAATTAACCAAATACATTGCACATTTTTCTATGTTTTAGATCTTAGTTATTAGATTTGAATTTTTCTCTAAATACAGAGATTTGTGAAATAACTCCTTATTTTATTTTTATTCTAACCCTTTAACGATTTCTGGTAGCTATGTATATACCAGCGGTCCTTATGGACTATAATGCTGTGATCGGTTACACTATTCTGGTTCTAAGACTTAATCGACAAGCTGATCTCTGGTAGGTACAGATACCAAGCATGCGCATATAGCGTAACGTTTGCGTTTGAGAACACTTGCGGTAGCATTGCCGAAACCGAAAGCAAAGAATATCGTGTATTTGATTATTTTGACGTGCAATATCTCTGTGTTTATTTTGGTTTATTACTAGTTCGGTAGGTAATTTATGCCCATTAATACATTTCATTTATTGGTAAACTTTACTTTTATCACTGTGAACAAATACAAAAATTAAAATCTTTTCAGTACCAAGACATAACCTTGAAAATTAACAGTGTCTATTTCTACTTATGAAAATTACAATTTAGCCTTTATGGTATTCCTTTTAGCTTCAAGCAAAAACAAAATAGATATGAACACGCTATAGTGGATATTTTGGCATACTGTAATAGCTCTAGTAAAATATTTTTAATTTATTATAGAAAATCATGGAATTTTATGCAATGTTTTTTATTTTCAGCATGTCGCGTAACCGATTAAATGATAGTGAATTAGAGCATTTAAGCGATGAAGATTATTGTGCTTCGGAATTCGGCGGTAATGATGATGTGGATGATCTGCCACCTGAAACATCATCTTCATCATCACGAGCACCTTCACGTCACGAGTCATTATCATCGTCACCAGTTATCGATACTCAACCTGACACTTCATCCAATATGGAATTAATAAGACAGTTGCCTCTAAAGCCTATATCGTCAAATGAGAGTAGTAGAGGAAACGAAGCATGTGATGACTCAGATGCAGACTCTGATTTTGATCCAAATGATATGAATGGTCCACCAAATAAGCTTGCAAGGTTGACTCTAATGAATAATGAACTATCTTCTAAGAAGAAGAGGAAAATATAGAAGACCCCGACAAATTTTCATGGTCTAAGAAAGATAGCCCGGTACTAAAGTTTCAATCATATGAATTTGCTGACTCTTCACAGGTGAACATTGTAGTCGATTCGTGCAAACCTATCGATTATTTCTGGATTTATTTTGACAAGAATATGTGCCAAACTATAATTGATGAATCAAATTTATATGCCAGTCAACAAAAGACTCGGTTGGGAATAGGTTTGGAAGAACTTGATGCGTTTCTTGGCATACTTATAGTGATGGGTTTTCGTAGACTTTCCACACTGAGATCTTACTGGTCTAGAAAGAGAATTTTCACGTTGAACGTGTTACAAAGGAATAGTATATACTGTCATCGGCGTCGGCATCGAGAACAAATTATGACTCATGTTTTAGTCTTCTGCCGAAACAGAAGTCGTTTGAGCGCAAGAAAACAGTCTTCTGCCGAAGCAGAAGTCATTTGAGCACAAGAAAGTCTATATAAGAGGACACTTTTTCTCAGCGAGCAAGTAGTGATCGATCCTTCAAGTAGTAATGTTCCAGCCTTCAGCAACTAATAGTCTTCTGCCGAAACCGAAGTCATTTGAGCACCGACGCCAACGCCGACGCTGATGAGGTTATCCCTTCCTCTTGTGTTGTAACCAGACAGTGTGTTTTACTTGAGTTTTATTGTGTTGAGTGTCAAGTGGCAATGCATACCCGGAGTGGCAAGGCAGTAGGCACCGGGGTCGCGAGCGACGTCTCCACGTCGGCCCCCCCTCACTGCACGACGCCCCTCACAGCATCTGACCACGAAGTGCTCCGCCAACACGACGCCCTGACAAGGGGTACGGGGGTCACGCCCGACGTCTCCACGACGGTGGCCCCAACACACTGCACGACAAGCAACACAGCAACCCGGCTCGGCGAGGTAAGCATGTCCTCTGATTTCTCCACAGGCACAAGTGCTCCGCATGGCGTCGCGACGACGGCGCCCCAATACTGTGCGTCGCCGGGCTCAGCACCCAGGCATAGCGAGGCAGGACTCGCCACCAACATAGGACACGACACTGGGGTCACGCATGACGTCATCACGACGATGCCCCCTCGCTGCATGGCACGCAGCGCAGCCACCTGGCATGAAGCCCAGGCAACAAATATGGAATGGAGTAGCAACGATTCTCAGGCGATGCCCCCCTACTGCATGGAGCGCAACGCAGCATCGTGGCATGGAAACTCGGCGATGGAACAGAGATTGGGTGGTGATGATGATATGGTGATGCCCCCTCGCTGTATGGTGGACCCGACAGCCTCCCGGGCCAACGACGATTCCTTGGCGCTGGAAGATCGCCGCTTCGCTGGATTCGCTTCCACACATGGGGAAGCCTCCATCTCTGACTCAGGGCTGCCCAGCAGTCGGTACACCATTGCTGCCACACCCGACTGGCCCCAACTCTTCAGCGACGCCTCGCTGACACCTCGCCGCCAGCTGGCCACCCCTCGCTGCATGGTACCACCAACAGCAACCAGCCCAAGTCCAAGCACGCCGCCCAACGCACAGTACTTCGTCACGCCTACCTCGTCGGCCGGCGCCTACCACGTCACTCCACCGTACCAGACGGCAAGACCTAGTGCTACGCCACAAAGACAAATAGTGCTCCAAAACCAAACGACTGGAACGATCCCAGTCCCCTCTGCCGCCATGACGGCTCACCCCCAACCGAGCTTGGGACTACCCTCTTACGAACAATTAACGCAACTCCTGGCTCTGACGACTTCGAATTTAGCCTCCATTACCCGGCAACAAGAAAATTGCCGGCCACCCATCACTGCACGGAACGCATCACAGCCGTACGCCACCGAAAGGGCTAATATCCGTGGACATGGCGCCCAACGTGGGGCCAGATCTTTCCGGAGGGAAGAGGATCCACGACAACCCGAACACACAAATCCTGGGGAAATGGACCCCCAGTGGCGCCCAACACAAAACCTAGCAGAGAGCATGACAAGACTAATGGAGGGAAGCGTCCAAGCCGCAATACACGCAATACAAGGTCATCACAGGATGCCCGCAAGAAGAACGAGAGCGCTGCCCACTTACTCAGGCCTGGAATGGGAGGATCCAGTCAACTTCCTGGATGAGCTCGAGGAGGCGATGCTCCATGAAGACATCCACGGCAGGGATAAAGTGAGAGTGGCCAGAACAGCTCGAGGGTCAAGCCAGACGCACCCTGGAGATGTGGAAGTCCCACAACATAACATACGAATTTTTAAAGGAAAAGCTCCTGCGGCAGTTCAACGACACTGCCACCCTGGGGAAGCTACGCTCCAGGTTACACGGGGAGGGACAAAAAGACGACGAACCCGCCGCCGTTTTTATACAACGTAAAATTGGACTCTGGCTGAGGGTAGATAGGTATACGCCGGAAGAAGAGATGGTTATGGAGGTGCGCGAGCTCCTGCGACCGGAACTAAGATTCGCAACTAGAAATGTCCCAGTGGCCACGATGGAAAGCTTGAGCCGAGTGGCTGAAAACGCCGAGGGTGACTACAGGGAATTTCAGAGGCAACTCCGACCGCTGCCGAGGCCAGCCACCATCCCGCCTGCGAGTAATACTACTAATAGTCTACCAAAGTGCCGCAAGTGCCCGGGATTTCACTATCACCGAGACTGCCCCACCAACCAAACTCAGTCAGAGCCCCAGCAAGGCAACTCCAATCTCCGCGGACATGACTCCAACCAGCGAGCCAACCCCAATTTCCGAGGACACGACCCCAACCAACAGGGAAACCCTAACTTCCGCCAACAAAATGTCCAGACAGGAGGTAACTACTTACGTGGACATGGCACCAACTTAAACAACCCTAGCCAACAAGTAGGTCCAAACAGTAACCCAGGCCCAGGACAGACATCCACGGCACCACCACAAAGAAGTCAGTCGAACACTAGGCAAGAACCCCGCAACGCGCCGCCATCGGGAAACTCCCAATGGGTCGGGCAGAACTAGGGCGCCCGGCCCCACCGCTGGAAATTAACAGCCTAGAATTACCAACCAAGACAGAGGACGCAGTGCTGCAACTACAAGCCCAGCAACAAGCCACAACCTTGGTGTCTCCACCACCGACCAAGAAGAATGAGATCGACGAAGCTACAGCCAAGCAGGAACAGGACACGTATCAACCACGCCCGTTGACACCACGGCAACAAAGCAACAGAGCAGCCGCCTTTGCTTTCCTTTGCCCGGGCCGCCTGGACAGGCGGTCACCAGTCAACACCGTGACGCAAGATGCTACCTCCCTCAGCTCAGACCAGTCAACTACGCTCATTCCTCAGCCTCAACCAGGTGAACAGGAACCCAAGGAAGCAGCTTGTATGGACGCCTTCCCGGACCAGCAGGACGCTGGACCTTCCTGGAAGGATAAAAGGTCAGTATTGCCAACCACTGCCCCACTAATAGCCTCTGTATTCCTCGACAAGGTATTCCCGCCAAGTCAAACCCGAGATGTCAGCACGAAGCCATCTCCCCCGAGGTCACCTCCACTCGGCCTGCCAGGCCCCGAGCCGCCTCCCAGGATTCAGTCCGGCCAGACTGACCTACTCAGACAACCCCTGCAACAAATCACGGAAACCGAAGATGACGATACCGAAGATGACGAAACCGAAAACGACGATCCCAAAGATGACGATACCGAAGATGACGAAACCGAAGATGACGATACCGACGATGACGACAGCGACGACGAGGATGACGATCCCGAGGGTCCAGATCATCCAGCCCCGCCAGAACCAGCAGCACCTGCTGTCACAGGACACCAGCCCGCTGCCCCAGAACCAGCAGCACCCGCTGCCCAACAGCCAACCACGCCTACTGTCACAGGACCAGTAGCGCCCGTTGTCCAGAAGCCAGTCACGCCTACTATCACAGGATCAGTAGTGCCCGCTGCCCAACAGCCAACCACGCCTACTGTCACAGGACCAGTAGCGCCCGTTGTCCAGAAGCCAGTCACGCCTACTATCACAGGATCAGTAGTGCCCGCTGCCCAACAGCCAACCACGCCTACTGTCACAGGACCAGTAGCGCCCGTTGTCCAGAAGCCAGTCACGCCTACTATCACAGGATCAGTAGTGCCCGCTGCCCAACAGCCAACCACGCCTACTGTCACAGGACCAGTAGCGCCCGTTGCCCAGGAGCCAGTCACGCCTACTATCACAGGATTAGTAGTGCCCGCTGCCCCAAAGCCAGATGCCAACGCACCAGTCTACATCCGTGGACCTGGTACCTACATCCGCGGACATGGCACCACAGCCGCCGCTGAACCGAAATTACCAGCCCGCCGACTGCCCCCAGTCGTGCCCGGCCCGTCAACCTCTGCCACGAGGAAACAAATAAACAAGCATAAGAAGTCCCCGGCGCTGTCAGCCGCACCGCCGCCGCCAGCAGACCCTGGGCCTTCTACGTCAAGACAAGAGCAGCCGCTCTACACGACGCCAATTCAGTTTCCGATGCCGTTCTGGGCGAAGGCCGTGACCACGCCTGGCCACGACCGACAGCAGCCATCCGCCAGCCAGATGCCTGTCCCAGTCCGGACACGAGTATTCGTCAACTCGAACGCCAGCCCGAGCTCAGCCGGCTCCGGCGCACCGCTCCAGAATCCCGCTACCTTAGCCCGTAGCACAGCAGGGCCTAGCAGCCCCCACGAGGCGCTCCAGTTTCTCACTGCCTTAGCCCGCAGTACAGCAGGACGTTGCAGCCTCAATAAATCGCTCCAGTCTCCCGTTGCCTTAGCAAGCAACACAGCAGGACGTTGCAGCCTCACAGGTTCGCTCCAGAATCCCGCTGCCGTAGCGCGCAGCACAGCAGGACTTAGCAGCCCCCAAATCTCAACAGGATCAAGCAGCCCCGGGCGTCGCGGAGACGACGCCCAGAAGAGCGAAACTTGCGATAACATACCAATGTAAATAATTATCGCCACAGGGCGAAAAAACTTTGTTCAAACTAGAATACATTATTTATGATTTGTCACATAAAATACTTTAATTTTAAATATCTTGTTTTACCTAAAATATCTTAGTGGACCTATTATTAGTTACTTATTTAAATCTTACCACACTTAATCTTAGTCTATATATGTTAAAATATCTTAGTTGTTGAAATATCTTAACACTTACTCTTAGTTTATAGTTTTGAAAATATTGTATCCACTCACTCTTACATTATATAATTGAAATTTTGAACTGAACCATAACCTGTATGCCTTTATTAATGTTCAATAAAGTCACAAAAAAGGGGGGTGGTGTCATCGGCGTCGGCATCGAGAACAAATTATGACTCATGTTTTAGTCTTCTGCCGAAACAGAAGTCGTTTGAGCGCAAGAAAACAGTCTTCTGCCGAAGCAGAAGTCATTTGAGCACAAGAAAGTCTATATAAGAGGACACTTTTTCTCAGCGAGCAAGTAGTGATCGATCCTTCAAGTAGTAATGTTCCAGCCTTCAGCAACTAATAGTCTTCTGCCGAAACCGAAGTCATTTGAGCACCGACGCCAACGCCGACGCTGATGAGGTTATCCCTTCCTCTTGTGTTGTAACCAGACAGTGTGTTTTACTTGAGTTTTATTGTGTTGAGTGTCAAGTGGCAATGCATACCCGGAGTGGCAAGGCAGTAGGCACCGGGGTCGCGAGCGACGTCTCCACGTCGGCCCCCCCTCACTGCACGACGCCCCTCACAGCATCTGACCACGAAGTGCTCCGCCAACACGACGCCCTGACAAGGGGTACGGGGGTCACGCCCGACGTCTCCACGACGGTGGCCCCCACACACTGCACGACAAGCAACACAGCAACCCGGCTCGGCGAGGTAAGCATGTCCTCTGATTTCTCCACAGGCACAAGTGCTCCGCATGGCGTCGCGACGACGGCGCCCCAATACTGTGCGTCGCCGGGCTCAGCACCCAGGCATAGCGAGGCAGGACTCGCCACCAACATAGGACACGACACTGGGGTCACGCATGACGTCATCACGACGATGCCCCCTCGCTGCATGGCACGCAGCGCAGCCACCTGGCATGAAGCCCAGGCAACAAATATGGAATGGAGTAGCAACGATTCTCAGGCGATGCCCCCCTACTGCATGGAGCGCAACGCAGCATCGTGGCATGGAAACTCGGCGATGGAACAGAGATTGGGTGGTGATGATGATATGGTGATGCCCCCTCGCTGTATGGTGGACCCGACAGCCTCCCGGGCCAACGACGATTCCTTGGCGCTGGAAGATCGCCGCTTCGCTGGATTCGCTTCCACACATGGGGAAGCCTCCATCTCTGACTCAGGGCTGCCCAGCAGTCGGTACACCATTGCTGCCACACCCGACTGGCCCCAACTCTTCAGCGACGCCTCGCTGACACCTCGCCGCCAGCTGGCCACCCCTCGCTGCATGGTACCACCAACAGCAACCAGCCCAAGTCCAAGCACGCCGCCCAACGCACAGTACTTCGTCACGCCTACCTCGTCGGCCGGCGCCTACCACGTCACTCCACCGTACCAGACGGCAAGACCTAGTGCTACGCCACAAAGACAAATAGTGCTCCAAAACCAAACGACTGGAACGATCCCAGTCCCCTCTGCCGCCATGACGGCTCACCCCCAACCGAGCTTGGGACTACCCTCTTACGAACAATTAACGCAACTCCTGGCTCTGACGACTTCGAATTTAGCCTCCATTACCCGGCAACAAGAAAATTGCCGGCCACCCATCACTGCACGGAACGCATCACAGCCGTACGCCACCGAAAGGGCTAATATCCGTGGACAATACCCTCAAAAGATGTTTTAAATTCTTACCTACATCTAAACGACAATGGAAAAATGCCTCAACCGAAAACTATCACTTTGGATCGTTTATACGAACTTAGACCATTGTTAACTCATCTTATTTATGGGTTCTATACTGTCAAGGTGTAAAATGCGTAACACTAATTAGCAACAGGCACGACTATAAGAGCAGGGTTTTACGTACAAATCAAACAGGAGAGTGAGATAATGTACCTTGCCCAAAATGTATAGCAGATAATAGGTATGTGGGTGGAGTAGACCTATTTGATCAATACCACGCAAGTTACTCAGTTTCATGGAAGTCTCGACGTTGGTGGATTAAAATATTTTACTATCTAGTAGATGCATCAATAGTAAACAGCTTCATACTCTACAAACACACGTTAAAGAAGAAAAATACAAGCGCTAAATCTCCAACATAATATGTCAACTTGCAATGTTGCATTATGTAAGGATTGCTTTGCACCATATCATTTAAAATAATGTTTAATTTTTCATGCAATAATAATGTTTAATTGTATATAAAGGGTCCAGGGGAATAACGATGAATGTCACAAAATAGCTAAAACTGAGTTAATACTGCTATGTGTTAGCTGCACTACAGTACTATCTACTATACAGCTTAGCCAGGCAAAAAATTACGAGAATATCCAGATATTGAGAAATTTAATTTAGATAAAAAAAAGGCAATAACGATGAATGTCCACCTGTTTTTAGGCTAGAACGATGAACGTCCAAAAAAATAATCTACCAGTATGAGCGAGTATAATTTTAGGTGTCATAAATTCTTACACCAGAGTCGACGGAGAAACTAAGTCTTGCATTGATCACATATTTATAAAGACAAAATATAATGTTGAAAGTATAAATTCATTTATACTACAAAATAAATTACCTGATCATTTTCCAATAGTAATTAGACTCTCGGTAGAAAATAATATCAAAAACACTCAACGTAAAGAAAATATTCGAAAAGTTCTAGATATTAATAAATTAAAGATAGAAATAAAAAGCATACATTGGTATGACTTTTATAATGTGGTGTAACATATTTTGATACCTAAATATTAAAACATGTTATTCCGATGTGAACGGCAGCCGATTTTTGTTGGAGAGCATAGGCCGTGGGTTAGGATTGTGTGTGGACATTCAAAAGGGCGCCACCGGCTGTATGTTACGTAATATGATTTAAATAATTTTGCCAGCACGGAACAAAATTAAGTTACTAGCAACCATGCGATGAAATTCTCAAAACATATCTGTGATATCAAAACTCTACCTTACTCTATGAAATCTCAAAATTTAAACAAATATCAGGAGTACAAGTCCAAATAACAAGAACATGTAAACATTAGACATTTATTGCAACACACATGAGATGTACAACAGTAAAAAAACAAATAGTTTCCCAATTGTCCCCTGAACTTAATCTATATATGCAAAAGAAATGCAAAATATGTAATTGACCCCTTCTGAAGTTATTTCAGTGATTTGACCTTTTTCGATGGAAATACAACTATGCTTAAATGATACCAACAATGAGTTTTAGATTTGCAACAGCGAGTTAAAGGTTTACAATGGATTAAAATTACAGCTCATCAATAAAATATTACGTAAGAAACAAGATTCTGTGAGCCAATTTTCGCAATGCTCGCTGTGTGCACTAGAATGGGACAAGTGGCGGAAGGCAATGTGATATGGATGTAGATGAGGTCGCCACCACAAGCTATCAATCCGCTTCAGAAACAGAAAATTTTTCAGATTACCAACGGAAAAAAAAAGACCCATCGTGGAGGCAAAAGGAGGAGTAAGCGGTCAAGGAGGGACGGGCCAGGGGAAGGGCAGCTGCGTGATGATGCCCTTGCCCAAGGGGGGGCAAGGAGGTGAGCGAGGAGGGGCGCAAAGAGGAAGAAGGGGGCAAGGACAAAGGAGGGGGCCAAGAGGAAGGAGGGGGCAAGGAGGTGAGCAAGGAGGGGGGCAAGGAGGTGAGCAAGGAGGGGGACAAGGAGGGGGACAAGAAGGAAGGAGGGGGCCAAGAAGGAGGTGGCATTTGGCTGCCTCCTTTCTGGCAGGGGTAATAAAATGCCTATTTAAAAAACAATAAAGAATGATCTAAAATAATTATGTTCTATTAAAAATACTTTATATGACATAGTAGAAAGTAAATTAGTATCACGTGGTACCATGCGCTACTTACAGTAAAAAATCTTAAGATACTTCATCATGCTGGGTATGTAGTTGCAAAATCGTTGTGTAATTTACTTTATTATTTTGACAAAAAATCACTGAATGAAACTATAATTTCTTTAAAATTATGACTAAAATGAAACAATAAAACCTGAGTGGAGCCTTGGCGTTTTCTCTGGCGAGTGCAGCGTGACCTGTTATCACTTCCTAAGATGTTCTCGACGTTGCTTACGACTACGACTCTGCGTCACTCCTAAATCTCTGCCTAAATCTCTTGGAGACTGCTGCGGACAACTCTCCAACCAAAACTTCTCTGTGTGTCAGCAGGACCCACGTAAAACCAAATATCTGAATAATGGACTTCCTCCTATCACTCCTCTAAATACTGGGCCCCCTTACATAACCAAAATGGCAGCACCATTCATTCTGAACATAAACCTCTCCAAACATAACTTATTTTCAAAGGGTCAGTCCCTTCAAACATATGCTTATACCAAACATAAGCCTCTCCAAAACATAACTTATTTTCAAAGGGCTAGTCCCTCCAAACATATATGCTTATACCAAACACTCTCACATAGAGAGTATTATACAACCTCGCGAAACACGTGGCGGTCAGATTACGACAAGCAACAGAATTCCTTCCTGGAATTTACAAAATGCTTCTGGCAGGACGGTAAAGAAACACTGGGTACATCAAATCAAATCCCTTTTCAGTGTCAGCGATGTAAAATCCAAATCCTTCACTACAAAACCGGGACCGCCGCCTTCAGCTCTCTCGTCGCTGTCGACTCGTGGCTGTCTCAAAGACCAATCTTCGACGGAAATCCGCTTGACAGTTCTCCGCGTTGCCAACTTGAACATCTAGAGAACACTTTCACTAGCCAATTAAAATGCGCCAACAAAGGGCTTTGCATTTAAACGACTGAATTACACCATTGTGTAATATCCCAACAACAAGAACATGTGAGTAACACATCTGACTCAAAAATAATACATAAAAGAAAACACGCTTTCTTTCCTTGTTGAGAATTTCAGATATGCGACCTGCCATGCCCCTTTGAAGTACGAGTGGTTGCCTACCTCTCTCCTCAAAGAAATTAACTAATGGGTTAATTTACTGTATTTAAACTGAAATTATTAATGTAGCTTTTTCAAATGCTACAGCGGATAATACAGAGGATGCAGCAAATATATTCATTAGTTTATTAATAGGGGTAATAGATAAGTGCACAAGTAAAATTAAACTAACTCACAAAAATCGAAAAGAAGTTCTTGGATAACCATGGGATTAGTTAATTCAATAAAAAAGAGATCAACTGTACAAAGCATATCAACAAAATCCCCACAATTTAAATTCTAAAACTGAATTTCTAAACTACAGAAATAAATTAAATGAATTAATAAAGACAACTAAATCTAATCATTATAAATCTAGAATTACCAGCAACAAAGGTAATAGCAAACATTTATGGAACACAATAAAGGAAATAAACAACTGTAAGGATAAAGGTAACACGATTAAAGAATTAAAAACTGAATCAGACACAGTAACATCGGATGAAAAAGAAATGGCTAATATATTTGTTAACTTCTTTACGAATGTGGGAAAGAATCTTGCAATGAAAATTAAGAAACCGACATTCACTCCTCCTAGACAATCCACAACATATTCATTTTTCTTAACATCTACAAATGAAAAAGAGATAGAGGGGATTATAAAGCACCAGGTTCGGAAATGATTAAAGCAGAAATACTAAAGGAAATTGCGGAAGAAATAGCGGCACAATTATCGTTTTTAATTAATAAAGTTTTTAATACGGGTACATGTCCCTCTGCCTTTAAAACTGCAGTAATAAAACCATTATTTAAAAAGGGTGACAAAACTGAACCATCCAACTATAGACCAATATCTATTATTAGTAATTTGGCAAATGTGGTTGAAAAAATTGTAAAAGTTAGAATAAATATCTACACTGAAAAATATAACCTAATCTCTGATAGACAATATGATTTCCAGCAACATAAATCCACCCAAGATACTATTGCATTTTTAACATCGCAAATTTTTCAAGCTTTGAATAAAAGTAAACCTAATTTGTGTGTATTTTTGGATCTTGCCAAGGCATTTGATACAGTTAGCCACCCGCAATTGTTAGATACGTTAGAGGATATGGGATTTAGAGGACCAGTATTAAAACTTTTAAAAGACTACTTAACGAACAGAAAACAAATAGATAAAATTAATTCAACCTTAGGTAAAGAACAGTTGAATACGGCGTCCCTCAAGGTACCGTATTAGGACCAATATTATTTATATTATATTTGAACAATTTACTTACTCTGGGAAGGAAGGGCACCGTGATAAGCTTTGCCGATGACACGGTAATCTTCTATGAAGATTGCACTTGGCAAGATCTAAAAATACAGGCAGAGCAAGATTTAAAAAATATAAAGGATTGGTTTGATTGCAAATTACTTAAGGTAAATTTTGCTAAGACTAGATACATACCTTTCAGCTGCTGTAACAGAAAAATACATAATTTCAACTCCCTAAATATTGACTCTGAGACTAAAATACAACAAGCAGATTCCATAAAGTACCTAGGTATTGCCGTTGACCGATTTTTGAGATGGGATATACACCTTAACAATGTATGCAATACGCTAAGAAGCATATTATTTAGATTTAATTTCTGAAAGACCATCCTAGACAAAGCTAACTTAAAAATCATTGACTATGCATTAGTCGAATCACGACTATCCTATGGTATTATCGGATGGGGAAGTGCAATAGAACACCACATCAGAAAGTTGGAAATCATGCAAAAGAGATTTTTAAAAATTATGTTGAATAAACCCAACACGTGGCAACCTGCAGGCGATCATATGGCAAAACATGGGGGGCTCAGGCCTAGTGTATTGCACTGGCTTTACACTAGTGTTGTAAGACCCACCATTACGTACTCTGCTCTAGTCTGGTGGTCAAAGACAACTCAGACTACTGCGGCGAATAAGCTGAGCCGGGTACAAAGACTGGCCTGCTTAGGAATCACAGGTGCTATGAAGAGCATCCCCACGGCAGCCTTGGAGACCCTATTAAACCTCCCCCCACTTAGCATAGTGATCCGGGAGAGGCCAGAATGGGGGCATATAGGGGGCAAAACTCAAATACCCCGAATCTAAGATCGGGAGGACATTTGAGGATAATAAACACTGTAGAAGACCCTCTATTGAATATGAGGTCAGACTACATGGTACCAAAAATCACCTTTAACAAGCCCTTCAATATCACCATTGAAGATAGGAAGGACTGGTCAACAGAAGCTCCTGACATACTACGAAAGGGCCTAACCTGGTATACTAACGGGTCTAGGACAAACACAGGAGCTGGAGCTGGAATACATGGTGAAAGACCCAGGGCAAGTATAAGTCTTTCCCTTGGGCAACACGCCACTGTATTCCAGTCAGAAATTCTGGCTATACTTGAATGTGTACGCGAGAATGCAAACCGACAATATGTGAATCAGCTGATCTCCATTGCATCAGACAGTCAGGCAGCACTTAGAGCACTAGCCTCTAACAGAGTGTCATCCTAACTGGTATGGGACTGCCATAAAGAGCTGAAAATTCTGGGCGAACAGAACAGAGTCAAACTACTCTGGGTGCCAGGACACTCGAGAATTGACGGCAATGAAAAAGCTGATGAACAAGGGGCAGCTAACATATTCTATGGCCCAGAACCCGTGCTGGGCATTTCTAAAAGCTCAGCGAGAGGGGCGATTAAAGACTGGGTCAAGAGTAACCACAAGAACCACTGGAGGAACATTCCAGGAAATCGACATGGAAAAACACTTATTAAAGGTCCATGTGCAAAACAAACTGAAGAACTGCTCACAATGAACAGGACGCAGTTAAGACTAATAACAGGACTTCTGACGGAACACTTTCCTGTAAAGAAGTACCTGAATACAATCGGCAGATTCGACGGCAACCTAGACTGCAGGCTATGCAGCAAGGAGCCTGAAACGGTCGACCACATCATTTTTTACTGCGAGGCATTGGCTCGTAGAAGATATGGCATCTACGGGCAAACACGAACAGACCCGGAACTTATCAGCACCCGTCCGACCATAGACCTGTATCATTTGATTAGAGGTGCAGGGGTACTGGAGAACATTTTTTTCACTCCAAGATGGGAACGGAGAAGGCCAGAGCAACAGCTAAATATGCTAACATGGTGCGATCCCATGAATTCTTATTTACTACTGTGATAGACAGGTTCAAAGTTTCGGGACCATTCCTCCTGAAAATAGCCAAATTTAATCCGCAACTTATTATTTTCTCATCGTCTGATATTACTCGCATAATGAACATGCGTGCCTCTGCCCTGGCAGTTGGCCCTCCCCGGAGGCTTTCGGCTATCGTGCCTACTTCAAAAAACTATCGTTGACGCCGTGGTTGGAAGGTACTCCGGCTGCAGCTGTGGAGATGTCACCAATCGAACAAAGCAACGTTTCAACCAGTACTTCGTACAGTATTGACATGACGCCGTACACACTCTCACCAGACCCTCTGGATATTCACAGTTCCACGCGTGTAAGCGAAACCAGTGAAATTAATAGTAATAATATTTCGGACCACTCATTGGAAATTTCAGTTAACAGTAATTCTAATATTAATATTTCTTTGGATAATAATCTTTCGGCCAGACATTCAGAAATTAATGAAATGAACAATAATAGTAATAGTAGCAATGATGATTCTGCTGCTACGTGTAACGTAGAAACTTCATTAGAAGAACATGAAAAATTTGAAAGAAGCATAAATGACCAAATGGGTATACGTATCTTGAAGAAGAAAAGAAGGCTTCATCCCGACGAAGAGATTGCTCGCGGGCTTGAAACACTTACTTTTACATCTTCACGTTCCGGAAGGACGATGAGGAATCACTCCCCCTAAAAAATGTTCTTCTTTTTTATTACTTCAGATTTTAACGTTCATTGAAAATTATTAAAATAATGTCGCCGCCTTGCAGTTGTGAGAGCTTATACAGGTTACTGTCGAAGCACCAGCACAACATGAGATTCTTATTTAAATTCATCGTCCTTTTTCATTTCCTACGGAAACATGTTAAGCTGTCAAGACCGATGACGAACAGAGAAGTAACCTTGTACATTTTTAAACATTTTTTTCACTCCAAGATGGGAACGGAGAAGGCCAGAGCAACAGCTAAATATGCTAACATGGTGCGATCCCATGAATTCTTATTTACTACTGTGATAGACAGGTTCAAAGTTTCGGGACCATTCCTCCTGATAAATCAATTCAATAACAAACATTAATTGATAGCTGTTAACCACACTTATCAGACGAGAATAAAAGCAACTTCCTGCAGAACTCCATTTTCTTCAAAGTCGATAGGACAGCGAAATGTCTCCTACCTCTCTCCCAGATTTTATAATTAACTTCCAAACGAGGTAAAAAAATTAAATTCTACTAACTTATTTAAAAGAAAAGTAAAGAAATTTATAATATAATCAACATACACAAAGTCGTGGAGACGAAAAATTAGCTAAACGCTAAATAAACTTACCATATATATTTATTTCATAATTTCTTAATATTAGCAATTACTAATTGAAATAGATTCTACTCTAACCCTATCCAAAAATGTATGTTTAAGCCTAGATATTCTAATTATAGTTTACTGTGTGTATATATGTGTGTTTGTAGTGCTATGATTGTGACCTCATGACTGTGCATCAGCGTGCATTGTAACCTCTCCACAAATTATGACCTCATACACTCGATGTCGTAAATTTTTATTGCATTATCGGTATCTACACGTTATTTAATGACGTTTCAACAAAACTTTGAAATTTGTGAGTAAAGATGTTTCAAGCGATGGTTATTCACATAACTCACACTCTATATGCTGTGACCTCAGGGGCGTGACAAAGAGGTGGCGCCTCTAGTGTTTACACACTGAACTATTTGCTATTAATATTTTACATGCACACATTCTTATAGGATCGCTATTGTGACATCATCGCATAGTACATTGTTGCCATATTTAGCCAATAATGTGATGTTAAAACATCGAGGCAGATGCGCGTTCTTTGCATGAGTATTACTGCTTATTTGCGTAAGATAGGTATCGTTTCATTTTAAGGTTGGCGAATAGTGTTAAGCTGCAACTATTTAATGTAAATATACATATATTTACTGATTTATATTTCTCTAGTTGTAGCTTTATTTAGGTGAATTAACAATAATTTATTTTTCTCCTTATCCCTAAATTGCAAAATTTAGATAAGGACAAAATTTGTCAATATCTACTCAGAAACTACTGTACTGCTTTGTTTCTTTCATGGGGTGCCGCCTTATTTAATAGATAAGTTTGTTACTTGTTTATTTATACCTCCTCGTTTTATTTCAAATGAACTCATTGAGTTATCTTCATTTCTAGTTATTGATGAGAAAGATATTTTATTGTATTTATTTAAACCATAAACATCGCTCGTGGAGAAAAAATGTATATTATTGTGATGCCATCAAACTCTGGTAATAACCAGAGTTTGAAGAACTAATAACTTCTCTAAATGTCCGCTCGTCTGTCCGTCTAACCGCCACGTTTCTTGTAAGCATGATAATTTGAAAAGGAAAGTTCGATCGTATTGAAATTTGGACAATAAGTTAATAGTGGTTAGAGATCAAACGTTATATTGTTTTCGAAAAAAAATTATCTATAAATAGGTATAAAAGTTATTAAACATTTTAATTTAAAATATGTTGCAACCATTGGTAAAATTCTATCAAAAAAAGAAAATACTGCTCTAAGAACATAACTGGCGAATGTTTCATTAATTATTAAGCTTAAAATTAAAAATATAGCAATTATAGGTACCTAAGAAATTATCTCATTTGCATAAAACTTCGAGGGGTATCCTACAGAATGTTCAGAAATTATATAAAAATTTCAATAAACTGGCAGAGTATATAATGTGTTCCACTTTTCATGGAGCCACTCCCATATCTCGCTCACCTGATATTCGAATATTTGGAAATTTTGGTGGTGAATAGTGAATATAAACCCATAAACTGAGTCTGTAGACGTAACGACATTCGACTGTAGTCAGGCGTTCGGAAAAAGGAAGTCGATTTTTGAAAAAAAAAATATTAGCGATTATTTTAGAAAAGAACTAGTAAGATATTCTTAATCAGCACCTTTAGAAACCCCTTTGTACAAGATTACATCGTTGTAGGTTGAAAGGTGTTTGAGATATGTGCTGTCAAAAAACATTTTTTTCAACTTAAAATAATGTATTGTACTAGCATGAAGTGATTCTACAACAAAATAACTATTTATTTAATAAGGCAAAAATTCCAACAAATAATCTTCAATAAAGACCTAAGTAATAAGCCACCAAAACATAAGTTATTGCAAGCGTATACAAAAAAAGGCGTTTCTAAAGTTGCTGATTAAGAATATCTAGTTTTTTCCTAAAAAAAATTGCTATTACTTTTTTTTCAAAAACCGACCCCCTTTTTTCATCTTAGAATCGAACGCCTCTGACTACAATCGAATGTAGTTAAGTCTAAAGACTCACTTTATAGGTATATATTCACCACCAAAATTTCAAAATAGCTATTTGGATATCAGGTGAGCGAGATATGAGGGTAGCTCCATGAAAAGTGGGACACACTGTATAATTTTAAATTTAACTTTTCATAGATAATGCGCAATATCTAATATAGCATTATGTTAAATTCCTGGAAATATGTTTCACCTTCAAAATAATATTAATGTATTAAATCCATTGTTATAGTATCGTAGGTACAAAGAAAAAAGTATGTAATATAATTATAGTTTTCTCTGAAAATGGTTATGTAATAAACCGAAACGTAAGAAAATAAACTATTATGTTTTTATTTAAACTGATCGAAATCCCAGGAATATAAGTAAATACAATTAATTAATTTGATATCATTGGTCAAGAAAATCAAAATATCTGTATTAAAATAATACGATTTAAAAAATCAATTTTTTAACAGTTTCTCAAGTAACCGTCGTAAACCTTGCAAGTCTAGGATTTTGAGATAGGAAAGAGAGACGAAACCCATACACTTTATTATGGAGTCTGAACCACACTTGAAGCATGGGAAATTCAAGAGGTTGAATCTCTTATTGTTTAAGCCCAACAGAGGATACAATAATATATTGAAAATAAAAGTGTATGAGAATTTTTTATTTTTATTTTTTTGTGTACGATGTTAATTTGATTTTAACTTTTACCATTAGAAAAATAAATAAAATGCATTATTGTCAATAGGTATTTAAAACTTATTGATTTTTGCAATGAAAATAAAATATAAAACCATTATTTCATTTCACTTGCTAACATGTAACATTCTAGGTATTGTCTTTTGCGATATTATAATATACCTACCTAATAGGTAGCAGTTCTTCTAACATGTAAACATCTAAAACCTTCAAAATTGAATTTAATATTTCCCTCTTATACCACCGGCGCGAGTAGCAATAGGTAGACCACAAGTTCTTCTAACATGTAAACATCTAAAACCTTCAAAATTGAATTTAAATATTTCCCGCTTATACCGCCGACGCAATGCGCACGTGCCTAGAAAACGCCCCCAGCAACAATTTATGTACCTAGTCCTAGTCTTACTAGTCTTAGTATCTAATATTTGATTTTATACGTAGGTAGTGAAGTGTCAAGTGACCATAGCACTCAGCACTGTTAGTAACGTTAGTACTACTACTACTAACTTAGTAGTTGTGTAGTGAGTTACAATTTTACAGGTAAGTAGCTATTTAATTTATAATAAATAACAAATATTGTTTACAAAAATTACATGTTAACTGAATATAAACAAGAAACGATTTTTATGAAATACCTACCTATTATCCAAGACGATGTGTAAATAAGTATTGAATGATTGATAAATTTCGGAGGATCTGGTATTCTCTCAGATACGGTTTTTACATTTATATTACTTTTCTATGGAAAATAGGTAAACAAACTGATAAAAATATATAATAATGTAATAAAATGTAGTGTAAATAATATCTGATTGCATTCCTACCTAGGTACAAGGCACGTGCCGACACTTTTTTGCTTTAGCCGAAGGTCAGGTGGGTCAGGTAGTAGGTATAAAAAGGCGCGAGCTAGATGTTTATTTACTGTGTTATTGCCAATATATTTTTCAGTTGTGTATTTAGTATTATTAGTGTATTCAGTTTTAATTAGAGATTTGCAGCTCGTAGTATCCAAACAATATTTTTGTATTTAATTTTTTTAATTTTCAATTAATGGTACATAAAGACGTATTTTTAGTAGTAACGATTTGTACCTAAGTACCTATATACACTTATACTTATTATTTTCTTTAAATTAGTGGCATATAGGTATAGCGCATTTTCTGTAGTGACGATTTGTAGTTTTATTTCCACATCCACGTAATGGATTGAAAGTGTAGTAATCGTAAAAAAAATTTCGAATATTTTTTTTTCTTGAAATAGGTTTAGAATGTCATGAAACGTTAAGATTTTAAATTTGAGCGAAAAAATTTTCGGTCTGTCTGTCGGTCTGTCTGTAACTTTTTTTGTCCGCACGTTTTCTCCAGAACGGTTTAAGATATTGACTTGAAATTTTATACACATATGTACTTACTATAACGAGATCTGAAACTGGATTGTTTTTTGAACGTATCCTGCGAAGGGTTGGGGGGCAAATAGGGGTAAATAGGAGGGAATAAGTGAAGCAAGCTGGCAGGAACACAGTAATTTGAAATTTGGTGTATGTACTAGAAGCCAGGGACTCAAAGTTTTTTTATAAGATTTTCCATTCCCCCACCACCCCCACTCCATTATTAAAGGGGTTGATAACATCAAATTGAGATATTCACTTGAAATTTAGTATAGTATATATTATAATGACATCTGGAACAAAATTATATTTTGGGATTATTCCGTTGAAGGGTTGGGGGTTAATAGGGGTTAATAGGGGTGGATAGGGGCAAATAAGTAGAGCAAGCTGGTAAGAGTACAGCAACTTGATATTCGGTGTATGTACTAGAAGCCAAGGCCTCAGATTTTTTTATAATATTTTTCAACCCCCCACCACCTCCACTCCATTTATAAAGGAGTTGATATAATAAAATTCTGGTATTCGCTTGAAATCTGGTACACATATATATTGTAATGACGTCTGATTGAGATAATGCCGTTGAAGGTACTGAGGGGAGGGGGGGAGTAATTGCTTTAATTTTTTTTATGAAATTGGCCCCAAATACTATTAAAATGTTATGACCAATTATTTCCGCATTTTTTATGTAGGTGTTTCTAGATGCTAAAAAGTACATTTTAATTTTGTTGATTATTAACCGTTTTTTTCTGGTTTAAAATACTTTTATGTGATTTCTTTTCTAGATATTGTAAACACAAAATTTTGATAGGTGCAATAGTATGTCATAAGTCGAAGGACTTAAAAAAAGATCTTTCTACGTCCGTTGTTTACTAAATAAGACACTTCTTGCGTTCTATGCATAATTAACCCTTATTCTGGCAGGAAATGAAAAAACAATACAAAAAATTTTTTGTTAGTGTATTGGCAATTGTTATGGTTCCAATAGGACAAAAAACACAATTTTATAGTTTCCAAAAAAACAACAAAAAAAATGTAACTGAATTATATTTGATACATTGCCGAGAATGCAAAAAACTACAAATAACTCAATGTAACGCATTTATTTCAAAAAGCAGTTTCTATTCTCCACAAAACACAGACGCATGTTACATTTTTGGCAAGTAATATTTGTTTGGCCTTGGGTACAAAATTTGCAACGACCTTTAGTTCCAAAATAGGGAAAATGGTCTATGTTGTAATATCGAACATCATCTGAAGGTCGTTCAGCTTTGGCATTTATAATGTTTCTTGGTATAAAAATTGGAGAATTATTTCTTGAACTCGAATTCTCTGAAAGGACGTCCCACGCTTGATTCTATGTTTTTGTGTTAGAAATTGAAATATTCGATATCGAAATTGTTTTAGGCGCATAGGTCTCTCGGTATTAGGCAATAATGATACATCTATACAACAAGCAAGCGTTATTGACCCACATGTCTATTATTTGCGTGAAACCGGCGTGTCTATCTCATTTTGTTCTCTCAAATTATCGCCTGGCAATATACTGTCCAGTTCAGCTATCACTTTTTTCTGGTCTGAAAGTTCTGGAGTGTTATTATCAACATGAAAAAAATGTCTCAATTGTTCTTCAATTACATGTTCATTGTCTATTTGAGATTCACCATCTGATTCATCAATATCTGAGGGAATTCTAGGCTTTAGTAAAAGCGCAAATATTCTCTGTGTTCTAAATTAGGTCTAAAAACAAAAAAAATATTTTGAAAAAATTAGGACATATTCAAGTACAATCATTCAACATATAAACGATATTATTACAAAAAATTTACTTTGTTTGATTTTATAACACGGATGGGTGACATTTTGACAATTCGCTGGCACTTCCCGCCAATTTGCGCTCCCTACACGGCACAATTTGTACTAGATTGGGATGCAAAAATTTTGTGCGGTTCTATTAGTGTGCACTACATGGCACATGGGGAATCATATGAGTGTAATAATGTTTACTGCTTTTCAAAAAAATAATTATGGTATAGTAACACCGGTAATACGTTGGCTAAATAAGGGTTAAATAGAGAAATAATTATTTAGGCTTTTAACGTGACCTATGATGATCATATACATGCATAATATTCTTGCAATTTATGCTTCACCAATTTTCAAGAAATTAAAATGTTTAAAACTGTATTTTATATGGAACACCCTGTATATTACGTTTTTGAATTCTACGTAAAATTTGTCAAAATGTCTATAAGGTACCTTTGTGTTAAGACAATATTTTTTGTTTATCAGTTATATAGGTATTGCCCCAGTTATTGACTTAATATTAATTAGGTAAAACAGAATTTACTAGATTTTAAAGTCCTGTGTACGTATATAGTAGCAAGTTCGATAGTAAATCATGAACGATGTACCTAATGGCGTTTTGAAGTTTCCTATGATGATTATTACCATGTTCTTATTTAACAGTCACTTTCTAACATTCAAGAAATGCATAAAAATGTTAATGTACTTATATTTCGAATGAAAGACTAGTATGAATGAAGGAATAAATTCCTACAGTTCTTACAAGTTAGGTAATTAACGCCGGTGTTCTATTTTCTAAACGACCTCTACAAAATATAGGTATCATAAGAGTACTACTACTTGACGAGCTTATGTTGGCAATGACCGTTGGATGCGCAATAGCCAAGTGCGGTGTAGCGCGGGAACCGCCATTCAAATTTATTCCATTTATTTTAAACTTAAACCGTAAACGTAAAAAGAAATACAAAAGGAAAGTCAAACATATTTTTCTGAGCCGCCAAGGAAAAAGAGAAATTAAGATAATTTTTTGAAAAATACTGGATGCAGAAAATACGGGACGTCGTCTGGTCATCTCAAATACTACTAATTTAAAAGCATGGTAAAAATTAAGCAACACACACGAGGTCACGATCTATATTGTGTTTGTATTACATAGATTGCGACCTCTTGTGTGTGTACGCCAGCCTGTACTATTATTCCTCAAAAGTTATGACCTCATACATTCGATGAACAAACCTTTGTCAAATTAATGGTACATTATATGTTACAAAATTTTGAAATTTTTGTGTAAATGTGTACCTATAAATAGTAATTTACTTAACTCGCACACCGTCGCTACTGTAACATACATATAGATAGTGTGTCCATAAAATGTGGAATAAATTCATTATGTCTGAATACGAAAATATTTTGGAAAAATCTACGTACAGGTAGATTTTCATTTTTAATTCCGCTTAGGCTTTAGTTTTTTAACTATGACGTCATCGCTGCTTTGGTTATGACGTCCTCTACTTTTTTTTAAATGGAACATCCCTATATTTTGTTTTATTTTTAGACTCTTTGGAAAACCGATTCCAAAAACCTTACTACTTAAGGTCTAGAGTTCGTAAATTCGGAGCTATAGACATTTAAAAATATTATTTTTCGATGTTAAATAATTCTTGCCTTATTGTGATACATTTTTTACCGTTGAAGTTTATAAGCACGTTTTTAGATCACTACACAAAAACGAATAGTCGAATAAGTTTTTTTTTGTGTGATAATTGGAACAATTGTAGAACCCCTGACGAAAAACTTATAGTATCAGCACCTCCGCATTATGCATCTTGATATCAATATATGCAAATGCATCAAGATATCTTGATCAAGTATTTCCAAATGGGTGGAACTGTTAGACGGCCATCGAGGTCACGGGACCTTACACCGATAGATTTCATTCTTAGAAAACGTAGTGTACAAAAGCAAACCTAACGATTTTGGGGAATTAAAGAACAGAATATTTAGATTAGAACGTAATGTACTTAATATTTCTCAAGAAAGCATAAGGTACAGCATGAATTCATTAAGACTGGGATACTGTCAGGCACAAAAAGGTTTTCAATTTGAACATGTTATTAATTATTTCTCATTATTTCTTGTTAAGTTACTGACTGCTTTTTTTATAAAGTAAATAAAAAATAATTTAACTTCGAAAAATAATATTTTCAAATATCTGTAGTTCCGAACTTATGACCTCTATAAGCCCTAAGTAGTATAGCTCTCTGAAAACAATTTTCCATTGTCAAAAAATGTTCTTTTTCAAAAAAAAAGTAAATGACGTTATAACCGAAGCTTCGATGACGTGATAGTTAAAAAACCAGAGCAGAAGATGCAAGATGAAATAAAAATCGACCTGTCCGAGGATTTTTCCAATATATCTTCGTATTCAGAAACAACTAATTTATTCCATATTTCATGTATACATACACATACATAAGGCCGTTTCAAATCGAAGTAGTAGAGAATAAAGATAAGTTATAAGACGCACTGGATATTCCAACAGTTTTTCCTTCCTTCACTTACATAAGGAAAGTATTGTAATCGTGAAAAAAATCACACTCCGACATTTCTTCGGACCATGTAGATTACGAAAATTAAGGTCATTTATTTCCATCAGTCTGTCTGTATGTCTGTCTGTTGGCGCTATAACTCAAAAACTATTTAACTGAGAAAAGTAATATTAAGACATGGTAAAATTTTCAGTGAAAAATATACTTACAGGTTGGACACCCTAAAAACAAAAAAATTAGTGAGGGAAGTTTTGCGTAAATAACTTTACCGATTAATTTTAAGGTTTGGTGGAGGACTTCAAAAGTTTATTTGAAGGTAAACTTTAGTTTTTTAAATGCAAACCCCTATTTTTTGATAATTATTTGTTTTCAGGATTGAATAAAATTTTTCGACGAAAAAGCAGTAGTGTTTTCACACTCTTTTAGTTTAGTACCTTTCTTATTAATTGAAGACCTTGGTTACCTAAAATTTAATATTTCTTCTAATCATGCGTGAACGCGCACACTCGGTCATGTGCTGGCCACTGATACTGGAAGAAAGACAGTAATTTCGTAATCCATGAAGGGTACTTAAAGAATTCTCAATATTAATTCAGAAATCGTTTAATACGTTTTTTTTTAGTCCAGCTTGGTTTTATCATTGTTTCCAGTGATTTTGTTTTGTTTTTTCGGAATGCTGTAATTTTCTCGGTACATTTTAACCCAGTGAAATTAGACTTTTCTGATCTAACAAAATATATCCTTCATTTATTTTATTTGATATCGATTTATTCAAGAAAAAATTTTAAATCGAGAACGAGATCACTATGGCATAAAAAATTATTCAAGGACAAAGTTCACAAAAACGTTTTTTTGCGAATATCGCGCTATTTATCGCTTGGGGGCCAATTGAGGTTATTATGAAAATGAATATAAATGATAATGAAATTCCGCACGAAAATGATATCTTCCATTTTTTATATATAACAAACGGTTTAGGCAAAAATGCGCTTCAAAGTTTCCGCGCAAGACATAATATGCTCCATTTCATATAGTCCATGTATAGAATACGTGCTTGTTCTGTGTATAGTATTTATTAGCTGATCGATATATAAAATAAAATACATTTATATGTTACTATTATATAGTATGTCTCACTTTTCATAACTGCTATATCACAACACTCTTGTCTACAATGTGATTTTTATAAAATTTAGATGGAAGGTATAAATCCATCAGGAGATTGTATCACGGGAAAAATATTTTAAAATCGATCAGTGGCGTCCGTTGTAATGAAGAAAAATGTACCAGTTTCCAAAAAAACATAAGCAAAGTTTTAACTGTAAATAAATCTCATAATCTTATTCGTTGTTAACAAAAACTCACTGAAACCGAATTTTAATAACATAGTGTACTTGGTGTTCACGTGATAGGAGAACAGAAGTTCCCTTGCGTGGAAACTTCGAAGCACATTTTTGCCTAAACCGTTCGTTGTACATAAAAAATGGAAGAGATCATTTTTGCGGAACTTCATTATATTTCATTTTCCTAATAACCTCAATTGGCTTCCGAGCCATAGAAAGGGCGATATTCGCAAAAAATCGTTTTTGGTGAACTTTAACCTTGAACAATTTTTTATGTCACAATGATCTCGTTCTCGATTTTTAATATTTTCATGAAAACACCAAAATAAAACGATGAAAAGAAAAAAAAATGAAGGATATATTTTGTTAGATCTGAAGCCAAATTTTTGTCTAGAGTGACTGAAGTTATTTACTATATTTGTACTTTAGCAAAATATTGTTTATGAAATCTTAAAATGTTTTTACATACAGGGTGTTTCACAAAATGCATGTTAAACAATTCTGGGGAGAGAAGGAAATTAAATGACGTTCTTGAGACGAACGTAAACTCGGTCAGCGTCATCAATCTGATTTTCTTTTTTATACCTAAAGTTTTAATGGAAAACATCATACATTATTTATGTGTAACTTATTTCCAAATAATAAACTATGAAACAAATATTTTTAGGATGAATCGAGGAATGAGTCGGGCTGCAAAAATTTTAGAACTCTCAAGAGCGGATTCTCAGAGATTGGACCAGTTAGATCAACCAACATATGAGACCAAGACAACTACCCAGCGGGAAAGGGAATTATTCTTTATAAATTGTACGTATGCTATTAAACATATTTTCTTATTAATGACAGGAGTTTCGTGCTTTTTTAGGTGGAAATTTGACGGATTTTCTAAATAATGAAAAGGTTCAATGTTGTAAAATTACTTCTTCTGTTGAAAAAGAAAGACCTAGAACAAGATATTCAAAACATACAGTGAAGAGACGTATTTTGCAAGATGATGATTTTAATGAAAATATTAGTGAAAATCTTAATATCGTTCCTTCCAAATCAATTAATTCAACAGCTAATTTAACTAGTGTACAAAATTCAGTTACTTCGGACAGAAACAGTTATTGTGTTCCCTCAAGTCAATATGAAGATACAATTGATTTAAATGTGTCCAGCGAGAGTGGATCTCAAAGAAAACCTGATAATACCTCTGAACGGAAAATAAAATTGAAAAAGACAAAGCGGGTGAAGAATAATAAAATATATATGGAAAGCAAAGTAATGAAACTTCGATCAGATCATTTGATAAAGAATAAAATTAATGACAAAGGTAAAGAAATCGATGGTTTAATTGGACGTGATGTCAATGATTCTACTTTATCAGAAATGGTGGAAAGTACAACAGATGAAGCATTTGAAACTAATAGAAGTAACAAATTGCAGGGTAAATATATGGCTGAAAGTACAAAAGTTAGTATTTCAGTTACTGGTTCAGATGATATAGAAGACCCATTTTCTTCCGGAAGTGATGACAATTATGTCCCTTCCAGTGAATCTGATAGTACGACCGATTTAAGTGTGTCAGGAGAGTCGACTGGATCTCAAGTAGTTAATAAAAATCTTAAAAAAATAAATAGAAAAGAAAGGATCACATTAAAAACAATTAGCAACATAGACGTAGGGAATAAACGAGACGTAGAGAATAAAGAAGACAATATAGATACCAGTTATAAATCAAGGAATGAAAGTGTAACTATTTCTGTTACTAGAAAAAAATCTGGGAAGCGATTACGAGATAAGCGACATAGTTGTTACATTTGCAACAAAATTCTAACCAACAATATGGCTCGTCACTTTGAATTGATGCATGGTAATGATATCGAGGTTGCCAAAATTCTGGCAATGCCAAAGAAATCAAAAAGTAGACGGGACTTATTTGAGAATTTGATAAAGGCAGGTGATTTCTATCACAATTGTAATGTTTTAACGTTAAAAGAAGGTGAATTAATTTTGGTTAGAAGACCCGATGCAAATACAAATTATGCTTATGAAGATTTTGCGCCTTGCATATATTGCTTGGGTTTCATGTTGAAGAGATATTTATGGTACCATATGAAACAATGTAAATCCAAAGGAGATAGTTGTGATGAGGATGTTTCTAGGAGAGGACCTCTTATTGAAAGTTCTGCACTTATGTTTGAGATTTTGGGACCTAAAGTAAGTGAGGACTATCGTAATGATATTATTTTGTCATTTAGACTAGATAATATTTCAAATGTTTGTAAAGAAGATGCTCTGATTTTAAAAGTAGGCGCTTTTTTTTATGAGAAATATGGTAAGGCACAGCAGGAACTGATTCGTCAATCAATGCGGCAATTAAGTAGACTGAAAATAGAACTGGAAAAAATCGATAATATCAATCAATGCCTGGCTGAATGGATAACTCCAAAATATTTTGACAACATCATCAATGCAACAAAATCTTTATGTACCCACAGTAACGTAGAAAAAACGAATGAATTTAATACCCCTTCTCTTGCCTTGAAAATAGGACATCTGTTAAGAAAATGCATTGCAATTGAAAGTGGTGCTGCTCTTAGAAAGGGAGGACTTACAAGGCATAATGAACTTAAAGCATTTTCTGAATTGATGGATTTAGAATGGTCAGTTAGAATATCGTCTAAAGCATTGGCTACCCTCTCTACAAAAAAAATGAATAGTACAGAGCTTTTACCGCTGACCAGCGATCTTATTAAACTAAGCACGTATCTACAAAATGAAATGAAAAGATTAAAGTCTTTACTACTCCAAAAATGTTCAAGAAAACTATGGAGTGATCTTGCTGCAGTTACCTTGTGCAGAATTATTCTTTTCAATAAAAGGCGCTCGGGAGAGGCTTCCAGAATGACTTTAAATAACTATTCAATGAGACCAGCTTGGTCTGAACAAGGCAACGAGGAATTTAAAAGTTCCTTGTCACCTTTAGAAACAGAATTAGCTAATCGTTTAATTGTAGTAGAGATAATGGGTAAAAGAGGCAGAAAGGTTCCTGTTATCCTTACTGATGAAATGAAATCTTGTGTGGATACATTGATAGCTACCAGAGAAAAAGCAGAAATTTCCGAAACAAATCCATTTATATTTGCAAGATCACAGATATCACAATCTTATCTAAGAGGTCATGATTGCCTAAGAAAATGTTGTATTGAGGCAGATGTTGTTTGTCCTACTAACATTACCAGTACAAAGCTTCGAAAGTACATTGCTACAGTATGTCAGATATTTGATCTTAAAGAAAATGAATGCGATTGGTTGGCGAGGCATTTAGGACATGATATCAGAGTCCATCGTGACTTCTATAGGATGCATGAAAATGCTGTAGAACTTACAAAAGTAAGTAGACTTCTGATAGCTGTCGACAGAGGAGAGGCTCAGAAATATTCTGGAAAGCAATTACAGGATATTAATATTGAAGGTAATCATTGTATTTAAGTAAATAATATATCAAATTGATATTTATTAAATCTGTTATAAAATAGAACTCAGTTTTAGTTAGATAAATTCACTTAAATAACAATTTTGAAATGGTGTTTTTGACAATATAACACGGTTTTCTTAATCTATAAATAAAATTTTATCGGTTTATTGAAATTATTAAATAATTAATATTGATCAATAAAAAGGTGGCAACAAAGTTTTCTTTAATTACATAATCTTAAAAAATCAGCCCTATGTAAAATTTAACTCGAAATGTACCTATAATAATCATTTTTATATTTTCGCCCAAATGTTTTTGCTTGCTTCAATTTGTTTCTGAAGTTATTGCAAATATAATTTATTTTCTTTAAATATATCAAATCATTATTAGTAAGATAATTTTATATTATTTTGAAATATAGATTATGTCGAGGCAGATAATTTAAAGAATACCTATGTTTTAATATATTAGTTATAAACATTATGCATTAGTTTAGGACTCGTATAATCACTGAAATACAATAAATGAATAGCAAATCACTTTAAGCATATTAATAATTAATTGACTAATTATAGATTTACCACCAATTGAGTTGGAAGATGAGAACGCGAATGAAGATGATTTTGAGGAGGAACCCCAAACTGATGACGTAGTTTCAGAAGCTGCTAAATTTCTTAGTAAGTTGTCATATTAAAAATGTATTTTTTCCACTACTAGTCTATAAATACCATTATTGACCTATTCTTGTTTTAGAGAGGTTAATAATGGAAACTTTCAGAACTATCATGAGCTGTCACTCAAAATTTAATTTATTAATCGCTAGAAAGATACTTTTACTAACTATTTAATTCAAATACAAACTCTGGCTGAATGACCTGTTGATGGTTTTTTTGGAAACTTGTTTGAATAAAGATTATTATTATTCAAGCCCAAAGCATAAGAAATCAATAATAGACAGTTATTACTAATGTTTAAAATTATAATTAATGGCTTTTCCAATTTCGGAAGGAGCAAATATTCCAGTTCTGTTACATATTACTGTTAGAAGAATAATAAAACAAAAGAATACTTCAATTCGAAATTCAAAGTGCTTAATTTTAGTGAGTATTAAATGAATTGATGTATTCATATAAAACCATTTACATTATTATCAATGTGAAGATCGTTAAATAATAAGATTTGTGACTGACAAAAATAATATACACCAAGGTTAAGGAAACTATTACAGCCTCGTGTCTCTCAGTTGCGCCTCGGGATACAATCGCTTGGCTATAATAGTCGTTTTCTCAACCTTGAAGTATAATATAGTATTTCTACGACCATTTAGACATCTGCTCATTATGTGTGTGTCATTGATTAGTGAATCTGGTATAGTACACGAAAATGAAATTATGCCCCCGACGAGTGAGACGCAAAATCCTTCATACGCGCCGGCTAATTCCTTTGTCAGCTTTTGATATTTACTAAGAGGAAATACCTAATATCTTTTACGTCTACTATACATTGTACATCTGCCTCCATTACCACTAGTTGCTATAACAAGTAATGTATTATGTATTAGCCTATTATGCACGGATCCAACAAATGCAATGAAGCTGTGAAGCTGTCAAAATAGCAATTAGCCCAAACACAAACAGTTATATTTAAATGGAAGTCGTATACAATGTACTACATTACTAATCAGTGACATATAATGAGCAGATTTCTTGATAGTCATAGAAAAATTGATAACTTCGTTAGCTTTCAATTTTATAAGACATTTTGTTTTAGATATTCAAACAAAAAAGAAACCTGATGAAAAACGAAGAATCTGTGTCAAGAAGAATTGGTCAAGTGAAGAAATGACATGTGTTTTAAAGCACTTTGCTCCGTTAATAAAACGAGGTACTTTACCCGGAAAGGCAAAATGCGAGGAATTTTTGGAAAAATATTCAACTATATTTCAAAATCGAAAATGGACAGATGTCAAGTTTTGTGTAAAGAATAATATAGCAAAAATTAACAAACAAAAAAATAATCATATATAGAGATAGACACCTTTATTTTCATATCCATTTAAGTTGAATATCGTGTCATAACCTTACTAATGATTAATTTTTATTTTTATTAGAGGATAATTAAGGAGAATTGCTAGCGAAAACACTTTTTGGTAGTGAAATTTCTCTGCGTAAAAGGGTAGCATATTGTAAAAAAATATATTTTCTCATACTTTTTTCGTTACTATTTAACTAAAAATGGCCAAAGAATAAAAAAGTAGTGCTATTAGATGTTCTCGTGGATTACCTTTTTATAAGTATTTTTCACCCACAATACTCATCATGTACTACTTTGTTATGCAGATAAATTGCACTCTCTAAAAAAGTGTTTTCAGGAAATTTTCGCTGATTGTCTTGGAACTATTTGTACAGGCAACGTCAATTTCTTTAAAAAAACTAATCGTTACCATGAACCAATTCAAAATGACGAGCCATAGTGTTGGTTAAAATTCAATTGCAAATGTAACAAGTCTCTTATCTCACAAACGGTTTCACGAATGGTTACCATGAACCATTTCAAAATGATGAACCATATTTTTTGTTAAAATTCTATTACGAATATAACAAATGAACTTGTCACATCTGGCAAACATTTCCCACCGTTTAATACATGAGTACCCAAACTAATTGAAAAGGTTTTGGGACAACAAAAATTGCGATTGAAACAAGGATGAAAATTTATCGACTGATTTCAAATGTCATCAAGAAATTTTGATTTTTGATAAAGTTTCACTTTTGAAATTTTGTTTTAGATTGATTTTTCATTTATGAAATTTCAATAAGGTGTAACTTTATCAAAAATCAAAATTTCTTAATGAAATTCGAAATCTTTCAATCAATTTTCCTTGTTCTGAAAAAAAAATGTTTTGCAAATATTTTACAAGTATTTTCACACTCATTTTTGAAAATAATTATCGCAAATTTCGATCACAATTTTTTTTTTCGCAATACTTCAATTAGTTTGGGTAGTCATGTATTAAAGTATTGTTTGGGTCCCATGTTTCAATACTAAGATAATGGTCAGTCAAAATTTCACCAGCCGCTACTGATAATAACATATTTATTTGTTTAAAATAATTTATTAATTTATAATCTGAGCTTTGATTATTTAGAGATAAATAATAATGCAAGTACGTTTACGAAATAACAGGTATAAATGTTTTTCCCATTATAGCATTTTTAATTTTAATAATTTAAGAATTATTGCCTTGGTAATTTAAATTTTGTGAGGTTATGATATGAAATTCGTAAGTATTAGTATAAACTACTTTCCTTATGTTATAAAAACAAGAGCTGAGTATAAATACAAATTTGAATTGAAATTTCACAGTAAATCATGCGTTTTTGTTTCAGTTTTATGTATTTTAATATATATATGATTTCCTGTGATATTTCAATTCAAACATGTATTTGAATCCTTTTTCTTCAGTAACTGAAATTACTTTTTTCTTTTTCTTTTTGTTAAATATTTTGCAATGTGTTCCGAATATAAAGAAACTATGCATATAAATATATATGGAAATGTTGTTTCTTAGTCGATAAATCAAATTAAAATGATGTTTAAGTTCGTGGGTTTTCAGTCAGTTTTAAATTAAAAGTCGTTTTATTTTATTATGTTTCTGTCATTTAATACCAGAGAACTACAATAATTATGAAAAACACGTGTTTTTGTTATAACTAGTTTTATTATATACCTACTTACATTGATTATTATAATTACATATTTTGAAACTGTTTACATTTTGTGTGTATATTGAATGTTTAGGATGCAACTAAACTGAAATATTTTGCTGCCTGCTCTTATTTCTGTTATATTCTGTGGTTTGTTTGCCTTGTTCTAGATAAGGTTTAGTTTATTTAGATATTAGATTTGATACTTATGTTAAGCGAGTGGTGTGAACTACTATGATTAATTACTTTCATTTTTTTGTGTGGAATTGATGGAAATATGTAAAAATATTTAAGGTACTTAACTACCTCTTTAGATTTAATTTAATAAACCGAGATATGCTTCTCTTAAATTCTCTATATCAGTGTGGTTGTTTATTGCATTGTTAGTTTCCATCTTTCCATCAATTCCATACCAAATATAAAAGTAATTAATTTTAATAGGTCACACCACTCACTTAACATAAGTATCAAATCTAATATATACTTACATAAACTAAACCTTATATTGAATAAAAACAGACCACAAAATAAATATAACACAAATAAGAGCAGGCAGCAAAATATTTCAGTTTAGTTGCATCTTAACATTCAATATACACAAAATGTAACACGTGTTTTTCATAATTATGGTAGTTCTCTGGCGATGGTATTAAATAACAGAAACATAAGAAAGTAAAACGACTTTTAATTTAAAACTGACCGAAAACTCAGGAACTTAAACATCACTTTAATATAATATAAATATATAGGTATTGTAGAACATTTATCATTTTATTTTCTGTATTACATACATATTTATTTGTTATTAAAAAATTTCGTATACACTTGTATTAATGTTTTTAAAATTCCTCTTCATAAAATGAAATAAATTCTGCCCTAGTCCAGATCCTGTATAAAGAATTATATTTATTACAATCCGAATAATAAATTTTGACTATAAGAACATTGTTTCAACTTCTAGAGCTGACGAGAAATCCTAAAATTGAGAAAAAGTGTTGGATTATCTAGGATTTTTCTAAAAAACTATTCACTGAATAATGTATACATATCAAATATATAAACTACTCACCTTTATTAGATATCCAGTATTCTCAATCCATATGAAACAGTTTCTGAAAAATAAATTGATCTACTTTTACCAAGCAGGTAAGTAAACGTTACTTAAAATGTATCGTATGATATTTTGCACATACCTATAGAGGTGATATATCTGCTCACCTCTATCAACTTAAAGAAGCTGACCATTATACTCTTCCCCGATTTACTACACTTGTTATATAATTGTTGCACATTCTATAGGATACTCTTCGCCACAAATTACCATATATTATTTGCTCGTTATAGATAGAAATTTGTATAGACCATATAATTGCCGTATTAATATTGTCTCATTAATCTACCGCTTATCGATATACATTACAACATTTTTCTAATTTTTTCATGAGTCTTACCTCTGTATATAAATCACTAGATTGACCCTCGACTTTAAATTGTTTGTATTTTTTTGTTTTCTTAACATATTCACTCGCGTTTCTATACTCACTCTACTAGCTATTATATAGGCTTTATATTTTATTATGTTACAAACTACATAGATATTAGGTTAGATACAGTATAATACAATAAAGAAGCTAACCTCTTCACCGATTTATTACACTTGTTATATGATTGTTCCACATTCTATAGGATACTCTTCGCAGTTTCTTTTTTTATAAATGATATTAGTTTCAAACATTTTTTGTTTAATTACAAAACAAAACAAAATCTTTTTTTTTAAATTAATCACTTTTTTATTTATTTATTTGTTCAAAAACAATAGGGTCCTTCCTCTACCTAACACTAACTTACTGTCTAAATTTTAATACAATCGAACTTTTTGTTCTTAAGTTATCGTGCTTACAAGAAACGTGACGGACAGATCGACGGACGGACATTTTGAAAGTTGTTCAGAATTCGATCACCAACACAGTGATATGAATTTTTTTCCCTACGAGCGATATTACCGCGGTTTTAGAAATGTGCCGATTGAATGCAATATACTCTTCGCCGATTTACTGCAGTGTTTATATAATTGTTGACCATTCTATAGGATACTCGTTTTTTGTAAATAATATTTTAGACATTTTTTGTTTAATTACAAAATATACAAAAAAAAAATTAATTATAACTTCTTTATTTATTGATCTATATTCAAAAACAATAGGGTTCTTCCTCTAGCTAACATTACTTATTGCCCCAATTTCAATACAATCAGACTTCTCGTATTTAAGTTATCCTGCTGACAAGAAACGTGACGGATGGACAGACATTTTGACAGTTGTTCAGAATTCGATCACCAACACCCCAGCTAGCACACTGACGTCAATTTGCCGTCATTTTATTTGTCACAATATACGTCATAAGTCCTAATATAACGACGTTCAATGTACGTCTAAATGACGGTCTAATGTCACATCCTAATGACGTCATATCACAATCACGTTCAATGTGACCTTAATTTGACGAATATGGCCCCAAATAAGAAACCTTTCCATACGTCATTTTGACGTACGATCAAGGTTCAATGCTGACGTCAATATAGCGTTTAATATGACCTTGATTTGATGAATACGGGTTCAAATAAAAATCTTTTTTCACTTGAGAATATTTATTATTTAATCTTTCAGTTTTTATTCATTTTACGTTTTTATTAATTAGGAATGGTTTGAAAATACATATATTAATATAAATTACACTGTAACATAATTTTAAATACTTACCTTAAAATCATGCGGCTGTGGGATTTGAACCGTCGGTCTCATCTCGTTTGGTAGTCCTTTTACCTTTTTATATATTTTTATTTTATTTAACTATAGATGACATTTCAAATCCTTAAAACTATGGTATTATGTGCAGTATACAATATTATTCATTTTATTAATTTATGCAATGGTACAAAAACAAAAAATGATCGCCGTTAGTGTGGTAGGGGACCATGTATGATTTGTTATAATATGTGTTTTAGCAATAGCACATTTATAAAAATTTGTATGCATTTGTTTTTTGTATTTTCCTCAGAAAATTAAAATATTTCAAATAATTAAAAGGTAGTGAGGGGATGGAGGTAATGTTTCTAGGCACTGCAGGGAAACAGAAACTAAAGCCCTCTTTAGACAATGTGTCAGTAATATAAAATTGTGGATTTGATGGAGCCGTTTACTAGATTCTATGGTTAGGGGGCAAGGTGATAGAGGGGAGGTGGGGTTTGTTTTTGTCTTGTTTTCGTGGGTTTTGTGTCGTTTGGTAGTCCATAGTACGCTTCCTCTGAGCTATTGTCCTTCATGGAAATTTTACTTGAGAGTGTATTTATTGCTTGCAGTTGAGTACCCGGGTTAAACATAATTTCCCTTTCAGCCTTAACCGTGACAATTTGTGCATTAATAAAATCAAGTGCAATGGCAAATTTCTATAAAATACTTACGTTGTGCGAATAATGAATGTTGTTCAATTGGGTGTTAAAAATTACTTAAAAATATTCTTTATTCACGAAAGAGAATTGAATGTTTTAAAATTAAAAGAAAAAATTGAGTTTTCATTTAATGTAGATGGCAGCACTCCTATTTTGCATTATTGTCAAAGATAAGTTAATTTTCTAATGTTTCCTATAGTGGTGGTAGAGTGCCATTCAGGAAGTTTTACTTCCTGGTGCCATTTTAATGAGAAAGTGTCTACGCAACCGCCGTGGCGGCTGGTTTGGTTACATACGTAACCGCCGCAGCGCAGTTGGCGCACTATTTATTCTGTGATTGCTGGTATATGCGTATAGTTGTCGCGTTGGAGAGCAACAAATCCCGGGTTCAACTGCTGGCCACTGAACCTTTTTTTTTTTTTTCGGTAACGATTAATATCCTTTTTCACAAATTCTGGTTGGATTTGACGGCAGAAATAATGTTTTCCTTCTTTTTCATATAATAATTTATTTTTTTCATGTGATTCTTTTAGGTTAGGTTAGGTTAGGTTAGGTGGTTGGGTTAGTTGGGTTGATTTTCATTTTGCTAAATGATTGTTAATAAATTATAAGTGCTGCAGGCAGTATTAGCGTCGCAGACAAAGGAAGGGGGTGCAGGGGGTGTGTCCCCGCCTTTTTTTCAGAAAATAAGAAAATATTTCTCTGCGCGGCGGTTCAATAAGTCGTGAAAAACATCCGCCGCGGCGTTTGCGTAGACACTCCCTTTTAATGATCGTTTTTTGTTTAATTCGCTCTGCGTTTTGAAATACATATACTTATATAATAGGTATGTTAAGGTTGAGGGAAATATAGGTCAGCGGTCAATTACCAGTTGTTAGTCCTATTTCCAATAAGATGGCGATACAGATGTATACTGCAGTTGTGATAGAGACGCAGTATAGTTTGAATTTCAATATCATAAATACCTAATAAAAGTAAAATAAAAATTACATGGCATATATGCGGTAAAGATTTCACATGTAGATGTGGTACCTACATACGCAATAGAGTACAAACGTAGGTAGGAGTTATTGTGATTCAATACTAATCAATACAGCTAATATATAAAAGTAACTATTATAAAAGATGAAAATATAAAAGAAGGTGTTTGACCGTTTATATGTATTTATACAATACCCAAAACATAAACGTGACTCAAAAATGACGACATAATAATGTTCTGTCTATGACGTCTCTGCGACATTCTAAAATGTGATGTAACTTTGACGTCATTTTTAAATCCAGTGCCCGACGTCAATAATTCAAAAATGACGTCAAAACAGTGTTCTGTAAACGACGTCTCTGCGACGTTCTAAAATGTGACGTAACTTTACCGTCATTTTTAAATCCAGTGTATGACGTCAGAAAATGACTCAAAAATGACGTCATAACGACGTCCCTGGACATACTAAAATAAGACGTAATTTTAACGTCATTTATTTGGCAAATAACGTCGTAGACCGATACTGACCTTAAACTGAAGTCTGATGACGGCAAATTGACGTCAGTGTGCTGGCTGGGACAGTGATATGATTTTTTTTTCACTACGAGCAATATTGCCGGTTTTAGAAATGTGCCGATCGAATACAATATACTCTTCGTTTTATATTTACGAAGAATCTGTATCATAATATAGATAACCATTGCCGAACTTGAGAGAGAGAGAGAGAGCAATAGTATGCCTACCTATTAAAAGCAATATTAAATTATTAAATATTTGAATTTATATTAGTCAGCATATGTATACCATAAGATACTCCAGGATAGGTTAGGAATTGACGAACGATATTGGCTAACTACCGATCTAACACGATTTGTAAGGTCTAATTCAGTGCAGGTCGGGGTATTTACCCGCTGAGTAGTTGTTTCCTGTAGATCATATATATCAAGATATTGTTATTTATATATATAGTTTAGTCACGCATTCTGGAGTGGTTTATTGTCATTTTCCACTTTTTCTCGTAGTACCCAAGGATTTTAATAGGTATTCAATATTGTGTATATGTATACAGTTCTAAGTATATATAGATACCTGCTTGGTTTACTGCGATATAAGTACACGCAGTAATGTTGCAACAAAACAAAACTTTTGGAAGTATCATTTAGGCAACGCTTGAAGGTGGTTTTAAGTCATAAAACATGAGATAATTATGAAATATTACTGATCAATCTCCTCGGGGTATTAAAACTGAAAACATGACATGTGTCTTATATATGGTTACAATCTTTCTAATTTGGCAACACTGTGTATGCTATTTTGGACCAGATTAAATCTAAATATTACATTCTTCATGGTTTCTTATTATAGTGACATCAGTTCTACACAAAGTAGGGTGTTGCCATGACTATGACACTGAGGTCATAATCCTTGAATAATAGTTAGCCCGCAGATTCTTTAAAACAGAGTGTATCGTTAAAAAACCCAGTTTTATATAATCAGCATCTCTTTCTCCGTCTTTCTCACTTGGAAACGTCCATGTGGCCACAATCGATGTTTATACTTGTGATGTCACGATAGCGATCGTACATGTATATGGTGTGTATGTATGTGTGTATGTATATGTGTATATATGTATATGTATCGAATAGTTTGTTATGAAATATATTATGCAAATATGAGAAGTGTATGTAGAGCATCATAAACAGATATACATTATGAATCTGAAACTATTGCTTTCCTCACAGACAGTCTACAACTTTGTAAGTTTCTTGTTGATTTGATTCTAATATATGTCCACATGTATTGTATACTGCATTATGTACCTACTTAAATCGAAATAAACTATATTATTAATATTATTATTAATCATCATCTTTGTTCAGTTGTTATTGATGTGTTGACATATTAAGAGGCGTGTGAAATATAATAATATGGTATATTTAATATTTATTATTTGTATAAAAATTCTTACCAAATATAACTTTATTTTAGCTAATGGATGACTCAGATGATGAGAAGATTTGCAGCGGTAACTATTCTAAAAAAAGGCCTAAATTGGGTAGAGTCTGTGATGTAAATAAAAAAACTATTAGTTTAGACACATGAGACAGGACCGGATTGTAACTGTTCTAGACTTCATTGCTTCACTGTTATAAATTCTGAGGATCGACAAAAACTGATATATAATTTTAACAACTTGACAAATTATGACGAGAAAAACATTCATCTAGGTGGATTTATCACTGTTAAACCTGTTGTCTATAGGCGGCCTCGGAAGGAGCAGGATGAAGCTGATTTGCATAACAATTTTTACAAGTATAAAGTTCGGATTTTAAGAGATCATAAAGTTATGGAGGTACCGATATGTTATAAAGCTTTTTTGTCTCTCCATGTTATAACAGGAAGACGCATTTAATTTATTCAGTCATCATTACAGTTAACTGGTGGAATTAAAAACGACGGAAGAGGGAAACACAAGAACAGATGAAACAAAATATCAGAAGAAAGATCAACTAAAGTTCATGAACACATTCAGTCATTAAGATGTCGCAAGGCACATTACAATTTACATGATAGTAAGCGACTCTACTTACTACAGGAGTTAAACATAAAAAAGCTACATGAAATGTATTCTGCACTAAATCCTGCTAATCTCGTTTCCTATGAGACATACCGCCATATTTGCAATACAAAATACAATATTTTTTCGAATATTCACGAACTGATACATGCAGTACTTGCGACGAGTTTAAAGCTTCCTTAAATGCTCTAGAATTACAATCAGAATCAGGGAGTGACGCAGTCAAAAAAAAATATATGGACAAAATCAAAACAATTAAAGTGGATAATGAACTTCACAAACGAAAAGGTGATGCATTTTACAGAAAGAAACCAGAGGCTCGCAAAGAAAGCCAAGAAAGTCTATTATGTGAATGGAATGTGAATGAACTTTCAAAGAAATTTAAAAGTACCAAATATCAGCACAAACGATATGAGGCCGTTATTTGCAAAACTCGCTAATCGACAAAATCTTAGAAACACTGTTTTTTTTTGCAAGTTTTATATACCTTTTAAAGAGGAATCGAATGATAAAATCAGTAATTTTCAAAAACCTCTCTTTAGCATGCAAATAGTGACGAGAAAATTGTAGTCATATGCAGAACTCGCTCTTTGTTTTGACATCTTACTTGCAAAACTCGCTGCTTGCTCTACCACCAATCAAATTATCTACCCGTTGATCATGTGACAAACGCGTGATTTAGAAGAAACAGATCTATAGTTAACTGTATTGAAAGAACAAAACTAAGTGTTTTAGGAGCATTCAATTTGTTTTTAATATTATGGAGTTAGTGGATGAAGATGTTATGTCTGTTAAACCTAGTCCACAGGGAAAAGGACGCAAGAAACTTCTTCGGCCAGAAACGCATAAAAGGAATATTGATAAACTTGCAAGGTCTGTGTTTCATCTTAAACTTATGATTTTAGAATTATGCAGCAAACGTTTAATTTGTTATGAAGCTTAACTTGTTTTTCGCGTGTTTTATAACGTAGATTCGGGATATACAGACAATTTAATAATTCTAAGTTTTGTTGCTGCAGAAATACACCAAAATCACTGCCGGCCTATCCCACTTGTGGTCATAATGGACAACCTGGATTGCCGTATTATTGTACCAAACTCACAATGAAGCAAATTAAAGATTTTCATGCCTACCTTTATGTATCAAAAGATAAAATTAAACAAGATCTTTTGATATTGGCTTGCTGTAAAGGACAAAAACCGAAAAGAGGGAAATCTAATCATGCTGCAGCGTCGATAAAATACCACGTCCGTTTGTGTGATGGTGACATGATTAGAGTATGTGCCAAAACATTTCTAGGAATCACGAATTTAAGTAAGGACCGTATTCAAAGAATTGTAAGAAATTTTGTTGTCACAGGCGAGCTACCCAGGGAACGCAGAGGTGGTAATAGAGTGGGTCCAAAAAATGACGAAAAAAGAAACTGCATCAAGCAATTTATAGAATCTATTACGTGTACCGAGTCTCATTATTGCAGGAGCAAGACAAGCGTGAGGGTCTATTTGCCATGTGACTTGAATTTTTAAAAACTTTTCGAACATTATCTACGGAGAGTGCCACAGAATATGCATGTGAAGCTTAGTTATTTTCGAAAATACGTGAATGCTAACTACAATATTGCTTTCGGAACTCCGATGACTGATTGTTGCTCCACTTGCTTGAGAACAAAGGAGCAGTTGAAAATAACAACTTCTTTAGATATTCGGCAAAAGTTACTCACTGAACATCGCGTTCATATTGCAAAAGCCAAGGCTTTTTTTAAACTCCTTAAAAATCCAAATACTAACACAGCTTACTTTTCATTTGACTGCCAGAAAAATTTGGCACTGCCTAGATTGCCTGATCAAGCGGCATATTTCAGCCAGCAAATTAACTATAATAATTTTACCGTTGTCGCTGGAACTTCAAAAGAGAAACTCAGCCCAAAAAATGTGTTTTCCTACTTGTGGACAGAAATAGACTCCCGAAAAGATTCTAATACAATAGCATCGGCTTTGAATCATGTTCTAAAGAATTTTGATTTTAATCCCAGCATAACAATAGTCCGTTTGTTCGCTGATGGTTGCGGCGGACAAAACAAAAATACAAATATAATGGCGATGCTAGCTTACTGGCTCCTAGAAGAATCGCCGCAACATATTAAACAAGTTGAATTCATTTTTCCAATCGTCGGTCACTCCTTTCTTCCGCCTGACCGTATCTTCGGCCTTATCGAAAAAGACATAAGAAAAATGCCTGTTATAGTGAAAATTAGCTGCTATGATAATTTAATTAGAAAGCATTCCACTATAAGAAAAATTGGTATTGATTGGGATGTGAATGATTGGATGACACAAACAAAACGAATCGCTAAGTTGCCTAGTTCATGGCACTTTGAATTTAATAAGGCAAAGAGGTTTATTTTTTACAAAAAAGACAATAATGTTCTAATTCAAGGTGAACCCAATTACTCTTTTGACGTCGGAAAAGCTAAAGGTGTTTGTAAGAAGAATTTTTCTCTTTCTTCAATGACTCCTGAGGAACTTCCACTTGGAACAGCATTAAAAGGCGATAAAGGAACTATTATTGGTCTTCTCTCTGAACACTACGGAGAAAATTGGAGAACGCTTCCTGAACTAAGTTTTTATAAAGAACACTTGCAGAAAGGTTCTTCTTTACTAAAAGCAGTTGATGGTTTGGAAATTAGCCAAAATGCCGAAAATGACTGCCTTTTCGTATAAGTTCATAAACCTTTTTAGTTTTTTGTTCTCGTTTACATTTAAATTGTTAGTTTGATTTCCGTCAATAAATCTCTTTGCGCTTGTTAGTAAACTTTTTTTTTAATTAATAACATTTATTTGCAAAACTCGCTATTGCAATAAAAATTATTTTTTTTCTAAAAATCTGTAAATATTTTAGGTTGCAAAGTTTAACTTTCCACTCCCGAAAACTCTAAGCAACATTTATAAACTTATTTACATTGCAAAAGAAACACTATACAAGTGTTAATGGTTTTTTTTGATTTCCCAAAAAAGTTCTTCGGAGCAAATAGCAAGTTTTGCAAATAATGGCCTCATATATACTATAAGAGGCATCTGACTTATATTCTATTTAACATACACCTTCTTTCAACTAACACATTTTTTTAAATACTCATTATTTAATTTCCAAAAAACGTAAAGGAACCGATTATCGAATTATACTAAACAAAATTATTAAGTTTAGCCGAAATAGCCACGTTCTATTTCAATCTTAATAAAACTTTTTTTTATCCAATTTACATAAATCCTGTTACTTGGAGGTTTTTGAGGTCGCTGAATACGAATCTGATATCCAAATTGTCATAAACCAACCTGCAAGATGGCGGAATCAATGGCAGTTATAAAATGCTAAAAATGATATTTCATTTTTCATCATTTTTTTAGCATTTTACAACCGCCATTGATTTCACCATCTTGCAGGTTAGTTTACGACAATTAGGATATCAGATTCGTATTCAGCGACTTCAAAAACCCCCGAATAACAAGATTGGCCAGAAGAAAAATGCGTATATAAGGTATTAACAGTTAATTAATCAAGAAGTTTGATATTTTTGTGCTAGGAAGTTCTCTCGTTGGAGAAAGTGATCTCGTTAGAGAGAGTGGAGGTATATACTAAACCTGATGGGAGCTTAGCAGCATACATTTATTTCGGGGAGAATCCTAGAACACCTCCCACCACAATTTACCCCAAATTAGAGCATTTATTTACCAATGAGAGAACTAGAACACCTACCACAAAACTCCCCACCACACTACCCTCCTTCATTTATTTATCAATGAGAACTAGAACCCCTTACTACAAAAGCCCCTACGACCATATCACCCTTCTTCCTCATTTATTAATGAGAGAACTAGAACCCCCTACCACAAAACTCCCACCACACTACCCCCACTTACCAATCTGCGATTGGGGTGGTGTGGTGGGGATATTTGTGGTAGGGGGTTCTAGTTCTCTCATTCTTTACCTACTCCTACTCAATAAAATAACAATACCTTCCATGCAACTTTCACTTGTCTTATGCATCTAAGCAGTGATCAGTGAACCCCACTAATGTGACCAGTGTACCCCAACTACGGAGCACATTGGTAATATTTTCTAAAAAATGTTATTTTGTTGTCGTTTGTAAAAGGTTGGATTCTGTAAAGTGGTATTATAGGAAATTTCTTTAAATACACTTTAGGCGTACACAAATTAAGTTGCAGACATGTTAACAGTGCCTTGAAACAATATTAAAATGCAAAAACGTGACCACTGTGCCCAGTTCTCCCTTAGCCTTTGCATTGTCAAGGTAGCGACTGTTTGTTGACAAGCCAAAACAATTAGTGGAATTTGTGACAGTTGCGACAAGAAATAATTAAAAAGGTAATACTTTGCTGTGAAATGGGCGAAGCAGATGAATTTGATGTTAGTAAGGCAGAGCAAGTTACTTCTTTGCAGTTATACGCGAACAATCATGTATTTTTACGATTAATGTTAATAAATTAAAATGAAATATTAAATATAGTTGCTTATTCACTTACTTCCCTTGGGAAATAATATTTTCCTGTTGATATGACAACCACGTAAACATTGTGTAGAATCAGTCTACTTCCCTCGACAGACATATTATAACTGCTACTTACTAGATCGATAGTGACAAAAATTATTTAATTCCCCAACAGCAGCTGAGTCTCACTTCGCAGCAGTATCTACAGCAACAACAGCAAATGCAACATACCTAATAAGCAGACCCAGATCTGTTTAATTCGATTGCATCACAATCATCTCCACTATTGAGGACGATGACTAATTTAATGCTGTAGCAGAGGCTGTTGAAATATTAATGTGTACGGAGGCAGCACCTGAGAAGACTGTAAAAGAGGCGGCTGCGGTGGAGGCGATGGTAATTGGCATCTAGAGGAGTAAAAACGCACTTGAAAGACGCCTCTATCAAGAAAAAGAATTGGAGTAGAAAAAATTAAGACGTATGTTTTGTTAAAAACTGGCAATTTGTTAATTAATACCCTTATCAGTCCACCCCTTCAATCAGAAAATCCTAAAAAAAACACGACAAAGGAATAATTCACACCAGTAAGACATCCAGATATTTCCCTAAAAAGTTAAAATTTAACTACAAGTAGCCGATATACTAGTTTCAGGAAGTACACATTTACATAGATCAAAATAAACGGAAGGAGTGTGTTCTATTAATAATGATCCACCCTGTATATATAAAGTCCTACGTGCGTACACAAAGTCTGCTTACTTAGAGAATTGTTTCTGGGCCAAAGCCCATAGAAATTTACTATAATCAATATTCACATTTTTATTCTTTAACTAGTTTAACTAGTTTAGCATGTGCATATTGTGCATGTTTACGATCTTAGCCTTATCAGTTAAGTGGCTACCATCTGCGTGGTTGGAGAAACCAACCGGTCAGTTAGCATCACTTATGATAGTTTAACGTTTTGTTAGAATACCGCAAAACAATGCAGCTGCAATGCATAGTGAATGGGCTATAGGTAGGGGAGAACGTTATACCTTGAACCGGTTGTACCTTGGTTCAGTTTGAAAATTTCTTCATTGCAGTGGCCTATAGTAGTACTGACCATCGTAAACTTAAACTATACTTTCACAGGTGGCACCACAGATATTATGAATAATACGCGTTAATTATTTGTTGAGCAAATAACGGATGATATTTTAGATGCATTGAAAGTAAATTTTTATCCGATTTTAAAGAAGGAATGTTCTTAAGTGAATATTTCAGAAGAATAAAATTCGCTTGATTGGTAAGTAGAAGCATGTTTTAACAACTTCTTGTCAATATTGGATTAAAAATAACCTAACCTATAAGACTTGAATCAATGCACTCTGTACTGCATATCAAAATTGTACAAAGTATCAATAATAAGATTATACGTTGGACCGGTCCAGGGTACAATTCATTTATATAACTTTTGTTGACAATTCAAAATTTGTTTTAGATTATTATGCCCTCATGTGGATATAAATTATTTGAAAATGGCAATTGATTATGTTTTAAAGATGAAATTCTCTGTTGCAGCAATAAATAATTCAGTGTCAAAAACAACTTTGCTTCGGCATTTGAAAGGTCATAAATCATCAAATAAAGAGGAGTTCTGATATGATTTAAATGTTAAATGTAAAAAAGTAATCAATGAGCAAGAGGAAAAGCTGTTAGTTGATTGTATATTAGTGGCATCCAAATTACATTATGGTTTATCAAAGGATGCGTTAAAACTATATTAGCCTATAAGTTTGGTGGACGAATAGCACAATTATGCCTCTTAAGTGGTCAGATAAAGGATACTGTGAAAACGAGTGGGTGCGCTGCTTTTTACGAGGACGTACAAAAATTACTCTTCAAAAACCTTAAACTACTAGCCTATTTAGAGCTATGAGTTTTAACAAGACTGACGTATTTGCATTTTTCAAAAATTTGAAAAGCTGTTTTGATCGATCTAAGTTTACGACAGACAAAGTTTACAGTGTGGATGAAACAGGAAATTCTACAGTGCACAATCCTCCAAAAATGTTGGCACAGAGAAGACAAAAACAAATTGGAGGCTTAACATCTGGCGAGCGTGGCGTATGTGGTACAATGATAGTTGCAGTCAACGCAGTTGGGAATCATGTCCCTCCGATAACATATTTTCCCGTATATTTTTTAAAGATCACATGAATAAAAGCCCTCACCAGAATCAGTTACACAAGCAAATAAATCAGGATGGTCAACCGAACAAGTATTTTTATAGTGTATGAAATATTTTATTGCTCATGTGAAGCCAACACAAGAGAAGAAGGTATTAATAATTTTTATGGAAAACTATGAAACACATATCTCCATACCAGTGATAAACCATTTTATGGGCCAATATAAATCGATATTTAGGACATCTTCAGCTGGGCTGACCCTTTTAGAGCGAAAAATATGTAAAAATATGGAAAATAAAAAATATATATTGTTTAAGACATAACTCATAATATCTCCAAAAGTATTAAACGGATTTAAGTAAGTAAGCAAACTTTTTTCATTTCATAGTAAACTTTTTACCGCTGGTAAACATGTACCAGACATTTTTAAAATCATTTTATGTTTTCAAAAAGAAAGGAAATATTCATATTTATTTTTTGTTCACGGATTTTTTCGGCATTGGAAACAATTTTTCTTAAAATTGTAATAAGTTGTAGCTAACAAGACAAGTGATAATTAGCTGTATAAATAGAGCGCGCGAAGATCATTGCCCGCTCGCTTGCGCAGCAATTTAACTAGAATGTGACAAAATTACCGCAGGAATAAACGGGTTAGTCTTGTGCGTATAATTACAGTACTTGAATAATTTTCAAAATATTACAAAATGAAGTACATCTTGTGCATTTTTAAGATATTATGTACCTCTAAGCCAAACAATATCATTTGTCCGATGTCTTGTAGAGATTGGAAAAAATACGTAAGTATCAGAGAATAAGCGGCTACAAAAAAGAAGGTATAATTACGATTTCAAAACTATCTGGTTACGAACAAATAAATCCCACAAACCTCATATAAAGAAGAGGAGAATTTTTCAAATGAGTCTGATGATAACGTTCAAATCGAAAATATTATGCACAATGAGAAGCTATTTTTGCATAAGGCGGCGGAAATCTTAAAAAGACAAATGCGTGAATTTCAGCCTCAGCAAAGAGATTTCCCTGTACCTTAGAACATTAACCAAATTGAATTCGAAAAACAAGTATCTACATTGCTCCTAACATATGTGTCTTGGCTAATAGATGACTGTGAGTACTCTCGTACACCAATGAATTATCAAACACGCAACATGCAAGATTCGATATGAGGTATATACCGCTAGTAGGCTTGTGCTGCATAAAACTGTATAAACACATAAATATCTTTGAAACTATCGTACACCAATGCATATCTTACAACATATACTGCGTGCGGCTTTAAGTGCATGCCTCGTTTTAGTAATGTTGCATGTTTGAACAAGTTTAGACCTGAAAAAGTGTTACACAAAAATGGCTGGAAATCCTGTTTTCAATATTAACTTTGTTAAAGTAATCGAAAAATACCCTTGCATATGAAATTTTATGTTGACGGATTACAGCAAACGCAATTTGACAGAAAAAGCGTGCCTTACACAAAAAACAAAGGTAGAGATGGAAATTTAAGACGGTGAGTGACTGCATCGAGAGTTTTGAAGAGACCAATAGCGATTCTGAACACCACACAAACAATGAAGAAGAACCTGTGGACTCCCAAGCTGACCGGGGAAGTCAAGTCACTACAATACCTCGCCTCTCATTCACCACTTGATATGATAGATCAAGGATCAGGCCAACATTCAAATATTGAGAAGTCCGTTATTATAGCTAAGATATGTTTTACAAAGCGAAAATGACCGATAAATCCCGCTGACGATGCTTTCATTGGATGTTTAAACAACAAGCAGCAAAAAGATATTACTAAAGAACATCCAAATATGTCATTCTTACCAAATTTGTTGCCAGATATGATGAAAATGACAGACAAACAGAACAGAAGATTTCGGTAAAAAGATGTTGGACTAATGGACGACATACTTGAGGATGCGGATATCCTGTCTGTCATTCATCTACCTCAAATATAAGTTTCTCAGGGTCGTCCTATGTATTTAGTCCAATGCCAAGTCCAAGTGGACTATATACATTGAATGGCCCTGATGAACTTAAAGTTGAGGTAGATGAAAGACAGACACGAATATCCGCATCTTCAATTATGTCGTCCATTAGTCCTATAACTTTTTGCCGAAATCTTCTGTTCTGTTTGTCTGTCATGTTCATCATATCTGGCAACATATTTTGTAAAAATGACATATTTGGATGTTCTTTGGTAATACCTCTTTGCTGTTTGTTTTTCAGCCATCCAATGAAAGCATCATCAGCATCTTCAGCGCCAAGCCCCAATTATCCTGGACAGTGTCCAACGCCAAGCCCCAATTATCCTGTACAGTCCTTTCGACAAGTGAATACTCCGGTGCAGTGTCCAACACCAAATTCAGAGAATTTAAGGGAGAATATTTTACCCACAGAGGCCTCAAAGACAGAAAATTATTATGATAGACCAGGAACTTCCGGTGTTACTTTACGTGGTCGAGGAAAATCATCATTTTCTTATGTTGACGGAAGCGAGCATGAATTTTCTGATCCCTATGATAGCGATGATTCTGTGAAAGACAAGACGTACGTAGTTACTTCTGAGGAAAGTCCTAGTACTGATACAGAAACAGGTCGCGATACTAAGAGTACTAACATTATCTGATGCCAATATTACAAGAGATGCTGCAAGTCCCTCCACAACACCCGTTATCACATGGAATGATATAACAGAAGAAGAACAGGATCTAGATTTCGATCTTTTCCCACGTGAGCGATGTAGTCTTGATGAGAACTTTGATACCACGGTAGTAAAGAGTCCAATAGATATTTTTCGATATTTTGTTACTAATGAAATCTTGGATCTGATTGTCAGTCAAACAAATATTTATGCTGCACACCAGCTGAACTTAGGATTTACGGGGAAGTCCAGAATGAGATCTTGGAGAGAAACGAACAGAACTGAAATTTGCAAATTCTTAGGAGTGACCCTTGCCGTGGGTCTAGCACCTGTACCAACTCTTAATTTATACTGGTCGAAAGATCCTCTCTTTCATAACGAGCTTATTTCCTCAACGTTCACCAGAGACAGATTTTTATTAATTATGAAACTTATTCATTTTGCAAACAATGAAACTGCTGACAAGGGAAATAGGTTGTACAAGTTTGGAGCAGTTCTGGTAATTTTATTGAACAATTAGAGAGCCACATACAATCCAGGAAAACTTCTAATTATAGATGAGTCAATGGTTCATTCAGGGGACGCCTGCATTTCCGCCAATATATAAAAAATAAGACTCATAAGTATGGAGTCAAATTATATAAATTGCGTGCCGTTGATGGATCTACATATAATATTAAAATATATACTGGAAAGGGAGACACAAATACAGATTTAGGACATACCCAATCCATTGTTTTGAAACTTTTAGAACCAGTCGAGCCTAAGGAAGGAAGAATTATCTTCGCTGATAATTATTACTCTGGAATTGAATTGACTGGGAAATTATATGATATGAAAATGCTCTATTGTGGTACTTTGCGTTCTAATAGAAGAGGATTTCCACCAATGGTCTCCGAAAAACTTAAAAAAGGTGAAATTGTGGGAAATCAACACAAAAAAAAGCGAGTTATCAAATGGGTAGACAAACGACCTGTTCTTATGATTTCTAGTGATCCAACCCATGATGCTACACTGATTCCAACAGGTATATTTTCATTCACTTCCATATAATCATAATCCGTTTCAACTTCAGGGAAACAAAAGAGAAAGAATGAAGAAGTTCTCAAACCAAAATGTGTTATAGATTACAACAAGGGGTAGACTTCAGCTATCAAATGTCCTCGTATCATTAGATCTGCGCAAAAGCATGAAGTGGCACAGGTTAGTCAACTATCATTCTTTATTTTTTGAAAATATATCATTTTATTTTTAATTCTAGAAAAGTCATATTTGAGCTATTACTTGGTACCACAGTAGTCAATGCTTGGGTAGTGTATAATATGGTTTCACAAACAAAACTTGGTATTACCCAATTTAGAATGCAGCTAGCAGACGAATTGATGCAATACAAAGAAAAACACGAATTGAAAGTCCAGTCGCAAAAAAGGGCTTGTCAGACAAATAAAAAGAGAACCCACTCGTTTGTAAAACCAGAGGGTCCAGACAGAAAGAAGAGAAAAGTTTGTATAGGATGTTATAAAAAACTAAGACTGACAATGTCAAGTCGGGAAGCGGATAGAAAATTTCGTCGAATAATAAGTTTTTATAATGATTGCCCAAATATGCCAGGCTATTGCCTGCCCTGTTTCAATGAATCACATCAATGAATCATATCACTGAATTTTATTTCTCTATTCTTTAAAGTATTTTACTTTCATACCTAAAATAAAGATGTTTTCTACCCCCCTGAATATGAAGTTTTCTTAATCAGATCAAAGTGCGATGCCCCACCTAAATTAGTCAGTACTTTCACTCAAGAATTTTTTAGTCAAAATTGTTATCGAATCAAATGACTAATTAGTAAATATCAAAACATTATCATTACATATCCCGGGGATATGTAACGCATGAACATAATATATGCTTACATATCCCCGGGGATATGTAACGCAGTCTGAGATAAACTAGAAAATTTCTGTACCGCAGCTAAGGTGTTAATTTTGTTATTTAGGGCTAGTAGAGCTTCCTAGAGGTGTCAGGTCTGTCAAGTCATCATAAAATTTCCAAGCGGTAAATCAGATGGCTCTTGTTTCCTGATTCCGCCTGACGAGTTGCGTTTGATAATGATATGACAATCTTGGTCCTAACGATCCTCTTCGAACTTCGGGTCATTTCGATTATTTGTCGGCTGATCAAATTTCGTTAGTACCAAAACAAGATAAAACAATATGTGAAGTCGCTCCACAAAACATAAAAAGCCACAGAGATAAGCATCTACTTCAAGTTGCAAAAAGGCCAAAGAGGTGAGTTTTAATTGAATAAAAACAAAAATTGAAAATAATTCAAAGATATCGCTTCTGTGTCTCACATTCCTCAAAATTTAAAACTGCCGTCGAGGCTGTACGAAAATTTGACCAGTATAACCAGCAGGAAATCTTTGGGAGGCTTTTAGAAGGCTGTTAGTGCAGCATATTCAATGGAAATTCAACGCGATGTTAATTCCAATAAGCTGAACATTTTGACCGCTATAAAAAACTTGATACAAGATCAGTACGCATCAGAAGTCTCTACAAAAACAAGACAAAACTTACATACTGATAGATTTAATAAGTGGACGTTGATTTCTCAATCACAAAAGATATCGCAGTAAGTATAAGTGTTATTAGCATGTCCCTTTATTTTTATACCTGTAGCATGTCTACAGGCTGCACTTTATGCTCCGTAATAAAAAAAAATGCTTTTTTCGATTTATTTATAAACACAGATTAACAAAAAATATTTTTGTTCCGGTTGAAGCGTTAAAATTATTGCCAACTAAAGAATTTATAAGTTCAGCATTTCTATTAACAGAAAATAGAACATTACTTAACAACGTTATAAAACAGTCAATGGCTCAGCTAAAACAAGAAAAGACCAAAATGCTTACGGAAGTTTAACAGAAGCGATTTATTGCAGTTTGTTACTTTTTAATAGAAGTTGAGTGGGAAAGCTACAAAGTATACCATTGCACGCATATTTAAAATGTCACAGTGCACAATCATAGAAAGAGTTTGAAAAACTTTTGACACCTTCTGAACAAATTTTATTAAATTTCCCGAAACGCCTAGTAATAAAAAGGAAAAGAGGTAAAGGGGTTCCTGTTTTGTTTGATAAATTTACAGTTACTGGGATTGACTTATTGAAAAACGCAACAAATACTTTGAACAATATAACCGGTGCCTATTTGATATTCCGGTGGTACTTAATATCAAGTCGCTTAAGAAAGCATCTCGCTACTATATGTCAGATCTTCAAAATGGGAAACGATGAATTAAAAAAATTTATGGGGTATACTTCCAAAACCAACGGGTGGTACAGATTGCCGAGCGATATTTACCAAACTGCAAATGTCAATAATTTTGCTGCTTTCTCAAAACAGTTGCACTGAACAATTTAAAGGACGTAACGTTAACAAAATTCAAGTTGATAATGAAAACAGTGACAGTGAACAAAGTGAACCTGAAATAAATCAAGAAATTAAAGATACTTGCAGCTAGTTCAATTAATGACTTCCGAATAAAGCTAAAAAACGCCGTTTGATACCCTTGGAGTCAAGAAGAGAAAAAGGTAACTGAACAATTTGTCAAAATGCAAGATAAAAAAAATGCCCCTCAAAAAAAATAAACTGACTGAACTAATTGACAAATATCCACGTTAAATTAAAAACCGCAACTGGGCATCAAATAGTCTACGTTCAAAATAAATATACAAAACAGTGAGAAAGAGAATACCATTAAGTACCACAAGCATTTTAAAATAAATTGCTCTTTCTAAAATAACTTTCCGTTTGGATTTTTACAATGGTGTGCTCAACCTTCCGTCGCTAACACGGCGCCTGTGAGACAGACGCCTAAGAAATTTCCCTATTATTCCCGACGAAATCGCGATCACGTTTGGCCCATCTTAGTAGCTGATTTTCTAGGTTTAGCGGACTCAGTGTCAAAATTACAGTGGACGTGAATGGTTGTTGCTTGTGTTATTATATATTCGGTTTCTGAGACGTATGTTAGTTGTTAGTTAAATTTTTGTTATACTTTGTAATAGTAATAGTAATTATTATTCATTGTTTGTAGAGATTTCTGTAAATATGGCTTCTTTAACTTATGAAGAAGAACAAAGAAGGCTACAACGTATGTTTGATAAAGTTGAAACGGGCGTAGACGTAGCGGACAATAGCGATTCAAGTTTGGGAGAAGACAATATTGAGATTCAAGAAGAAAATTCAGACAACGAACAAGACATAACAGATAACGGACTGAATGGAGATGGAAGCAGTAAACATGTGATGGGAAAAGATGGAACCAGGTGGAGAAAGCATTTTCACCGATATCCAAGTGTGAAAACTCGTCGCCATAATATCGTAAACCCAATTACAGGAAGTAAAAGGTGAAGCAAAAAATAAAAAAAACCCCAATCAAAATCTGGAGTTTATTTATTACAGATGAAATGTTACAAAATATTGTTGTTTACACTAACAAATACATCATAGCAAGAAATTATTCGGAAACATACAGAACATCAAGAACAACAGATATCGATGAACTAAAAGCATTTCTGGGGCTGTTATATCTTGGTGGTGTAATGAAAAGCAATTTTGAAAATACCGCTGATCTATTCAGATCGGACGGTATGGGTTTAGAAATGTTTAGGTTGACCATGTCCTTAGAGAGGTTCAAATTTTTGCTTCGAAACATTCGTCTATGCGATAAAGAAACAAGTCCTGCAAGACAAGAATATGATAAATTGGCAGCAAGCAATCAGAGTTTTTTGAAGATTTTAACAATAACCTACCAAAATACTTCTGCCTCTCGCAGTATACAACAATCGATGAAATGTTATGGTCGTTCAGAGGAAGATGTGAGTTTCGAGCATATATACCACCGAAACCCAACAAATATGAACTAAAAGTTTATGCACTAGTAGATATAAAAATGTTTTGTACTGCGAAAATTGAAATTTATGTTGGTCAACAACCAGTGGGGCCATTTCATGTAAACACATCAAATATATTTCTGGTGCCCAGATTATGTGAACCAATTTCTGGATCTAATTGTATTCTTACAACAGACAGCTTCTTTTCAAGTATTCCATTAGCATATACTCTTCTCCAAAATCATAAACTGACGCTTATAGCGACTTAAAAAAAACAAACCGCAAATAACACCAGACATGATGATAAAGAGGCCCGAAAAGCCGACTATGTTCGCATTTCAAGTCAAAAATACGTTAGTAACGTATATCCCTAAAACACGAAAAAAAGTATTTCTGCTTTAAATTATGCATCTTGGCGACTCCATTGATGGGAACAGGAAAACCATCGATTATTATCGACTATAACAAGACCAAAGGCGGAGTTGATACGGTGGACAAGTTTATGCGCATCCTATAACTGCGCTAGGATTACACGCCGCTGGTCTCTAGTTCTTTTCTATGGCCTATTGAATATAGCAGGTATTAATTCTTACATTATATATAAAAATAACAACATCGACAAAAAAATTCCAAGGAAAATATTTTTAGAAACACTGGCAAAAGTTAGTTGAGAAGAATACAAAAAAACGTTTTAACTGTAATCCTGTTCTTTGAACATCCAGATTGCGGATTCAAGACATCTATATTTCAATTACTGAAATCGCACAAAATCAACCCCCAACTCATAGTCGATGCTCTTACTGCTCTAGTAAAAAAAGTAGGAAGACCAGATTTAGTTGCCATAAATGTAAAAGATGCATGTGCCTGGAGCACTTATCTGCTATCTGTAAGGAGTGTGCTGAAATTTAAGGCAAAGTTGTATTTTTTTTTAGTATATAACTAATGTTTGTGCAATTTTTTATCACTTTTAATGTTTTCTGATATTTAGTAAATAACATTATTAGTTTTGTTATCACAGAACCTGTTTCTATTTTTAGTTATAGATATTTTAAGAATATTATGTTCATTTTCACCCCATTTTGTTTGTTATTGAATAATTTCATTAAAAAACGTGTAACAAATATATAACTTTTCCATTTGTTCTTTTTAATTACCTAAAAATTTTAAGTCATATTTGTTTTCCAGTTGTTAACAGTTTTTTTCTTAGTAGGTGTCAGAGACGGATGCTCAGCTTTCTTGTTTAAATTAATCATGTTAGCTACGGAAGGTTAAATGTCAAATCCGACGTCTCACACTTGTAACATCATCAAGCTATTTTTTTTTTCATCTAAATTTTTATTTCGTTTTTAAAAGCTCTGACCTTGTCAAAATCAGCAACGCATGATCGCATATTATAAATATATATTTCCATTAGAACTGATGTGTTAGAACTAGAAAGTACACCATACATAATCCTCGGATTATATAGACAGAGAAAATTCATGTCCTTTTAAGAGTTGACGATGGGTTCTTGTTTCATCTTACCATTTCAAGACTTAAGGTACCCATTTACATACAGTTCGCCTGCAGTCTAGAACTGCCGATTTGTATATCGTCAGTTAAAGTTTTTCAATACATATACAGGCCGCCGACAGATTTGAGCCTGCAGGTTAATTGAATCGTACGATAGACTGATGTGTATGTACAAAAGTCGACAGTTTGAATATTAAGATTCCAACTTTAAACCTGTTGGAAGATTTTGTATTAATTTTGCAGCTATATGACAGAATAGAGTAATACTACTGCGCTTTTAAGCGAATTTATCGATTTATATAAGCAAGTGCCTTATTTGTGGAAAGTAAAGATTGACGATGCAATATACAATGCTACAAAAGATTGTTGAGTGTACCAATAAATACATTGACAGTGTTTAAAAACAATTCAGCCGACCTATTGTTGAAATTAAATCATTTACTGACTTGTTGTATTTAGCTGGCGTTTACCATGCTAATCGGTTAAGTTTAGATGAACAGAGGATAGCGTACAAAGATTTAGAAGGACCATGTGTTTGAGAAGATTTCGTTTTATAATGCGTTGCCTATGGTTTGATGATATAGAAACGAGATATGAGAGAGAAAGTTTGGAAGCAATAGGGAATATTTTCGATGCATTTGCAATTAATTGCCGAAACTCATACTCTTTGGGCCAAAACATTACTATTGACGAGAAATTCGAAGCATTTAGGAAACGATGTCTTTTTATGCAGTATATGAGTGAATAAACGAAATTGACATTTGGTATGGCCCATGCAAAATTATCATGAAAAATAAGCTAAATTTTAAATAAAAAATGCTAAACAATTAGCAAAATATGCGTATTAATTGGACCACTTATTAAAATTGCAAAACTACTACCTAATTTCGAATAACTAAGAAAAATACATCCAAAATGTCCATACCCTGGCCTGCCCCATTACCAAATTCCCTAAACAAACATTAATTCGAAATATAGACAAATTAAGTGTTTTAAGTATGAGTAATAGTGTAGTAACCTATTAAAGAACGAATAAAAGCAAAATTTATTTTATGGCACGCTAAAATACATGGAATGAAAAATGAAATATCTCAACCCCCATAATAAAGTGTCACCTCCGCTGGCATATTTCAAATTATTATATTCGGTTTTTAAAAGAAGCGCCGCGATTCGGCTTCTAACCACACTAACAAGCTCACGGGCAAGTTAGGAAGACAACATTTAGTTACATGCAGTTCTTTGCCGCAACACGTTTAGTTGAGTAGGAGTTGTTACAGTAAGATTAGGTGCCAGTGAATTGTGTCTCTCCTGGTATGTATATTTCTCTGAAAATATTTAATTTTTTGTGAGCAATATTATGAAAATATAAGCAAAACGGCCTAATTATCCAGTAGACAAAGATGGAAGGTATGTTTTGACTTTTAATATCTTTGGTTTTGTAAAATTTTGTCACTTCCCTGGCTTGTTTACCCTGGCCATTTAGGCGCCAGGGGAAATACAGTATTGCCAGGAGAAAGACGGTTGTTTAATTATTGTCTAAAAGTAGTTAAAAAACAAATATTTTTACTTTTGTATTTTTTACAGATTCACTTATATTAATATAAGTGAATCTGTAACAAATACAAAACTAAAAATATTTGTATTTTAACTAGTAGGGAAAAAGGCAAACATAAAGAAAAACCAACTAGAGAAAAACGACTTAAAAAAACAGAGAAGCCGAAAAATTGCGGTACCAGCGTTTAAAAAATGATGTCGATAAAAGTGCAGAATTAAAAGAAAAAGAAAGACAAAAGTATTTGAGGAAAAAAGAAAAAAAAACAAGTTAAAAGTGTCAAAGATGTGACCCTTAGACAGCAACGAACCATAAGAAAAATTTGGAGAGAACGTCGCATTCGTCTTTGTATGCAAAACTATCTAAATATAGTTACCCCACCTACTTACAGATGAGGAAGAGCAACAACGTCCACGTCAACAAGGAGAAGATAAAAGAGCCCTAGCTGCTAGGACTAAGGCATTACGACAAAGAAAAGAGCCCAACCAACTAATGAAACATCAAAAGCAAGAAACAAAAATGTTACGAGAAAAAGTTAAAACTTACAAGAAAGCAATTAAGCGTTGTGATAAGAAAATGCGGAAAATCATGTTGACTCCAAACTTAAAAGTTGAATCTAATAAAGTGGAATAAGTTAAGAAAACGTTATTATTCGATGAGGTGATGCAACTAAAAGTAAATGTAAGAAAAATTTCGTATGACCAGGAAATAAGATATTTAGGATAGTGATCAGTGGAAATATAGCAAAGAAGTACAATGTTTTAACTCAAATTAATGTATAACCAATATCGCAACCAAGAAATAAAAGAAGAAGCTTACTACATGTTGCTCGTAAAACAAGACCAGACAGGATACGTAGTAAAATAAGTAACATTGTAATCAATTGTTTAGAAGAAGACTGTAACAGTAGGTTGTGTTGTGGTAAGCGCGATTGCATCACTAAAAAGAAAATCAAGAAACAAAAACGCTATTTACTAGACACCATGAAAATTTTTTAAAAATCAAACAAATTAAAATAAGCTACACTTTGTTCTGTCAGTTACGGTCCTTTTGGATCATACCTCCGACCATTGACAAACGTGAAACATGCCTTTGCATAACTCACACGAATATTGACCTTTTATTGGCTATCTTGAACCAAGCAAAGATTATTGCAATATCAAATCACCAATCGTTACTTAACTATTTGTGTTGCGACAGCTACAATCAATTGTGCTTATGCCGAGAATGTCGGCAATGTCAGACAAAGTCCTTGTTGTATGAAGAATTTGATAATTCTATTTTAATTAAGTATCACAAGTGGCAATCTGTTGTGGAAAAAACTGAAGATTTCAAAACCAAGAAAGTTCGAAAAGTCACAAAATACGCAAAGAAAACATTTTCTACTGCACCAAGAGATATTATATTGCAGCTTGAATCTGACTTGGGCGCATTCTTGAAGCATGAATACTATTGCGCACCAGTACCAGACCCTTAAAGCATTAAAACAAAATTTAACAGAAAAAGGGTGTTTAATCCAAACGGATTTTCCGGAAAATTTTAATACAAAGTATTCCGAGGAAATACAATAATTTCATTTTGGTGGTTCACGAACGCAGATAACAAATTGCAAGACGGAATGTTTTGCTACCATTTCAACCGATTTAAGCCACAACGTACCAACCATTTGGGCACATTTCGAGCCTATACTGAAGTTACTCTCTCACGAAATAGAAAACATTAATTTTCTTAGTGATGGCCCGGTGAATCAGTATCAGAACAAATACATGATTTACTACCTGACAACGCAGTTGATTGCTGCATATCCAAATATATTTTTTCAAATGCCATTGAAAAAAATTGTCCGGGAACAAAAACATTTGTTATTTTCGCAGCAGACATAGCATCTAAAAAGATCATTTTTGATAGTCAACAATCCCAACTTAAGCCATTTATTGGTACCCTTAAAGTATATCAAGTTAGAGGAAGTGCGTTGGCATCTTATAAACTAAGTATGAAAAGTTTAAGTTGTTTTTGCGACACAGATGCCTGCACACATTATGACTTAGGGACCATTACTTACGAAAATGTTGAGAAAGAAAATCACATGTCCGTTGTTGATGTGTATCATTCAGATTCTGATTCTAAACCTGGTGCTTCGCAACCCACTCGACCTGAAGACCTATATAGAAGTGGCGATTATTTCCTGACAAAATTTCCCCAAAAGAAGACTGAGTACCGATATGTCGGCATGTGTTCTCAAGTTTATGATGTGGAGGAAGAAATGCTCATTACATTCCTCAAAGTGTGCAATGGAAATGCTACACTTTTTAAAGTGGAGAAAACCGACATTTCACATGTACCTCATAACCAAATTTGTGATGAACTACCTCAACTTAGTTTAGTGTTACAAGGTGATCGAGTGTTTTACAGTTTTAAGGAGCCTGTTAATGTTTTTAAACAATAAAACTAAAATAAATGCGAATATGCCAAGAAAATGAATGTCCAAATAAGTGTTTTTTAAGTTGATTTTTATGAAGTATTTTTTTAAGTTGATTTTTATGCATGTTCAAAACATTTTTTGTTAATAAAATGGGGTCACAAATAGCCCTTGTGCTAAGTCTAGCAAACTTGCCCCTTTCTTAGATCAAGATGGTATTCTCAGGGTGGGCGGAAGGCTCCGCCACTCCCAGGAATCCTTTGAGCGAGAACATCCCATTTTGTTACCACGAGATCACCGATTAACTACGCTTCTTATTAATCATTATCATAATAAGTATCTGCATCCTGGTGCGACCGCTCTTCAGGCTTTATTAGCTGAACAATTCTGGATTTTGTCGGCCAGACGCGCAAATAATCACTGCATTTCCCATTGCTATCGTTGTTCACGACATAATCCAAAATCCTATACACTTTTTATGAGTGATTTGCCCACTCCTAGGGTCTCTGAAGTTAAACCGTTCCTTCACACTGGGGTAGATTTCGCTGGACCGTTTAATATTACTTTTGGCAGACGCAGGGGTGGTAAAACTCAAAAGGCTTATCTTTTAAATTTTCTTAATGTTTACCAATACTATCATAATTGAGCAATTAACAAATTAAACAATTATAAAATTACACTCCCCTGATCAATGTTTTTCCCCTGGCCACAAAAAACTGAAAAAAAGCGAAGAAATGACTGGCCCCTTAAAACCCATGATGCATATTCCATTATGGTACACACATTTTGAAAATCATGTCCAATTCTAATATTTTGACTGGGGAGCCCAATTATATGGAGCTAAAACGCAATATCGTTTATTCACCCATTTACCTTCCAAACCGGCTAAGTATGTCGCAAAAATGTTTGCCCTTGTAGACGCAAAGAATATCTTATACCCACAATATAGAGATATGTGTTGGAGAACCACCAGAAGGACGTTATGCCATAAGCAATAAACCAGTTAATGTTTTTTTTCCTTCAATTCTTTGGGACTTGAAGGAAAAAAAATTTAGATAATGCCACAAATAACATTTAGACAGTTGATGTTGTCAAAAGACTTGCTATTCCTATTTATAATTCTGGTCGCAATATCACATTTGACAACCGGTTCACAAACTATGATTTAGTAGAAGACCTTAGAAAAAAACTATTTTGCAGGCATCATGAAGAAAAATAACCCACAGTTACCTAGCCCAGATACCAAAGGTCGAAGTGTTCCATCTAGTATATTAAATTTGGTTTTCATAAAGAGTGTACTCTCATCTCTTGTGTACCGAAATTTAAAAAAAAAATGGTATTTTATTATCAAAATACGCATTTTGATAATGAAACAGATTTATTAACGGGTGAGCGACAGAAACCAGAAATAATAACATTCCATAAGAGAACTAAAGGTGGGGTAGACACTGTCGATAAAATGTTTGCAAGTTACAACGCTGAGCGATGGTGGTGTTTTTTTCTATATTGAATATTTGTGAAAATAATTATCTAATACTTCCTAGTGGAAATTAAAACAAACTGAAAATTGGAGAAAGTTACTTACATCAACTAGCTAAGCAATTAACGGAACCAGAGATCCAAAGGCGATCAGTGACAAACGTAGAAATTCCACCAAATTTCGCACCTGAAAATGATCTGGCCTATGTTCTAGTCGGGAATGGAAACATACCCAGAAAAAGAAAATGATGTAGTACTTGCTAGTCACAAACGAAAAAATCGATTTATTACGTCAACAGAGGACAACGCTTTGAAGAAAATAATTGGATCTATAGAACCGACACTAACGGCATTAAGGAATTCTTCAATCACAACACAAAAGTAAATTATAAATTTACAAAACTACTTTTACTTCTAAGGCATTCTGGAAGAAACGAAGCTCTTATCGTGGAATAAAAAATTTGATAAAACAAAAAAGATTATTTAGTACTAAATAAAAACATGGCAAAAAGAAGAAAAGCGAACCGCATCAATCGGTGAAACGAATAGTTATTAGGGGCAAGCGGGGAAGAGGCGTCCCAATGCTCTTAGACTGAAAATGAGCCAGTTGTAGCGAAAGCGTCAAGAGAAGAAGGGTTCAATCGATTCTTCAAAGTTCAAGCGAAGAGGAATTAGCATTTGCTACGAGATTAAGTTTGCGATTGAGTGGTAAAAGAGATGCCGCAGAAATCGTGAAACAGGTCACAACTTTGTCTCCGAAAAGAGCAACAAAGATAAAAAAAAAGTATAAGGCGGCAAGAAGGGCCACAAAAAAAATGAGGCGCTCGCACTTTACGTAGACACAAAAATGACGAAAAGCCAATATATTGCAATCCAGCAAAAATGTAAAAATCAGGGAGCGGATATTTTCCCAACTTATAAACAATTATTATCTGCAAAAAAAGACTGCTATCCTAAGAAAATTGTGGTTTCTGAAGTTAGTGCAGAAATCGAACTGCAATCCCTTGTAGACCATACCACAAAACGATTACTACAGGTTCAAAATGATGTTCTAGAGCATTTAAAATTTCAAAACAATGCAGCTGAACTTCAAATTATATTCAAGTGGGGTTGTGACGGTGCAGCTGGTCAATGTCAGTACAAACAGCGATTCCTAAATGACGAAGACAATGACGCGTTTATGTTTGCTATCTCTCTTGTGCCTCTAAGAATTTTCACAGAAAATAGTGATGGAGAAAAGATTATTAAATGGAAAAATCCTACGACTTCATCTACCAAATACTGCCGCCCAATAAAAATATTTTTTAAAAAAGAAAGCGAGCAAGTTGTGAAAAGAGAAGTTGAAAAAATCAAGCTGGAAATAGCGCGATTGGTACCCTACACTATGATATTAACTGACAATCAGAGAATAACACGTCACTCAACGTTTCATTTAACTATGATCGATGGCAAGATTTGCAGTTCGTTGGCCAATGAATCTGGCCACAACTGTCACTTATGCAAGGCCACTCCAAAGCAAATGAACAACATAGATAAAGTATTTAAAAAGACCTGTAAATCGAGATAGTCTATGGATACTGCACGTATGGTACAGGCTGGAAATCAAAGAGTGGCAAGTGAGGAAGGCAAACAAGCAAAGAGTCGACTCAAGGACAAAGTCAATTCAAGACAAGTTTCGCCGATAGATGGGATTGCTTATAGACTTGCCGAAGCCAGGTTTTGGTTCGTCTAACGACGGAAATACAGCGAGACGTTTTTTTGGGGATGCCGATTTAGTCTCAGAGATAACAGGAGTGGATAAAACTCTGATATCACGTTTAAATATAATTTTTATTACGCTTGCTTGTGGGTTTGAAATTGACAGTGAACTTTTCGAAAACTATTGTTTAGAAACAGCTCGATTATATATAAAATTATATGGGTGGTATCATATGCCACAAAGCATGCATAAAATCCTTATACATGGAGCAAAGCTAGTAAATGAGTTCATGTTGCCTATAGGGCAAATGTCGGAAGAGGCGCAGGAGACGAGAAACAAAGACACCAAATTGTATCGACAGTTTCACTCAAGAAAATTCAGTAGGACTCAAACAATGCAAGACATTGTCCACATGCTACTTGTGTCGTCTGGCCCACTCGTAAGCAGCTTACGAAGAAAGTCACCAAAAAGTAAAATCATCCCACTGGAAGTTATACGTATTCTGAAAACTCCAAATATAGGTGAAAGTAATTCTAAAAGTACAGCAAGTGACGATGATGAAACAGATACGGATAATGAATGAACTGAAAAAAATGTAAATGAAATCTTTTACATTTGTAGGGTATTTTTTATTTATATTTTTAGTGTTTGTACTATTTTATATTTTTTCATCAAAATTTTAATTTTCTCTTAAATAAAAGTTTTTTAGGTCTCAAATTTTATACTGGTTCATTTTACATGCCTTATACACCCTAGACGGTGATTTTGTCATGTTAAATCTACATATTTTAAGTTTAAATAATTTTGCTCTCTCAGATTGCGTCTGGGAACCACTGTGCGTCTGCCCGTCAATAATCGGAGAGAGCATATAACTGCGAAACTATTTTCTCTCTGGAAATTTTGTTGAAGATGAACCTATGTTTGTTTTCAAATATTTTAAATGCAGTGCCTTCAGCCAGTCAAAGCAATAATTCTGTATTTTATTTAAAAGGTTAAAGTCATCTTGACATGAAATTATCAGACGTAAATATGTCCTTATTTGATGGTTATTTGCAAGATTGGCTTTTTCAGGGATTCCTTTAAATCAGTTATACACAACAAGCCTAACTTGTCTGATGTGAATACATTTCATAATTTACGGCTTACACCTGAGGGTGAGGTGACCAAGGTTTTACGTGACCTTCAAATTTTGGATGCTAGCTACACCGTAGCGTGGCAGGGTCTGCATGACTGCATGAGTGTTATGAAGACAAATCTGCATTAGTATCACATCATGTAAAAGCTTTGATTAATTTACCGTCATTTACCAAAGAATCACATATAAATATACGTCAATTGCATGACACCACGACACGAAATTTACGAGTGTTGAAAAACCTTGGGGAACCAACCGAAAGTTGGAACGCACATGTAATTCACATAGTTTCATCAAAACTTGACAATCGTTCCAAAAGTCAATCAATTTTAAATTGCCAAAATTAAAATTCTTAAAGAACCATACATGTATAACGGTTATATTATATTTCTCGACAATTGGTATTCAAGTCCAATCTTTTTTTATGTACTTCATCAAAATAAATGCCCGCGGAACGGTTAAAGCTAATAGAGCTCACGTATTTTCACTTAGAAGAAAATTAGAAACTGGTGAAGTACAACATGCGTCGACGGACAAGATGTTAGCATTGAAATGGAAGGATAAACGGGACGTTACGATGCTGACGACGTTCCATACAGTATCTGTTTAGAATAAACGGGGAACTGAAGTCAGAAAACCCGTGTGTATCCTAGAATACGATAAGAACATGAGCGCAATCGATCGACGTGATATGCTTTATAGCTCCACATAAACAGTTCGCAAATCCATAAAATGCTATAAAAAATATCTTCTCATTTACTGGATATGTCAACACTAAATGCGCATGTCTTCTACCAACTAGAGACTGAGAAGAAGTTGCCCCTTATCGATTTCCAATTGCAATTGGTGAAGGAACTGGTAGATGCACATAAAAAGGTGGCGGGCAGAGGAAATAAGAATCTCCACTACGTCTATTAGAAAGACACTTCCCAGCTGTAACAGACTAGCGCAACAAAGACAATAAACTTGTACCTAGACGCTGCGTGGTGTGTTCTAAGCAGCGAAAACGCAGGGAAACCACAGGTTGAAACATTTTTAGTATTTACAGAAACTGTACTATTTGTTTTCTCCATTATGCATAAGTTTTTTCGTGAATTATGTGTATGTTTTCGGATGGATCTATTTTATTTTTATATATATCCTATATTTGCATTACAGCGTTCAAGTAAATAATAACAATAAAATTAGAAATTTCGTTACATGCGAGACCCGCTCACGTAAGCTGTGGGAGACTCGGCAGTACACTGCTGAAAACGTACTCGGCAGCGAAAGGTGAAATGATTTTAAACGGTATATTCAAAGAACCTCAGAAATTTCAAAATATTGAAACTCATTCACACGATTCTGACAGTAAGCGTAAACATAAATCTAAATCATTTGCAACCACTAATAAAATAGTTTGCATTATAATCGAACAATCTTGGTGATACTTGACAGCTTGTTGACAGCTCATTGACAGCTGTCATCACGTCAAAATTCATTTTTTGACTTCAGAATCCTAATCAGAAATCCAAAAAAAATTAATAATATACATTTAATATCTACTTTCACATCTTGGCGACACCTGACAGCTTATTGACAGCTGTCATCATGTCAAAATTCATTTTTGACCTCAGAATCGTAATAATCAACTCAAAAAACTTAATAATATGCATTTAATAACAACCTCTTAATCTTGGTGAAATTTGGCAGCTTGTTGACAGCTGCCATTAAGTGGAAATTTATTCTTGAGTTCAGATTCGTGAGCAGCGACCCAAAAAAACCCATCCAAAGGTCATAAAAAGTAATTTAAGATTATTTTTTTAAAGAATCTCTATAAAAGTTTAGGGGAGTTATATGCGGGTGTAGAGAAAAATTGGCGCGGTAAATTTTTTCTTTGCTAAATCTGGTTTCAGCGCATCAAACTACCTAGGAAATGATGGGTTTGATTGCAAAGACAGACATTTTTTTTTGTAGACCTGTGTTAACCGTTCTTTTATCTTAAAAATTTAAAAGTATTGATTGACACTGGCGCGACCGATTCAATAATTAGTCCATTTATTTTTTGAAAAGTTTCATATTACTGGCTTGTATAGGACTATTTACTCAGATAAGAATTTAAATTTAAAATTATTTGAAGAATTAGGCATAAACAAGTACATTAAGATAAGAGTAATTCCGTGGCATAACAGGTTTGATATTTTGATAGGTTCACAAAACAGACAAATTACATGCTGAAGATAAGATGTTTACAATTAGGAGAAATAAATATTCCTTTCTATATTGAATAGAATAACAACCAAATAAATATTAGAAATGTAAACTCAACGCCATACACATACCCACATCTGTAGAAGACGGAGAAGTTTTTATGCCAGAACTAAAATTCGAAAATTTTACAATTCCTGGATGACTTGCCAATACACAAAGTGTATAGCAAAAGTTCCCGTTCATAATTCAACAAAATTAGAAATGAATTTTCAAGAACGAGTACCTAGCATAGAAAAGCAAACAATTAAATTTTCACTAAAACTTAGAATGCCCCACTTAAATCGAGAAGAACGCGAAAAATTAATCAATTTTTGTTACAAATTTACAGTCTGTTTTTACTCTGAGGACTGTATTTTTCTTTTTGCAACCAAGTTAAACATTCTATACGCCCAGTAAATAACGAACCTATTTTTACAAAATCCTTTAGTCACCTCCATAATATGCAAGAAGAAATACAAATAGAAACAACAAGACAACTTTATACACCCTGGTATATCTCTGTACAGTTCACCCGTATGGATAGTCCTTAAAATGACTGACATATCACAAAAAAGAAAATACCGTATCGTTATTGACTATTGACCACTCAATGAAAACACTATCGGAGACAAATACCCATTACCAAAAATGGAGGAAATTTTAGATAATTTAGGTAAAAGCGCGTACCGTCATTCGGGGTAACTTCGTCCACCCGGGGCATCTTTGGCCAACAGGTGGTTGCATAATTTAGGAGGGACTGTCATCTAAATGCCAGTAGTAAAACTAAGTTTACGCGCGTGAATTTAGCGGAGACATAGTAGTCAGTATTCTAGAATATTCATGAAGGTAAGGAAATGTCAAAACTTTGAATAAATAGCAATCGAAGTGAGCCATTAAAATCCACCTGTTTGAGAACTAGAGAAAAGAAACCAACCTACAACGATATCAAGGGGCAGACCGGTGAACAGGTAATTATAAATTAGTTTTGTTTTGTATTGGCATACCCTATCAAAATTACAAACCTCTAGGGATGTACGGTTTAAAAAATATATATTTTTTTAGACAAACACGTATTAGGCGAGGTTCGGCCATGGTAAGAAGTTATAAGTAAAAGGTCGGAGGTCGTGGTTATATAAATTATTCCTGGGAGCGTCCCAGTATCACTGATAAAAGTCTAGTAACAAAAGCACAAATAATTACGAAGACGAATAAACCATTATATCTACAAAGGGGACGCTTCATTTTCGAAAAATACGATTTTACCCATGTGAAATTAAGAGGAAAATCATGTGAGATCCTCAGCGATTTTTAAATATTTATTTTGTTGTAAAGCAATTATTTTATTTAGAATTTAGAATAACATGTCATTTTATTACTTGATTCTTGTTTTTTGAAAAATAAATGTATATTTTTGGATTACTTGTCAATTTTTATTTTTTTAAATGATAAAATATGTCCGAAGTAACCTCATATATAGTCTAACTTCGCTTTATGTGTGAAATAAATATGTGGCCGAATTTACCCCATTCTACGGGGTAACTTTGGCCACTTTTCAAAAATTTTAAAAAAATAAAAGAAATTGAAATATAGAAAATCTCTACAATATATAATTACTCCAAGAAGTCAAACATTATGTATTAATTTTTACAGATTTTTTAGGCTGTAATTGCCAGTGTGATTTCAAAAAAACTGAAAAAACGGCTGGAGTTACCCCGGATGACGGTATTTTACAACATTAGACTTGGCCCGAGGATTCCATCAAATTGAAATGCATCCTGGAAGTATTGAAAAAAACTGTTTCGCAGTCAACAACGGACATTACGAATATCTTCTAGTGCCATTTGGAGTAAAAAATGCACCAACCATGTTCCAAAGAATGATGTATAACGTACTACGCGACTATCAGTATAAAACATGTTTCGTATACATGGATGATATCTTAATTTTTTCGAAATCCTTACAAGATCATTTAATTCACTTACAGCAAAAATTAAAGGAAACAAACTTGAAAGTACAACTAGATAAAAGCGAATTTCTAAGAAAAGAAGTAAACTTCCTAGGCCATGTAATAACACCCGATGGTATTACACCAAATCCTACAAAAATACATGCTATTCAAAAATATCCCATCCCAAAAACTGTAAAAGAAATTAGTCTTATTTAGGTTTAGTCGGTTATTACCGAAAGTTTATCCCTAATTTCGCTAAATTAACCCAACCTATGACTAAATGTCTTAGAAAGAATGAAAAATAGATATATCAGATCCTAGTTTTCAAGAAGCTTTTGAGGTTACTAAAGAAGCAACTTGCAATGCCCCCGTAGTAATTTAGACCGATTTTTCCAAACCCTTTACACTAACAACCGATGCAAGCACGATAGCTGTTGGCTCAGTGTTAAGTCAATCTGAGTAGCATTCTATTCAGGAACATTAACACGTTGGCAGTCTTAACACAGTGGCAGTCTTTCCGGGGCAACCGCGTCCAGTGAACTGGACGCTGAATATAATACAGTTAAATAGCTTGAAAATCTCATGCGGCTCCTGAGTCTTGCAAGGTTTGAATGATTTGGTTTGTACACCAAGACTGTCATCAAAATTTGCCGTTATTTTGAATATAGATACGTGCAAAACCATCCGATAGATGGGGGTGGAAAAATAGTCATGATTCATGTTCGTGTTATTTCTTCATCAGTTTTACAAATAGTTTAGTGAAAGCAGTTGTGTTTTTCTAACGATTGTACTTGTTTACGTGAATCACGGCAATTTTGATGGCTGGCGACGGAGAACCTATTGCAGGGTAAGTACAAGAATAATTTTGTGGTTTATTTCTCTCAAATTTATTGTAAAATTCTCTCATTATTCGTTCGTTTGGTAGTTGATGCAGTGTAGTTACACTGTATCAACTTTGGGGTGGATACATAAATTACTTATTAGAAGTGTATGAAAATAGGGGTTTTTATATTCATATTAGTTTATTATTTTTCAGCCCCAGTAAACCCACTACAAGAAAAAGAAATTCCAAATATGGCGATAAAAGATCACTCACCCAATCGGAATTAGAGACATTAGTCAATAGTAGTGATAATGACCTATTTTCCAGCGATGATAGTTTACAAGACAAAACTTTTTTCCTAATAGTGATGACGAGGAATCTGACAATGTGAACCAAACTGGCGGTTCAGACTGCGAAAGCAATCATGACTCTTTTGAAGAAATAAATGATGGCAATTAATCAACTCCACCTACTATTGCTATGACCCAAGATAATGATGATAATTGGACAGATACAAATTTACCTTTTGTTGCAATACCAAACATTAATATAACCCTCAACGATACTGCCACGCCCTATGAATATTTTAAAAAGTTTTTTACTGGCAACATAATCAGTTGCCGTTCAAGAAACAAACAGAAGGGCTCAAAATACAAAACCATCTCAGTACGAGAAATAAAAAATCACGAAAGTGGGTTGACATAACAGCAACTGAAATGGAAAAATTTCTTGCGATTTGTATGTTATCTGGTACTATTCATTTTCCAGCTTTGTCCAAGCAATGGTCTATAGATTCATTATATTTCCATCCAATATATAAAATCAACCCCGTCATTGATATTATCTTGAGTAATATCAAGGATTTATTCTATCCGGAAAAACAGTTGGCAATTGATGAGTCGATGCTTCAATGGAGGCAGGCTGATATTTAGACAGTATCTATTTAAAAAAAGCATAAATACGGTATTAAATTTTACGTACTAACTACAGATGATGGATTTATTCTCAACTTTATCGTTTATACCGGAAAAGGAACTCCAACTGATGATGGGCATTTTCTGTCGTGAAACAACTTTTGGCTGATTACTTGGATAAAGGGTATGAGCTTTACGTCGACAACTTCTACACTAGTGTTCCTCTGGCGAAGTATTTGATAAAAAAGCAAACTTATATTACTGGAACACTAAGAGAAAATCGGAAAGCAAATGCTAGAAAAAAAGCTCAAGATAGGAAAAGTCGCTTATAAACGCAAAGGTCCTGTATTAGTAGTCAACTGGAAGGACAAACGTTATGTTCGTATGATAAGTACACATCATAAACACAACGTGGTTGAAGCCACAAATAAACGAGGGGTTTCGAAAGTCAAGCCCGAATGCATTTTAGACTAATAGATATATGTCAGGAATCGACAGATCAGATCAAATGATGTCATATTATCCGATACCACAAAAAACCGTTCGCTGGTATAGAAAAATATTTTTCCATTTAGTCGACGTATGTTTATGGAATAGTTTTTATGTCTACAAGAAAAAAAAGAATCAGCCAAAGATGAAGTTTCTGAAATTTAGAGAAAATATCATAAGAGAAATGCTAAAAGTGGCAGATCAGAAGAGAACAAGTGAGAAAATAGAAAATGATAGTAAGTTCCATTACTTAGAGCCGGTAAAAGCAACTGCCAACGACAAATCGGCAATGAAAAGATGTCGTCAATGCAGCAAAAATAAGGAAAGCCATTTGCCCCGTATGCCCAGAGGAACCAGGCTTATGTGTTTCTCCTTGCTTCAAGACTTGGCATATGGAGCTATTGAAGATGTGGTTCGGACTCCACTATATTATTATTATTATTATTTTCCTCTCTCTCGCACTGAGCGGTACTTTATGTCATGCACATCGGCCTGACGGCAAGATGTGCAATAAGTCAGTTATATCTACGCGAGAAACTTGCTACAGGTGTTCAAGATCACTGATTTTTTAATATCCCTCACGACACTAGGATTTATATTTAATGCGGTCAAGCTGTCTTTTAAATTATTTGGAATAACTCCAGTGGACGAGATGATTATGGGCACCACTCGGACGTTATCTTGCTGCCACTGTTGCTGGATTTCAATGGCAAGATCCATGTACTTTGTAACTTTTGTTGCGTAAGTGTCACGGAGATTATTAGTGTTAGGTACCGCAACATCTATGATAATGGTCTTTTTCTTATTTTTGTCGACCCAAATAATATCAGGTCGATTTGCGGTAACAGTTCTATCCGTGAGCACAGTTCTATCCCAGTACAATCGATGATCTTCGCTTTCAAGTACACTTTTTTTATTATTATTATTATTATTATTATTTGTGCTAATTGCACGTTTTGGTTATCTATATTTCAAGTTTTTTATACATAATAATGTTCCTAAACATTATTAAACTTGTTTTTCAGTGCAACACCTGACTTCGTTATTAAGGCTGTTCGAATAAAGTGTTTATTTTCAATATTATTGTGGTTTTTGTTTGTTATATTAAAAAAAATATATCTTTATAGCTTATCTTTTTAATTTTTATTGATCGACTTTACCCAATATAAGGTTAAAGTGGTTCAAAGTTAGTTTTAAATAAGTGGTCAATTTTACCCCAACATAAAGGGTCGATCGATTTTTAAAAAAATTTAAAAAAACTGAAAGAAAGGGAAAAATCTCAATTTACGTAACTCATAGCTAAATATTGAAAGATGCTATATTAATTTTTTTAATAAAAGTAATCGACATACAAAGGCGTCGTGCTAAAAAAATCGATAATTTTGATCCACTTTCCCCCGGTTGACGGTACATGGATCCCTTCACTTATCTGCCCTCTTTGATATCAATTGATCTTTACGAGGGAATTCTCCCGTCAATGCACATTGTGCAGACGAAATAAAGGGTGATTTTTTTAGTGTGCCCGAACTTCCGATGTGTCGCTATCAAACGAACTGTCAGTTTTCGAGCTTCTAGTGTCAAAGTTATTCAGTATAGTGTGTTAAATCATCATGGATCGTTTAACATTAGAGCAACGTTTGCAAATTGTCGAAATTTATTATCAAAACCAGTGTTCTGTGCGCCGAAGTTATGAGAACTTCGTGAATTTTATGGTGCACATAATCGCCCAACCGAGCGATGTATTTGCCGAATCATCGACAAATTTCGAACGCATTTTACGCTGCTCGATATTAAAACAGAAACTAGACGAAAAAGTACGCGTTCCCAAGAAAATATTACCGCTATTGCTGACAGTGTTGAGGAAGACTCAAATTTATCAATTCGTCGACGTTCACATGAAGTTGGGTTTTGTTATACGACTACGTGGAAAATTTTGCGTAAGGATCTTGGTCTAGTGCCTTACAAGATCCAGCTTGTCCAAGAACTCAAGCCGTAAGACCATGGTTTGCGTCATACATTCGCTGAATGGGCTCAAAATCAATTGCAACTTGACCCAGAATTTAACCGTAAAATTTTGTTCAGCGACGAAGCTCATTTTTGGCTAAATGGTTACGTTAATAAACAGAATTGCCGCATTTGGAGTGAAAATAATCCGCAAATGACCCAAGTGCCGTTGCATCCAGAAAAATGCACGGTATGGTGTGGATTGTACGCCGGTGACATCATTGAGCCGGACAGCGAGTAAACGTTAATGGTAATCGTTACCGAGCGATGATCAATAATAATTATTTAATTCTGAATATGAATGATATAGATATGAAGGAGATGTGGTTCCAACAGGACGCCGCCACATGCCATACAGCCAACGCAGCAATCAATTTATTGAGGGAACAATTTGGTGAGAATTATTTCGAGGAACGGACCTGTTAACTGGCCCCCAAGGTCGTGTGACTTTACGCCTTTAGATTATTTTCTTTGGGGTTGTTAAATCTTTGGTCTATGCCAATAAAGCAGCAACTTTTGTCGCTTTGAAAGCAAACATAAGACCCAATCGCTTCAAAAAGTGGTCGGAAATTGTATTGACAGAATGCGCTTTGTTAGAAGTAACCGCGGAGGACATTCGTCCGAAATTGTTTTCAAACATTAATGCCATTGAATGTGATTTCACATAAAGTAAATAGTTTCAAGATATCTAATTTGGTTATTATTTAATTGGAATTGAAAGTTCGGACACACTAAAAAAATCACCCTTTAGGATTGAAAATAGCTAAACAAATGATTGGTCGGAAAATCTCTATCCGCTATGTCGAATGTAGTTTCCGAAAACAAGGAAGTAATACCGATAGAGCTAAATACAATATATCGAAGAACATTTATGTCCAAGGGTGGAAGAGAGAATATACAGGAATATTTACATTTTGAACTATGTCCCTTTCCTCTGCACTTTTCGATGGAAACTGCTTACAGAAGAGTGCTAAATCAGTTTTATATGAGCTTTGTAATCCAATTTCTGACTTACAGTACCGCAAAATTATCTGCACGTATTAGGGTAAAGGTGGGGAATGCCGGTCATGAGGATAATACCGGCCACTAAATTTTCCTATTGTAAATCAATATTCTGCAGTTGAAACATGCTGCGCCATCCGTTACAGAATTTTTATATGTGTGCTTAAAATTTTGTGACTAAGCTGCTTGGAATGGTTTGTCACATAGCAAAACGACATTACGCGATTGAAATAGTGGGACAAATTTTTTGACGTACAGCAATTATTTTTAACTATATAATAACGGTAAATGTATTTATATTATGCAAATTTCATGCACTGTGTGTCAATAAGGTAGATTGGAGTTATAGTTGCAAATTACTGTTAATACAGACAGGAAACATTTTATAGGCTAAATTCGGATAATGCTGGCCGGCATTGGGTGGAAAATTATGACCGGCCGTTATTACCCGCCTCTAATACATTTGTTTTAACTCACTTTGGCTATTTAAAACACTTATATTACAGGATATATTTAAATTGCAGATACCGAGTAAATACATTAGAAAAACAATAAAATCCGCGTGGTTTTCTAAACAAATGGAAGCCGCATTAAATGCCATCCATAATGGGAGAAGTATAACAGGGGTTCCATGAACATTTGACATTGCTAGAAGCACTCAAACAAGATAGATTGAAATATGGCAATGGAACGTCATCCAGTATTTTTTACCAAAGAGGATGAAAAACTTCTCACAAATCAACTTGCCAAACTTTTCTATGGAATAACACCTACTGAAATTAAACGATGCATGTTTGCCTACGCAAAATAAAATAACATAAAAAATCCCTTTTCAGAAAACAGCGAGTCTGATGGTAAAGCATGGCTCAGAGGGTTTCTTAAAATAAATTAAATCATTAGTTTGAGAAAACCCGAAGCGGACTAGCATTAACCGAATCACTGCGTTTGATACTGATGAGGTATCTCGCATTTACGAAAATTTGACCTCGGTGATGGACAAGTATCAATTTTTAACTACAAAAAATTTCAATGTTGGTGACACCGGCATTACAACGGTTCAGAAACCGGTTAAAATATATGCAGAAAAGGGACAGAGAAGTAATATATAGTCCGGTAGCGGATAATGGCCTCCTGGGCCGCCATTACCTTACCTTGGCGGCTAATGGCGGCCACTGAAGGACTTTAATAAAATAATAATTTTTTGTTTTTGATTTTTGAAATTTTCGTAATATATATTTCGTTTCGTAAGTTAAAAAGCTTTGATTTATCCGATTTCCCTTAATTCTGTATAAAACATAAAGATAATATTGATGAAACGGCTTAAGGGGCCGGCATTCCCCACCTTTACCCTACACACCGTACGAGAGATTTGATGCAATTGTACAAAGATACGTGTCGTATGCTTCTCCTTTCCAACCTGGCTGTGTGGCATTTGATGGGTATGAGAGAAATGGTATAAAGAGCTATGAACGAAGTAGGCGAGCGATTAAACATTTTTTCCTGTGACGTAATTTGTATCTTAGGGGATGGTAAGATTGGCGTTTCACAAGAGAATTTTCTGAGTAATGCCAATAACAATTTTCTCCTTATACAACCACTCTCTAAGGCATTAAGATATTCAAGTATAGAAACTTTACAAGCAGAAGAAGATGCCGACTTGCGAATAGTTACGACAGCCACAGAAAAATCTGTTAAGATATGATGCAAGTATGATGAATTGAAGAAAATATCAATCTGCTTTCTGCTCATTATTCTCACTCAGTTTTCAAATAATAATTTCCATGTTTATTTGAAAAAACCAGGCAATGAAAAATGTAGTCATTTTTTGGCCCGGAAAGCTTTCGGATGCCAGAGTTGAGAAAAATTATATCATTTGCGAACGCTTTGGGGGTGTGATACATCATCTTTTTATAAGCAAGCGAAGAAAGAAAAATCAAACTCTAATGAATGATGAAAATCTTGTTAGAGTGCGAAGAATTTACGGAATCGAATGCGGAATCTGATGTATTACATAATATAGGATTAAAATTAGTTGGAAAAATACCCGAATATCACAGATTTCAATAAAGTACGATTAGATTACATGTTGAAGCGCATCACACCCTCTGTATTAATTTGAAATTTATTCCCGCGTATATTAATCTAAATTTATATAATTCTGAAATTTCAAATAATTCGGTACGAAAGTAAAGATCGCCCGGTAACTACCTGAAAATAATGTCTATATATATTCTGCGTTAAAACGTAAAAGTTTTCAAATTCATCCAATTCGTACAGTTTTAAGTATTCTTTAAGTCGCCCCAAAACGTACAAAATTTGGTGTAAAGGCCTGTTAGAAGAGGTGCATATCGCTTAAATTTAACAATGTTAAAATATACAAAGGTAAGGCCTATCCACGTCATCACTTTTTCGGGTATAAATTCTCGCGGGGATTTCATAACGGGGTTTCTTTTTGAAAGAAAGGCCTATTGGTTGAGTCGAGAATTACTCCTACCTCAATTAGCTGACCATCGCTGTCCCCTACTCAAGCTACTTAATACGAAACAATTTAATTATTGCAATAGTCGATGAAGTACTGAGGTAGAGTCGAGTCGAGTCCTCCAGCTACTAGCTGACCACCGCCGTCCCCTGGTCACACGACTTACTACGAAGCAATTCAATTATTGCATTAGTTGATTCATCGCCGATTTCAAGGAACTATTTCTATTCCGTTTACTTTTAACCAACTGACCAAATTATTCTATATTTCGGATTTTAATACTAGGAATCGCGAGGGGGTCTTTATATTGTGACACTTGGATCAAATTTGATAGGGTGAATAAGTTGAGGTATTTCAATTATAGATACTCTATTGCGATATTTACGTAATTCTTGCACGTAGATAGAAATTTACGTCATTATTTAAGAGTAATTTTTATCGTATAACTATAGTTTGCAATCCCGAAATCTCAAAACGGAAATCCCGGGATCCCGGCGATATTTGAATACTGCAGATCCCGGGATCGTAGGCGATTGGATCCCGGTATTTTCGGGATTGGTTTCCAATAAGATTTCGTGCTTATCGGGTGAATGTAGGTATAGTGAAATTTATCGTCCTTTACTCGAGCCGTCCCTGAACACTCGCGAAGTAGGCAACTATATGGTTAAATAACGACTAACCGCTTAAATGTAGTAGGGAGTAGAGAATTAAATGAAGTGGCATATAAGATTAAGCCACACAGAAAAAGGATTTATTAAGGTTTCAATACTTGATATGGTACCACGGTTAACACGTCAAGGGAAAAAATCAAATAAGAAAAAAACATCACCACCAACTTTGATTTCAACATTAATTCCGACAGTGCTGCCAAAGTGTAAAGAAGTCTCAAAAGAAAAAAATAATCCCATAAAAAAATGATGCCGTGTATGCCAGAAGTGGACAAGTAGTTCTATAGGTCCCTTCTAAATTTGTAGCTTAAAAATGCATAGCATTTATATTACATTATAACATTTATAACTTTATTAAATAAAATTCAAATGCAGATATAACTTTGTTTTATTTTGTTTTTAAAAACTGTATGCACCATCTTAATGAAACATAGATGTAAGTGGCAGATAGAACTCTTTATTATTACGATTTCTGTAAAAGATGGGTCTAACATAGTTCTAACTACATTTGTACAATACATAATGCTGTAAAGTGATATAGATATGAATTAAATTTGAATTGGGTCATATTTATTATAACAGATTGCTATACAAAAATATTATAGCAATGTGGTTTCATTAGAGCTTAATTAAACATAAGTATCACAAACTTTGGCGGCCATTTTCTCAAAACAGCTGTATGTTCAGATAGAACTTTTTTATTCTAAGGTGACGTGTTGTTGGCGACGCGTGTTGAATATTGGCAATTTAGTTGCGATTCGCAGTAAAAACAATAAATAAACTTAGGCTATAGTTTCACCAATTCATTATTCTATTAGTAATATAAGTGATTTTTCTGTTCCATTCATTGAACAACCTGTAAGTAAATTAATTTTTTTCATTAAGATTTCTCTAAAAAAATCTTATTTTCAGCTGCTAGACTGAGAAAAATGTCAAAATCAATTAAATATGAGGAACATCGCAAAAAAGGTACTGACAAAAGTTCGGTTTGGTTCTAGTTTTTAACGGATCATACAAATAATGGAAACACTGCAAAATGTAAACGATGTGCGGCGATTCTGTAAACCAAAGGTGGTTCTACAAAGGACTTATTAAGCCATTTGCCTAAAATACACAAAATCGATATTAGGGCTAAACGGGCTATTTCGGACGAAGAAATTTTAGACTTAGATTTGGCAGTAGAAGCTCCTAGTACTAGTATTGCAAGTACTTCTAATAAATCCCAGACAAATAATAAAAAACAGAAAAAAATGACTGAACTTCATGTCAAAAAATGGCACTACTTTTGAGGCAATTCTTGCCCGAATGATAGCATTAGATGGTCTTCCGTTTTGGATCTTCATAAAATCTAAAGATTTACGAGAGTTACTGATAGCTAGGGGTTTCAAAATACCATCTTCTACAAATACCCTAAGACGCATTGTCCTAGACTATAGCAAGAAAATTCGTTTGGAGGTCACAAAAGAAATACAACAGCATCAAAAAGAAAACCACGGACTGAGTTTAACATTTGATGAATGGTCTTCCACGTCAAACAAACACTTGAATGAATGTCGATGTGCATGGGCATAATATATTTTGGAATATTGGGCTAGTGCGTATGAAAAACTCGATGACTGCAATCACTTGCCTGGACGCTCTTAAAAGTCAGCTTAAAGAACACAAACTTTCGTTATCAGATGATATAATAAGTGTTACTACAGACGGAGCCAGCACTATGACGAGAGTTGGGAAATTAATAACCCCAAATCAACAGCTATGTTTTGCACATGGCATACAGCTGCCCGTAGTAGACTTATAGTAGTAGTATAAAAAACAAATTTCACTGAAAATCTTGATGATAATGATGACGATATTCTCATGGCAGAGTCAGAGCAATCAGACGATGAAGATAAAGAATATGAAGATGTAGTTGAAGAATATAACAGCTATGAATATTGTACAGTTGGTCTTCAGCTTTGTCAAAGCTATGATGAAGATAGTTATTAATATTTCTCAAACTTAAGATATGCATCTGACAATTACTAAAGTTCGAAGAGTGATTAAATCGTTTGGAAAATCACCTACAAAAGATGATGTTTTACAAAAACATGTAAAAGAAGAATTTGGACGAGAACTAAAACTAATACTAGATTGCAAAACGAGGTGGAACAGTCTCTTCTTAATGTTACAACAGCTTAGTAGACTTCGAAATTGCGTTCAAAAAGCAATGATCGATTTGAAAATGTCGCTTTTGATACTGGATTCGGAATATAAACTCATCGGGGATTTGGTTAAGATATTGGAACCGCTTAAAGTCACAGTGGAGGCGTTGTGCCGACGTGACGCAAATTTATATACAGCAGATATGGTTTTAAATATGGTTCATGTTAGAGCAAATTAAACAAGTTGACACACGCCTTAGCACGGATTTATATGATGCACTAAGGGTAAGAATCAGCCAACGTAGAAATTGTTACTCTGCAACCACAACTTCTCAGCTGGGTGCTGAAGAAGCTATGAAAGAGTAGCAACCGGTTAGCTCAGGGTTGGTCGGAGGTCACTCTGTGGCGAGAAGAGTTATTTAATAATTTGAATGTTATAAAACAAGAATAAACAAAGAAAAAAGGCGCCAGCGTATTCATACAACTGATATTCCTGCAACGGTTTAAGGATGAAACAATCAAAAGCAAAATTAACAAAAAAAAACAATATATTAACAAGAAATAAAGTTTAAAATTTACAAAGACTTTACAATTAAGTATGTGAATTAATGAAAAATGTTCTAATTCTAAAATTTACTACAATATAAAAAAAAATAAATGGTTAAAGTAACAATGACATTTTGTTAAGAGAAAAACAAAAAAATTAATTTGAAAAGGAAAATTGTTAAATTGAAAATATCAACTGGTTTACATTGTTTCTTTTGTCCAAGAAAAGCTATGATGGTAGGTAATTGCTTACGTAACTTTGGGCGGCGAGTGCGGAATTCCAGCGTGTCAATTCCTGGAGATGGCCACAGGTACCTGGGACTGAGGACTTATATTGTTTGTCCGGGTCAACGAGGAAGTTCCAGGATGACACGAAGTTGGAAATAATCAGCGAATTATAATTCTCGTCCAGCCACTAACAACACTACCATGTGCTTGATCCAGAGTTGGTCGATCCAATTATTACATGAAAACAGTGGTAAATCAGGATACAAATTGAGTTAAATTACACAACGAAAACAACTAATGATTTAAATTTAAAATGACTCAAAATAAATTATTAATTAACTTCAAAACTTATTGAAAAGAATACAAAAATTGGCCAAGGTTATGAATTTTATGAAAACTACACACACAAAAAATCAGAATTTGTAAAATTTAACCATTAATTTAAGAAAATGGTTGAGGACCGATAACAAACTCTACTACTAAATTATCACAAAAATTTGGCCTTGGCGCTCTGAATCAATAAAAATACTATAAAGTATGGCAAAATGTTCAAAGCAGCATAAAAGAAATCGATATTAAGATATGAAATCAAGAAAAATTAAATTAGAAAAGTTAAAATTTTGGAAATGATCTCCGTACTATTACAAAAATTAATTTCTAAAAATTGACTTTACGTCTCGTATTTAAATAAATTCAATAATTAGTATACTAGTCGTGAAATGAGATCATCTAATAAAGAATTTTAGAGCGACCCTAAGTACAAAAAAATATATGTAGGTATACAATATAGTATTAAACTACTGGCAAAAATTATTGATGCAATACCTAAACATAAAGTATCCAGCAGCAACTGTCACAAATGACAAATAGGTAAACTACTGCTGGGGCAATCCACAAGTGGCTTTTTATTAACCACGTGGTTAACCACAAATATACTATAATTCAATTAAATGCCAGCTTAAAATTCAATAACAATCCAAAATAACTACGTCATTATTCTAATGCAGTAATAAAAGTAAAAATTTCAACAAAGCATTATAGGATGGCTCTAATAACTCCAAAATCTTTTAAGAAAAAAATAGAACAATATCACCTCAGCGACGTCAAGACAGAAAATGCCGGTTTTCAATGGCTGTTAGCTCTATGTCCCCCCGATATTCCGTTCGCGCATGATCAGTGGTGACTTCGCGTTGTCGTTTTACCGCGAACAATTTAAAATTATGTAGTCGGGTGCTGAATTAAAAATATTTGGCAACTAGTTAAATAATTGACAACAAGTTACGGAAAAAACTTGTTACAACTCTGGCATTCTTCGATACTTGCACAATCCTAATGAACAAGAGTTAGATGCACTATTCGAGATTCCTAAAACAATGACCTTAGGGAAATATTAGCGAAACTTATAAAACATTTCCAAAAAACTCAAGAGGCAATTGGTGAAGAAGATGATATTTTTCGAAAATGGTGGCAGTAGAGGTACATACCTTCACTTGCATGTGATTTTCTGATAACAATACCGCCAACTAGTGTTGAATCTGAAAGGGCGTTTTTCGCAGCTGGCACTATTTGTACGAACTTGGAGATAACACTCTTAATGAGTTGATTTTTTTACGCTACTGGTTTAGTCAACATTGTCAGTAATAAAATATATGAAATGTATTTCTTATTATGTTAATGTTATAATGATATATTATACATAGTGTAGAATAAAATTTAATCATTTTTGTCCATATATTCATGTATTTATTGTACCTAACATACCACCTACACTATTTTTAGGCAAAAAATGTATTTACAAATTTTTTATTAAAGTCAAAGAATTTCCGTAAAAAATGATTGAAGTAGAAGTAGTGGAGCAAGCGAGGTGCGAATCTGCGTATAGCACATATTTGCAAAATATTACCTCAGGTATGAAATATATTATGATAGTGACATTATTAAACATTATTTGTTAGAGGAAATATTAGAAAATAATTATTATTTATAAAGTCATACACAACATAATAGAAGTAAAACAGGAGTCGAGCGAAGCCGACACTTTCGCGCCTGTACCTGAATACAGTGCTTTGCACTATTATACAGGTAGACAAATGTGCCTTTTCTCTATATTCTATGTATACATGATGCTCTTGTCTACTTATTCTGTAAATATCAAAAGTTACATCATATTTCTTAGCGAACTACATACACGAGACTGTAAATATCGGTATTTTTGCTTATCGCGTGATAGACTGAAGAGTTAGAAAAACAAGTAGAATTATATAATTCTCTTTTTGGATATTTGAAAAGCTGGTATGTTTTGCTTTATAACTATATTTGTTTTATTATCTAAGTGATTTTTTTCTGAGTTCCGATATATATTTATTGGACAAATTCTGAAATTACGAAATTATAATAATTTCAGAAGTACTGTTTATTTAAACTACATTAACTTAATCAAATGTAAGTTAATGAAGTTGAAACTGACACATTTCTCGAAAGTTTTCCGAAGACCAAAAAAAAATTCGAATATTTCCTACGGATTATCATATAATATACAAAATTGAGGTTTTCATTTTCGAAATATAATATATATTATGTATATATTGATGATTTGCTTCTATATATTATTAGCGTTATATTAAATACAATTACATGCACAAGAAAGATGAGACTTCCAGCTTTAAAATGACACCTTAGTTTTTTAATTTGCGTAAATTTTGTTTGTCTAGCAAAGGGTTTTTCGCGCGCCAAATGCTGCAAAACACACGGGCAACCTTGCACCGCGCTTCATCCAATATCTCCAATTCACTAATTTTTTATGGAGAACCCATGGCACTAGACGACATTTTTGTAAATACATTTTTTGTGTGAAAATACGTTATTTCTAAAAAAAAAAAAATATTTTCCCATAGGTCGAGTCATGTTTGATTTTTTTTTAATGTGGCGATCTGGAAATCGTGTAAACTTTACGTGATATTATTGCTTACCATCCAAAGAACTCATGAAAAGAAAATCATCCGCGTCCGATTTGTTTAGAGGCAAATATCTCTAATAAGTGGGCTAGAAATAAATTTTAATACTACAATGAAGAATAAATTAAGTAAACATAAGGTTTACTCTAACTTTGGAGAAAGTGTATAAAAATAAAATCTATAGTAAAATATAAATTAAATGAAGTCTAATAAATAAAGGGTAATTATTTGGGGCACCAAACTGAAATCTCATGATAAGAAATAAACGAGAGTCCAAATAATTAGTCAGAGTTTAATAAATTAAACTAAAGTCAATGAAATAATATCTTAACAAGCTCAGTAACAAATAGTCAGTGATTCAATAGACAAACAATATAGTAATATCAATAAACAGAAATAGTAATATAAAACTTGAAAAAGAACTATGGAAACAATAAACTACCAATCACTAACGCAAATTTGGGTCTTACGACTAATAAACTAGACAGACTACCACACAGCCAAACTTAGTATAATTGTTTTCATAATTATACAGGGGAATATCACTGGTACTCAAGAAACCAGAATAAATAAAGAAAACAATCGACCGGGGTGTGGGATGTTACACTGTTGCCAAGCGACCAGGATTTTATAGTTTTAAATTGATATTATTTGGTTTCGTTAATGTCTAACATTGTCTATTGTTCTTCAAACACCAGACATTGTTACTGTGTGTTCGAAATATAGAATTGTTAATTTATTTTATTCAAATGTTAAAATAAAACTGATACTGCATATTTTTATACAGAATCCGAAGAATCTATTGGGAACAGCAACTCAATCATCGACACGATGCCGACTGCTCCACCGGCACAACCGCCTCCCAATCGACAAAATCGACCTATTAATCAACTCCATACGAGAACGGAATGAAAACCAGCGACAACTCCATGTCCACTTGGGAAAAAGCCTGATTCCAACACACAGAGAACGCAAAGCTGCCACCGACAGCAACTACAAGAATTTACCGCCTTCCGAGTTGTCACTATGTCACCGTTTCCAGTACCCAATAATCGGCCTATCTAAATCACGCCCAGTCCCACGTTGCCTACATTTAAAGGAAACAACCGTCATCCCGTCAAATACCTATACGGACTAGAAAGTTACCTGAACCCGATGCGTGCACCAGAAGCAAACAAACTAGACCAAGTACATGAGTAACTTGCTAGAGAAGCGCAAGAGTGGGCAGCCATTTACAAAATATCTCAAAGAAACTAAATCGATAGTGAGCGCTGCCGAATTTCTCCGCCGTCAGGAAAATATTCTGGCACCCTCGACCTCATTGGCAATACCACAGACCGCCTCACCGCAGAGCTCTAGCAAACGCTATCGCTGGGATAGAGGGGAGCGTCCTGCAGCCGAAAATCGACAAAACGCTCCGATTGAGGGAAACGAACACCGATCGGATTATAGGAGGCCCTAATTTCGACTGCCACCCTCACCAAACCGCTCCATCATCGCAACCTCTAACTACCGATTGGCTGGCACATTCTGTAGCATATGGGTTGTTGTTAACCTTACATTTTTTATTCACCATTCACCCTGTACATCGACTTAGTTAAAATTAGTCAAACATATGATATATATATTAGTAACGCCAGAACCATATAATAAAAACGCTCCAAGTGGGCACTTCCCTTACACGAAAAAGCATTATGCGAAGGGCAGCATGTGCTAAATTTCTTAAAACTAACGGTGTATGGCGCACCGAGTGACCCCTCTACCACCCAAGAGGACGCACATTCATAGCCGTTGATTACCAGCGCATATGAAAATTGGCGCCAGAGAGTCGTCTAACCAAATAATCAAAGGTGGTCAACAAGCCCACGATTTTTAAAAAAGACGGTTTCTAAAGGGGTTCTAATTTGTGTCGAGTCCGAGACGGATCTATAAATTTTTTTAGTAGAGAGAAACGTTTTCCGAAAGGACAGTATTCCCTAGCTTTCATTTTTAGTGAAGTGTCAATTTTAGTTTATTTTAAAGAATCACATACGGAGTGTTTTTATTACATGGTTTTATCGAAGCCGGCTCAAAACATCGAAATAAAAACTGAATAAATCGCGACGCGCCGTGAAATTATTTTAAAAATTAGTGTACAGGATGTGCAGTGAAAGTGTTGTCGCTGGGCAAACTACCAGGATTTGGTGAGACAATTCCAATTTTCTTTTCTCTGTTCGACAGTCACGGACTACACGCTGACTATCTTTTTAGTATTTTTTTTAATCAATTAAGTTATCCGCTTCACTAATTTCTCTTATATTATACTTATTGTGCCTTTTTTTAGTTTATATTTCATATTTTTTTTACTTAAAGTTGTCTAGTTGCATCAATACATTTACTAGCTACTTCGTGAACGTCACAAGTACGAACTCACTTTTACAATTGTTTCGCGTTTTAGCATTTTTATTTGTAGTACGCAATTATTTTTAACTATTTGGTTTTAACGTCCGGCGAATAAATTTAAGTAACTCATTAATTATTGCAGTAAATTCATCTGGAATATACAAGTGTGTCACTTGCGTGAATCAGATTTGTTTTTAATATTCAAGTTATGTATTGTCATTGTTTACTACTTATTTTTATTTTTATAAACAGTTTTGGTAAACATGGTAAAATCATAATAACCATTGTTACAAATATAACCATTGTAACAAATATCCGGTTGAAGAATAACAAAAGTTACCAGATGACCCCAAGTTCAACTATCAAGCATATAAATACTCACATCGAACTTGTAGCCATCAGAAAGTGTTGTAAGTCGTTTTAATAAAGAAGTTAAACCTGATACGTTATTTTTTTCAACCAAGAAAATCCCCGTAACTTATTTGGCGCAGTCGGTAGGATAAAGCCCTTTTGGCAAGTCAGTCAGTGCATCGAGTCACCCTCAAGAAAATTCCTGCATCGAGCAAAGAAGTCTCAGAGGTCCGACACCAGAAGTCTATTTCAACAGTTGAGGCCTATCCAAACGACCTACGTGGAGAAGAAGAAAAAACGTAAGTCAATACTCAATCCTTAGAACGCTTCCTTTCTCACCCCCTAATCGAAAGTCACTTACTTCGTGTAATCCTTTCAATTATCAACGTCTTTTTCAACCTCACTACTCAACTAAGAATTTGTGTGATATTTGAAAAAGCAAATCACTAATTTTAAGCCAGTCTATTATTGAGACAACATTAGATGTAAGTTGCTGTTCATTATACTTTATAATTTACAGACAGGGAAGAGTCAAGATTCTCAACCCTATAATTAAGTTAACTCCCTATCATGTCATTCAATGATTTACTTGAAAGTTTATAAGAAGCTATTAATACACCCATTAGCACAGATAACGAACCTGAAACTATTACCCGTGTACCTGCTCAAATTTCATTAAAACCAAGCAAATTAACCCCTATTCAAACTTCTAATTTCTAAAATCAAAAAATGGCTCGTCAACTATCAATTACCTAGAATGTACATCGACGCCATAAGACCACGATGGCAACGTCTTCGCCCTAAACGATTTTGTTAATGGAGACTAGGAAAGATCCAATGCCAATTGAAAATGAGGAAAATCTGAACAAAATCATTACATTACTGCCTGTAAAAAGCCAGAGTGAATTTAGGCCAGTAGAATTAGAAAAACCGCTGGATGAAATTCCTTACAGGTAACCATATGGTATATTCGATGTATTCATTGATAAGGAACATACCTGTGAATTTCCTCCCATTTTACAGTGGGGGAACATTTTTTAATTAACGTTTTTTTTTGCGCAAAAATCACGAAAAATCGAGTTTTTTAAGCATAGCTCTAAGCCAATTGACAATAGCCATATTTGATGTTATACGTTTCGTAGGTGATATAAAGACAGTTCATTTGCCATCCGAATAATTTGAATCGATTAATAATTTTTTTATGTAATCGAAAAGAACTGTCTAAAAAATCGAAAATTTCAATAATTTTTAATTCCGTGAAAAATTTTCTCATATCCTTAGAACTTGGTGATAACATGTCTTATGTAACCCTGGAGCTATCATAAAATTTTCATCAAAAAATATTTATGGCTTTTCGAGAAAATGCATTTGTTTATAAAAAAGGTCTCAAATGTTTAATTCAATCTGACCCAGTTCCCGTCATCAAAAATGACTCATCCGGAGCTCATTTTTTTCGTTGTGACGTCTATTTTACGAATATATTATTGGTATAATGATTTTTTAATATTGTCATCAACAAAATGGCGTTTGAAAAAGTACGACTTTTTCGGACAGCGATTTTTGCGAATATCTTAATAACCAATTAATGTACTGGCATAAAACCTTCATATTCTGGTAGCTGGTATTTTTACACGAATTTGAAAAAAAAAATTATTGTAAGATGTTTAGAAGCCGAGATAATTTTTTTAGTTGTTAATTACGCCATTTGTTTATTTATTAACATAAACATTTGAAATTTACATAGTAACTAGATGAAGACTTGATTTTTGCAATTCAGTGAACTGTCACGTATAATGTTATGTATTAAGGGTCGTAATGTCAATTTTTGACGTTTCTGTTTTGGTGAAAATTTTTGCACGTATTGATACTGTTCGTACTGTTTATTACTCTTTTAACTAGTAGATGAAAGTAGCAACGTAGTCTCTGTGTGAAAATGTACTAACTGTCTTTTCCGATTTGCTCAGTTAAACTTCAATTTTCAAATATACTGATTAACAAAGTGGTGTGCTCGAATTAGGGCTTGTTAAACTGATTTAATTAAAATGAGAATTAAAATGTCTATTCATTTAGAAGATATTCGGCATGGGAGTTTTTATTGGGACACCCTGTATAATCTATTTTGAATAAGTATTAAATATTTATTCAATATACCAATGTTGCTTTGCAATAGACATATTGAAAGTATACATGGATAATATTACCTATATGTAGGGAACACATTTGTGTATATTATAACTATATTGTAAAAGTTTATTTCAGAATATATTTACAATGTGTAACTAACATGTGTGCGAATATTGCAGGAATATGTATAGGATATGAAAACCTGTGACAAAACAACCAGTATACAACTTATTTTGAATAAGTATTAAATATTTATTCAATATACATTGTCGTTTTGCAATATACATTGTATGTTGAAAGTATACATGGATAATGTTGCATGTATGTACGGAAGATATTTGTGTATATTGTAACTATATTGTAGAATGAATGTACATTTCAGAATATGTTTACAACGTGTCAGCAACATACATATGAATATTGCAGGAGTATGTATAAAATGTGAAAACTTATTTTGAATTAGTTTCAAATATTTATGCAATATACTAATTTTATTTTGGAATATGTATAGTATATCGTAGGAATATGAAAATGCTAATTGGGTACCCACAAAATTACCAGATCATGATACGCTTAAGTCCCTTCAAACTCTAGAAGAAGCTATAAACCTCGTATCACAAGAAGAGCAATTTAATAAATCCTCAAGACAAACACAGCCACAACACTTTAACCAAAATAATTCTTACATTCACCAAAATCACAATCTTAAAACGCAATTCTCTTCTCAACCAATAAATCTACCACCACGTCGTATCGTCAAACAAAATTTTCCCACGAACCAACAAGTATTTGGAAGACAAAATACAAATCAAAATCAAAACGTCTTCAAACCAAGACCACAAAACAGTCAACCATTCAAACCCACTCCAATGTCCGGCATGTCAGTCCAACATCGACAAAATTATGTTCAAAATTCTCCAATGAACAAACTCAATTTTTCACCAGTTTCAACAAAAAATGAATTCTCAAGTCAAACAGCAATTCCCTTGGTTCAAACATACCCTCAAAAATTCATAGCTCAAGAATTGCATACAGCTGAGCTTGATCCAACATCTAGTTACGACTATCATCCTGACGAATCAGATGAAATTCCTAACCTGTGCCGTCCTAAAGTTCCAGGACGCTACTGAATAAATATAATTTAGTTATGGGGTTCTTAAAACCACTATAATAGCAGAAGCTTTAAATTTATTTACATTTTGTTCACAGAATCCCTGCCGAGCGTCCTCAGTTCCACTCGAAGATTCGTCAGTCGTGCCTGTATCGCCAGTATAAAAATGAATAAAAGTTTAAAACCGTTACCAGACGCCATCTGTTATTTTACAAGCAAACCCACCGATTCTTAACGAATAAACTTGAATTAAATTTAGAACATACACCGAGCGCCATCTGTTATTTTACAAGCAAACCCACCGACTCTTATTCGAGGAACTCGTTAGAAATCTATGTAATATTGGCAGAAGTTATAAAATTTAAGAACAAACTTTAATTAATAATTCAAATGAATAGAAATTGAGTAACTAATAATGGGAAGTAAAATAGTGCAATAATTAAGTCGATTTTATAATGAAAACAGAATTTCAAGTAAGCACTTTTTATCATTTTACTGTTGGCAGCATTTGTAATCTGTATTTAACGAAGGCAATAAAATAACCATTTTCTGTTCCCGAAGCGAAGAACACACGTTCTAGAACTGTACTTGCCGCAGATTTAAAGCCTCAAATCCCTGGAAATAGGTAATTAAATAAACCAATATCTACTTAATTATAATCATTGACGTTTATTGTTTAATGTGTCTGTATTTATTTTATAAAATCGCCAGCATTCAATCCGATGTTAAAGGGTATTAATAGGTTAATTTTCGAAGCGCTTGGTTAGCCATGCACATGTCCATAAAAAACAACGTCGGTTGCTAAAAATCTATGTTGAATAAGGAATTACATTTAATTCTGTTGCTTATTATTTATAGGAATTAATTGTGAATTTAAATTTTTAAACGCGATTTAAATATAGGTTTGGGCATAGGTAGCACGCGGTTTTCTTAAGATTGTGAGGTTATTAAAATATCTTGGAATTCGATAGGGGAGAAATGGGCATTTCCAGAAGAAACATTAAAACATTTTAAGCATTATGTGGGGTATTAACCATTAACGTACCCAGTGTGCCCTCTTAAAACAAGTAAATGCAAGGTAAAATAACAGAATGGACTCTTTTAGGTATGAGGTGTTAAGACCGGTTTGACGTCAATGTTAAGGACCAGGTTGCTGTTGATGGTCATGTTTTAAGGACCGGGTTGACGTCAATGTTAATGACAGTTGAATGGTAATGGTCATGTCAATGTCAATGTGATGTTAGGAAACTTGATTTAGCCCAAGATATCAAGAGAAGCTTGGTAATCCGTTGGATCTACCTGGAGCAGCTTTAGGCCCTAAGAGGGAATATGTATTCTTCGTATGCACCGATGTCACTGGATATGGGAGCTTGGTTAGCGACGAATTGAAGTAATCGAAGTCTTGGTTTCAACAGATATCAGTAATCGAAAGCGAACAGAGGAAGGGGAAGCGAAGGTTTGAGTGGGACGAGGCGGCTTCGGCAGTTCGAAGGAAGGATCTGGGGTGAGAGTATCATTCCCAGTTGAATATCAACACGGTCAACTTGTGAAATTTTTTATTAACCTGATATAATTTATAGCCTTCAACACATGTAACATTTTAACTTTTAACTTTTCATCGGCCGTCAGCCTGTAAAAATTTTATTCTTACATATAATTTGTGTAAGGAAGGTAGCTACCCTCTTAATTTCAATTTTTTTTGTTAATCAAATATCTAATTTTCTAAACTAGTCACATACTTACAATTTCAAAACATTCAAAATTTTTGTCATTCTATCGTTAATATACAACTTATTTTTTTACATTGTGTTTTCATAATAATTTATCAATTTCATTCATGATACCTATGAAATCTATAAGGCCACTGAATAGCAACAGTTATACATATTGAATACAAGTATAGCATAGGTATTGGGCTTTGGCTATTGGCGCCCATAAAATAATAAATTTTCAATAATTCTCGAACCACGACCTAGCCTCCACAACATAAACGAGAACCGGGTAGTTTCATCTTTCCTGAACCACTCAGGGGCAGGAATGGATGTTACATACAAACCCTAGATTAGCAGACTTAAATATCTCTGGAGATGACGATCTCACTTTTGAAGAACCAAATGAATTCCCAACTCAAAACGAAGACTATAACGAAATTCGGAAGCGGAATGTGTGCTATGTGTGAATAGACGTATATTTAGTGAGCTCCTATAAATTTCAAATATTCGTGGTAACTTACAGCGTTAATTAATAATTTGTTGCAAAACGCATATATAATTCAATTGTGCTCTGTTGCCAGTTAAACTGCAATTGAAGTTGCATAAGTGCAAAATTTTAATCGTGTTTGTGGATTGTTACCGTAAAAGTAGTTCTACCACCTCAATAAAGTAGTCAGTATGGCTAAAATTACCAGAGAATTGAAAGCTGAAATAAAGCAAGTCTGTAATGAATCTATTACAGAAGATTTGATGAGCAAGGTATGTAATACCATATTAATGCAATTAGACACAAAAGTGGAAGCAATTAATGCCAAGCTGGTTAAATTAGATAAACTTGATGATATGTGTCAAACTATTGCCGATATAAATACAACAATTAAATCTCTTGCAAACTCTGTAGACAGTAATAAAAAAGATATTATTGATTTAAATAAGTCTTACGACTTTCTAAGTCAACATTCCAAGAGAAACTCGTTGAGACTTTATGGGTTAGCAGAAAGTGAGGAGGAAAATGTCTTAGAGAGGGTTGTTAATTTATTTGAAAAATCGTTGAACGTGTCCTGTATTCCTAAGGATATTGATTCCGCCTTCCGGGTCGGAAAAATCAACGGCGATCATGATAAACCCCGAGCTATATTGGTTAACTTTGTTAACAACTGGAAACGCTGTCAGGTGTTTGGTGAAAAAAAATCTTTAAAAAAACTGGGTTCGAACATCTCCTTATTTGAGGATTTAACTAAACATCGGTATGAAATATTATTAGCGGCTAAGAAGAAATATGGGAAAAATCAAGCCTGGTCATCAGGAGGAAAAATATATGCGATGAATAACGGTAAAAAAATTTTAGTGAGCGATGTTGTGGAAAATTAATATTTATCGACATGGGAGGACTATATATTTTATATTTAATGGTCACTAAATATTATCTTGAAAGTTAGCATTAGATCCATTTCTTCTAACTTTTTTTCATGTACCTATCAATTCAGTATCATATCTAATATTTACTTGTCCTTGTAAGTTAATATAAATTCGAGTGAATTATTAAAACTATCTACTTATTTCTTATGTCTTTTCTTTTTTTACATGATCTGTTTCTTTTTGATAATTTGATAATGTTTTATGTACTTTTCTTTCATATTTAATAGCATATAGGTATGTTTACATTACAGTGTTAAATTTTATTTACAAATTTTATTTACAATTTTTCTACTCAATGTTAAATGTAAATTAGGTAATTGGAGCTCTCTTAATGTCTTCATATGCATAATACATGTTTCAGTTTTGCTCACTTCAATTGTCGCTCTGTTTGCACAGGTTTTGACTTGCTAAAAGATTTGATTATAAATGAAAATTTTTCCGTGATTGGTCTTTCTGAAACTTGGTTGAATGATAAAATTCAGAATAATACTATACATATAGAAAATTATGTTCTAGTTCGTAAAGATAGGGAAACTCGTGGAGGGGGTGTAGCTTTTTACATAAAAAATTCTATCAATTTTCAATTATTAAATGTCCCAGACAACGGCTCTATTGAGCAACTATGGATTAGCCTGAAAATTGAAGGTAAGAAGCTGTGTTTGGGAGCCGTATATAGACCGCCTAATGCAAATTTAAAAATGGCTCTTGATAGTATTGAACATGTTTTGATAGACTGTTTATCTGATTTTGATTACGTCTTATTTGGAGGCGATCTCAATGTTGATTTACTAAATAGAAATAACTCTTCCTCAATTTTATTAGCTAATTTCTTTGATAAATATGGTCTACATCAAGCTGTTGATGAGCCTACTCGTATTACCGACGGCACTCGAACACTTATTGATGTCATTGTTTCTAATAGTAAAGATGTAATTGTTAATTGCGAAGTTATTAATGCAGATGACATATCTGATCATAGGTTAGTAGCATGTAATTTAAAATTTCAAAAAAGTAAACAAAGTGTTCTATATCGTACTTTTAGGGACTTTTCTAATTTCAATTATGATTTATTCTTGCAAGACCTCAATCTTATTAACTTTGACCTGATGTATCAGTTAGAAACTGTTGATGAAGTTGTGCAGTTTTGGAATGACAACATTACTTGGTTGTTTAACATCCATGCGCCATACAAGAATATTAGAATTACCAAGCCGCCTGCTCCATGGCTTACTGCAAACCTGAAAATCATGATGAAATTAAGGGATAAGGCGTATTTTAAGTATAAAAAATTGAAATCTGATGCGGCGTGGGTAGCCTATAAAGAGCTCAGAAACTTAGTTAATATGGCGGTGAAATCTGAAAAAAAGGCCTATCTACAATACAAGTTTAAGAATGACCCCAAAACGTTTTGGCGTACATTAAAGTCTCTCCATATTCATTCTAAGGTTACTAATCCGGTTGGCAGTTTAGCTAGTCCGGATGACTTTAATAATTTTTTCATTAATAGTGTACCTCAGGCTACTATGGATGATGATTTTATAGCCGATAAGTATGTTAATAAACTATTTCCTAATTTAGATGAAGAATTTAACTTCCATGAAGTTTCTGTTGATGAAGTTGAAAAGATTTTTACCACCATTAAATCTAATGCTAAAGGTGCAGATGAAATTGACCTTAAAATGTTATCCTTACTCCTCCCTCATTTAAGTACCCATCTAACATTTTTAGTAAATAAATGCTTAATATCAGGTTCGTTTCCAACTTCATGGAAGTTTGCACATGTCCTTCCAGTGCCTAAGAATACCAGTCCTACTCAAATATGTGACTTTAGACCCATAAGCATATTGCCTACTATCTCTAAAATTTTAGAAAAAATTATTTACGAGCAAATTACTACCTTTCTGAATAACAATAATATTCTACCTCCCACTCAATCCGGATTCCGAGCTAACCATAGTACATCAACAGCATTGTTACATGTCACTGACGAACTATTTAGAGCTAGGGACAAAGATAAAAACACATGTCTAGTTCTTTTAGATTATAGTAAAGCATTTGACACCTTAGACTCTACTACTCTATGCATTAAGTTAAAATACTTTGGTTTTGGTAACATACCGTTAAAGTTTTTCACTGATTATCTTTCTAATAGGCAACAAAAAGTGTATTTAAATGGAACTTTCTCTAAAACTATTAAGGTAAATAAGGGTGTGCCACAGGGTAGCATATTGGGTCCGTTATTGTTTTCTGTTTACACTGCTGACTTTTCTAAATATTTACAATTTTCCGATTCGCACCAATATGCTGATGATTATCAAATACTTCATTACTTCTCTCTCCAAGATATTCAGCTGGCAGCAGACAACCTCAACTTTGACTTAAGTACTATTTGTTCCGTGTCGCTTGCTCATGGGCTAATTTTAAATGAAACCAAAACAGAAGTACTTGTTTTTGGCAAGCACAGGGAATTAATTTTAAACAATCCTGTATTTACCATTTCTCTTAACGGTAAGATCCTACCTTATAGTGAGTACTGCAAAAATTTAGGCATCTTTCTGGATACTAACCTTAGATTTCAAAAACATGTTTCTAATATAATACAAAAGTCCTTCAGTAAGTTAAAAGTACTGTATTTTCATAAAGACATTCTTAGTTCAGACGTCAAGTTAAGGTTATGTGATACATTGATACTGAGTTATGTAGCTTATGGTGATTTAGTTTACTGGCCTGCTATATTAAACAGAGATAAAGAGAGCCTTCAGAGACTTCAAAATGCTTGTCTCAGATTCAGCTACGACTTACGAAAATTTGATCATATCACTAGTAAATTTTTAGAATCTAAGTGGCTGAATCTGAACGATCGTTTTGTGAGTCATATGGCTTGTCTTGTTTATAAAACGAATAAATTAAAAATGCCAAAATATCTACATGATAAGCTCATAAAAGGATATAATAGACACGACCGTACCACTAGATATCGGGATCTGTATGCGGTTCCCAGACACTGCTCTGCCCAATTCCAGAGGTCCTTTACCTACAATGCCATTAAAATTTATAATAAGCTGCCCCCCTCCATCAAGTCTTCTCCAAGCATCAATACCTTTAAGAAAAATGTCAAGTCATACCTTGTTGCAAACAGAAATGTATAGTATTAATTTAGTGTAATCTACTCACATATTTATATGTTATACTGATAATCTTATGATTATTATAATTTTTTTTTCTTCTCTTGTATTTTATATGGAATGGTTAGGTGGTAGAGCAACTATGTTGAACCTCGCCATTCCTGTTGTTATTAATATTTTGTACAATATTTCAAAAAAACAATAAAGACACATTATTATTATTATTATTATTAAATTATAAATTTTCCCAACGAGCCTCGGAACAACCGATCGATGAATTAAACTCAGTAATCACCCCCTGTAGTTTACCATACATCCAAATTCAAGACCCCCCTATGAAACTTCTTATTGATACAGGTTGCTTAAAAACCATTCTTAGACCCCACATCATTGAAACCTTTTACCCCGAATGTATGTACACCAATACCACAAAAATTAAAACATGTCACGGAGAGACAGACATACAATTTCATGCTGAAATCCCCGCTTTCGATGAACTTTATTCAGACAAAACACTCGACGTTCTTGTGTATAACTTTCACGATTTCTACGATGGTTTACTAGGATTCGAAGATATATGTAAATTTAACCTTAAGCTAGATTGCGAGACTATGACCATCTTTAACCAAGATGTTTGCCTACCTCTATTCCTAAGAACCCCCAACGATACATCACGTACCTATGATATAAACTCACGCGAAGTAATAAAAAGGAAAATACCTGTCAACATTTACAACTGAGAAATTCTAGTTCCCTCATTTTCAAATGGTACAGTTACCATCCCTGAAACCCTGACCATTGCAGAAAACGGTTTGGCCATGGTCGAAATTCATAACATCAACGAATTTTCCACACAAGCCACATTTGACTAGCCCTTACATGTTTTACCGTTTCAAGACTTCGAAACCTTTACCCCTTACATACGCCTCATGGAAGAACCCAAATATAGAGCCGATCTAAGGAAAATCATACGCACAGATCATTTAAACCTCGAAGAAAAGAACGCACTCATTTCAGTTTTGGGAAAACACCCAAATATACTCTACTTTCCCGATGATCCTCTTTCTTTTACCAATCATATCAAACATGAAATACGTACTAGCGACGAGATCCCTGTTCGTACTAAATCATATAGATACCCCTTTGTACACCAGCAAGAGGTACAAACACAAATAGACAAAATGTTAAAAGACGGAATTATAAGACCCTCGATTTCCCCATGGAGTTCCCCCATTTGGATTGTCTCGAAAAAATTAGACGCCTCCGAAAAAAAAATGGAGAATCGTCGTCGACTACCGTAAGGTTAACGAAAAAACTATCACAGGCAGATATCCCCTACCAAACAATGACATTCTAGACAAACTTGGCAGATGTCAATACTTTACCACACTCGACCTTGCATCCGGGTTTCACCAAATCGAAATGCACCCGAATAGTATAGAAAAAACAGCTTTCAATGTCGAAAAAGGTCATTACGAATACGTACGAATGCCATTTGGACTTAAGAATGCCCCTACCACTTTCCAAAGAGTCATGGACAATGTCCTAAGAGATCTACAAAATAAAATCTGTCTCGTATATATGGACGATATAATAATTTTCTCTGGCTCTCTCCAGGAACACATCCAAAATTTGCACCTCGTTTTCACAGCTCTCGAAAACTTAAATCAAATACAACTCGACAAATCTGAATTCCTATGCAAATCAGTTGAATTTCTAGGACACATAATAACCTCTGATGGTATAAAACCAAACCCGACAAAAATAGAAGCCATCAAGTCATTCCCTATCCCTAAGACACCAAAGGAAATCAAATCATTTTTAGGACTTCTCGGTTATTATCGTCGCTTCATTCCGAACTTTGCAAAAGTTACAAAACCCCTTACACAATGCTTAAAAAAGGATCAGAAAATTACCCTCACTGAAGAATATATCTCCTTTAAAAGTGAATTATTTATTATTTGTTTGCTTACAGTAATGAAACATATATTCTTTATAGGATTTTGCAAACAGTGGAAAGAAAAGCTATCTATGAGAACTAAAGGAAAAACTATATATATAAATATTAATGAAATCTTTGCATTCTTTCGATAACCTGACTTCTGGTTATGCTACCAAGTGAAAATTCTTATCAGCCATTCTCATTTTAACACTAGCATCCAACCTACGGGGATCATGTGGATACTAGTTTGGCCTGCTTAGCCGTAGGTTGGATGCTAGTGTTAAAATGAGAATGGCTGATAAGAATTTTCACTTGGTAGCATAACCAGAAGTCAGGTTATCGAAAGAATGCAAAGATTTCATTAATATTTATATATATAGTTTTTCCTTTAGTTCTCATAGATAGTTTTTCTTTCCACTGTTTGCAAAATCCTATAAAGAATATATGTTTCAATATATCTCCTGTTTCAAGTAATGCAAAAACCTTCTTTGCAATGAACCAGTTTTAACGTATCCCGATTTCTCAAAACCCTTTACCCTGGAATCTGACGCTAGTAAATATTTTACCCCTTCCGCTCCATTGTATCCACATTTGGATATTTGTAGGTATAGCAAAATTTACCACAATATCCACATATAGATATTTCTATACGAGATAAGAAAGCATTGTATTTTAGTGGTATACAACTCAGTACAGCCATTTAGAGCATGGTGGGGGCCCGTATATCCATCCGTGGATATAATGGTTATTAAATTTATGGCCCAAAATCTTGAAAAATGTAAACGAGTGAAGGTCAGCATTGATGAGGGTGGTGGCAATGCTGCCATAACCAATTGTTAAGATTTGGCGCTCTTTAGTATTTGCGTTGATGTGTAGCAGGACGCACGTGTTTGTAAAATTATCCAGCCGTGTTTTTACATTTTAGTTTAAAAAATAATTGTGAAAATTGATTCGGATGTAGAACCTGATAGTGACTTGAGTTATGAAGAATCGTGTAGTGACCACAGCGATTCAGAAAGTGATTATTCATCAACGGATGAAGAAGAAGTTGTCGATGGTATACGAATGGATGATTGGACGACTGTTGTGGATCCGTTTACAGATAAGCTTCCTAAACCTGTACCCGAACACCAGGCTGAATATGATTTTCACCCAACTATTGACTTTCAAGATTTAAAAGATTCTGCATTGTGTTTTGAGTCATTTGTAAGTTCTAGTATTGTAAAGAAACTTTGCGAATGGACCAATAAAAGAGCTGATATGTATTTTGAAGATAATTCTCATAACGTCATGAGGGTTTTTGGTCTAACGTATAAAGCAGTAGGAAAGGACGAAATGTACGTATTTTTAGCACTATATTTCCTTACTGGATTGGTAAAGTGTCCACAATTTTCGGACTATTGGAGTACAGATAATTTATGCACTGGCCCCCCAGTATTTCATAAATCTGTTATGAGCCGTAATCGTTTTTATCGATTCTAAAGTTTATTAGATTTTCACCACCAGATCTTGCAAAACGTAACGCACCGCTTACCAGATTAGGTGTTTTTATGCCTCTAATAAGAGAAAATTGTCAAATCTTGGTCGATCCAGGCCCAGCTTTTGCTATAGATGCCCTTATATAACTAATGTTATATAAGGGCCGGCTACACTTTCGGCAATACATAAAAACCAAAAGAAGTCGATTTGGCATTAAAATCTTTGCTTTATATCCCAGTGCACCTGAACTTCGGGGATACACATGGAATTTTTGCATATACATCGGCAAAGATATATACAACATATGGCATATACCAGGAACAGACCACCTTAGTTTTTCTGAGAAATTAGTTGTTCATCTTTGCCAGAATCTTCTTAACACTAACCGCGAACTTATTATTGACAATTGGTATACATCAGTCCGCCTTTGCGAGTTTTTATTGACACAAAATACTTACCTTACCGGAACCATAAGAACAAACAGGGGTGTTCCAAAAGCATTGACAGCAGTTCCGTTGAATAAACAACAATCCTGCTTTGTTCGCAAGGATATGCTTCTTCTAGTTCGATATAATGACAGGAAAGACGTTTATGTTCTGACCAGTAAACATACCGCCGGATTTTGCGAAAAAAAACGATATGCAGTTGGAGGAAATGTTCTTTATTATAACAAGCCTAAGCATATTGAATTCTACAATGAAAATATGGGGGCAGTTGATGCAGTGGACCAGGATACTGAACCATATAGTCCGTTGCGAAAACCTTACACCTGGTTTTCCAAAGTGGGTTTCCACATTTTACATCAGATGCTTCTAAACTCTAAAGTTTTGTATAGCCGAGCACATAACAAACAAATTTCAATGTATAAATATACAAAACTATGTTGTCGGGATATACTTATGAAATACAGTAAAGGATACCGAGAAATGGTTGACAAAAATCAACCAGGATCATTAAAAGTTGTGCATGCAATGGTTGATTTGCCAAGGGAAGTTGGAAAAAAGAGAGCACTACGAAAAGTTTGCGTCATTTGCAAAAAACATGGTCTACGCAAACTTATAAGAAAATGTTGTATTGGTTGCCCGGATAAACCAGGACTCTGTTCAGCGGAACATTTTCAGAGTTTTCACAAATAATAATCAATTTTTTATATAAATTTCTCATTTTCATGAGTTTATGTTTCTGTTTTTATAATAAATACTTTTCACCCACTGTATATATCTTTACTTATTATTCCTACGATGTTTCTATAAAGTTTTAATTATATCCAGGTATGGATATTTTGGTATAGACACATATATCCAAGGGTGGATATTTTGGTATACCTATATATCCACGAGTGGATATTCTGGTAAGAATCATAAATTGTTAAATAAAATAAAATAGTTTAAATTATATATTCGGGGTAAATATATAAATTTTACTTTTATTCTAAAGTGTATCTTTTATAAAATATATTTTCCATAAAAATTTTGATCTGGTATAGGACCCGATACCTTAAAAAACCGGCGGAAGGGGTTAATAGGTTCAATCCTCAGCCAAGATGGACACTCCATCTCATTATTCAAGAACCTTAAATCCTGCAGAAATCAATTACAGCGTGATTGAAAAAGAATTATCAAGTGTAGCCGATAGTTGCAAATTCTTCCGCCCGTATCTTTTTGGACACCATTTCACCATCATCACGGAACACCAACCATTACAATGGTTGTACCACTTGAAAAATCCAAACTCCCGATTAATCAGATGGAGATTACGCCTCGATGAATACGACTATACTATCAAATACAAAAAAGGCAAACATACTGTAAATGCCGATTGCCTCTCACGACCCCCCATACAAGAACTTAACGCCATCGACAATGACGACACAAATTCTATGATTGTAAACCCATCAGATATACAATCAGTCCTAGACGCACTACCCGAAGTAGACCCCCAAATTGCAAATGACTTAATAAATGACATAGATAAACAAACTTTCGACAACAATACTGTACATACAGCGCTCTCAAACCCCACGTTTACAATGCCCTATTCGAAATCAGCCATCAACATTTATAAAAATCAAATCTTTATAAAGGAAAACAATAATGCTGTCACTAACACCCACATCTTGGAAACACCTTTCCCAGGTTATAAAAGATAGAATCGTATTAAAATCAAGAACATCTGATGAAATATTCAAATTCATAAAACCATTTTCACGTCCTACCCAAAATACTCAAAATTGTTTCAACTTTGATGACGAAAACATTAAACATAAGATAATTAGAATTTTCCAAAGATTCATAGATTCTAACAACTCCATGATTTGTATAATTTCAAATAAGGTACTCGAAGATGTCTCCCAAGAAGACAAACAAAACCAAATAATAAATTATATACACGAAGGAAAAACTGCGCACCGTGGAACTAAAGTCACAACAAACTTACTAATGAGAACATATTATTGGCCCAATATCAATTACCAAGTTGCCAAGTATATAAAGAATTGCCACACATGTAACACCTGCAAATACGACAGACACCCTCAAAAGATTAAGTTTCAAAATACACCAATTCCCAAAAACCTTTAGACGTCATTCACATAGACCTCCTCCATTTCTCAAGTAAATGTTACCTCACTGTTTTTGACCCTTTTCAAAAATTGGACAAAACTATCCCTTAAAATCCAAAACAGGAATAGAAGTGCAACAAAATCTCCTGACTTTCATACAACATTATGGAAAACCGTATAAAATAATCTGTGACAAATGAAAAGAATTTAATAACACCATGATTATCGACTATTGTGACTTACATAAAATATCCCTACACTTCACTAGTACTGATAGTCATACGTCCAACAGCCCTGTCGAACGTTTCCACAGCTCTCTAATAGATAGTATGAGATGCTTAATTTCAGAAAACCCTAATTTACCAAATCAATACCTAATGAAATTAGCCACTATTGGATACAATGAATCAATACACTCTCTTACTAAACTTATCCCTTTTGAAGTTCTTTTCGGACATTTAGACAAACCCTCACAATTTGAAATATCCGACGAAATCATTACTTCAGATTATATACAAGAACATAAAAATCTAACCCAAAACCTTTACGAACAGCTCAAAATCAATCAAACCCTTGATAAGGAACACAACGTCAAAAGTCAACGAAAAACGTAAAGAACCCGAGACCTACAACCCAAACGACACCGTCTATGTCAAATTCCCAAGCTACACGCGCAAAGAATTTACCCAAATTCATACACGCGAAAGTAATCAAAGATAACGGACCCGTTGACTCGACTAACCGAGGACGATTTACAAAAAATCAAATACGCAACAATACCATTAGACAAACTCAATACACAGACTCTGACGATGAACCTTTGTTTCAGGTAAAACAAAGACTAATTAAAGAGAAAACCGACAGATATGACACCGCTCCTGCTATTACTACTCCTGGTCTTGAAAACACACTGCTTAAAAATTAAAACTATATCCAACCCCATCTACACTGCTGGCCACTCGAACTTACACATAGAGACTTTTAGGCAAAATTTAAAGTTCAATATTTTAACCGAAATGCAAATTTTTGAACGCGGCTTGCAAATTTTAAGAGCTAGTTTTTTTCGGATTAAGCTGCATGACGTATATTTATCGTAGGATCATAAGTTTATTATATACGGGGTGATCAATGAAGTCATGCAAAAAATCAAAAAGTTTGTATGAGTGAAATTTTCGCAAAAAATTTTTTTGGTCGTTGCAATATGGTTCCTTACTAAGGTAACATCAATATCTCTAGACGGTTTTGTCAGTTTTTGGATTAAGGCCCTTAGGCCTTGTACACACTAAACATAAAATTTGGAGGATACCGAAATCTTTAAAATGCTATAACTTGACATTGGATTGACGGTTCTTGATGATTTTTGCGGATTTGGAATCCTTATTTCACGTAGATTTTCTATGGTCTAAGCATTTTATTTGAGGGTTGAAATTTACACATTATACCGGGTCGATAATAAACAAAAACGTAGCGACAAGAACAAGTTTATTACATTAAATTCTACAATATACAACATTGCTTAACGACGACCAAAAGTCAATTCTTAAAAAATTTATAATTCTAATTCTGGTAATTTTAAATAACTGAAAAAAAATTTAACTAAAAAATTAAAAATTAATTTAATTTAAACTTAAATTAAAATTAAATTAAAATTACCTAATTAAAATTAGGTACATTAATTAAAAAAAAGAGAAGCTAATATTTTGTTGGTCCTCCTGCTCGGAATATTACTTCCCGACATCGATTTGGTAGAGTATCCACAAGATTATTTATAAAATCTTGTGGAATATTCTCCCATTCTTCACGAATGGCCTCACTGAGCGTTTCTAAGGTTTCAGGGGGTACATCAAGAGATCTTACTTTAAGTTTTAAATAAGACCGAACGTGTTCGATGACATTAAGATCCGGAGACTTTGCAGGCCAGTCCATCCTATTGATGTTTTGTGCCTGCAAAAACTCTGTGATCCTTCGCGCTCTGTGAGGTCGAGCGTTGTCATCCACCAATAGAATTTCTGGGCCGTAATGTCGAGCAAAAGGAACAACAATAGGTTCCAAAATTTCCTCCTGATAAACAGTAGCATTAATGGTTTGGCTGGTAATGAATAGCTCGGTTTTACCATTTCTTATGATACCTCCCCACACTGTAACACCTCCGCCACCAAATGCTTCTTGAGGGGCCATATTTTCCTCCAAATATCGCTGATTTGGCCTTCTCCAAACTAACATTCGGCCATCGGAGTGAAACAAATTAAATCTTGTTTCGTCAGTAAATAAACAATGGCTCCACTCTGCATTACCCCAATTCGCATGCCGATTTGCCCATGCCCGCCTATTCGTTCTATGGCGTTGTAATAACCGCACACATTTTGCTCTGCAACGGGCTCTATAAGTTAAAATGTTTGGCATTATGTTATGTTTTATATAAAAAAAAACTCACCTCAAGTTGTTTTTATTTAATGTTCTTCTCACTGTTCTGTCCGAAACTCTCACCCCAGTTTGTTGTCTTAAAGAGTCATTTAGTTTTCTAGAGTTCTTTGTTCTATTCCGCATTGTTTCTCTCATTAAAATTCTTTCGGTTCTTTGCTTTATTTTTTTTGTGTGTCCACCCCCATGCCCATAATTATGATCACCAGTAATTTCAACGCGGCGGTTCAAATTATAAATTGTCTTTCGGCTGACATTGTAAATGTGCGCAACTTGCTGTTTTGACATTCCTTCGTTGAGAAGTCGAATGCAATTTTCCCTTTCTGCCGTGGTTAAACGCCTCATATTATGTCAGATTATTTCTAAAATTGTAGCACTAAAGCAGCCACTCACCTCAGAGCCACACACATCAAAGTGCAAGACGGCAGCTCGTTCTTGTCGCAGAGCGGGGCGTAGATTCGATTTGAAAATACTATTTATTGCCAGGCGCCACTCTCCCTGATTTATTAATGTTAAAGCCCTCAAGGAGAGGAAAGGGACATAAAAGAATTTGTGGATAATTAAATTTGAATAAAAGAATTTATTACATAAACTTAGGGTTAGTGGGTTAGAAAAATCTGACAATATAATACAAAAATATGGTAAAAATTTCAGTTAAATAATTAAGTAATAAATGTTCACAACCTTCAATTAAATAGTAATATGTGATAAATAAAAATTAGCACAAAAAATCTTCACATAACAAATACACATATATATGTTGGATGGTAGTTTAATTCGCTGATCTTTGAAACCAAACCCTCGTATGTTGAAGTTTATATAAGAAAGGAAAACATTTAAATACCTCGGTGTCCAGTTAAGAAAAAGGAGTAGGTAGAAGAATATAACGTTACTTCGTACTCGTGGTAAACTTTTCTACAACGCCCTGTACTCCTATCATCCGCCACAGTCTGTCTCATCAAACCAAAACCAATGGCACATACAGCCCTTTCGGCTTCACCCTCCAATTTGCAACATAAAATTATCCCTAACATTGTCTCCACATAACCATAAATATCTGGGCCTCAAGTTTCTTTTGTCTTTGTGCCCCATACAAAAAAAAGCCTGAAGTAAATCAAAAAAATATTGCTTTTCATTTATCTATTTGTAAAAGGTATTTAGTAGAAGATAATTTACGTTAAAGAATTATTATTTTAAGTACCTGATGTTAATGGCTTTTTCTCTTCACCAGCGTGGTGTTTTCTTTTGAGGAGCTGGGACCAAAATGGTCTCTCTGTTTCCCCTCCAGTGATCTTTCCTACATACCAAAAAAACTATTTCCGTTCAATTATAACCTCTAGGAAAGTGTGGCTGCCGAATCTCCATGTTTGTCAATCACAATCAACAATCCAGCCAACACACACAATTTCTAGGGAATTTGTTTGGGTACCAACACATTGTATTGTTGTAACATAAATAAATGAGGAAATTTAATAATAAGATGTTTGATAGTGTCTTTCTAAGAATACAAAATGATTTTAATTTAAAAGTGACTTCAAAATAATGACAAAATTAATAATTTGGTAACTAATGAATTGGTGTATATAGGGTTGCCTACGGTTGAACCTTCGACAGACGGTAGTGGATTTATGAAGATATTTCATTGTATGTATTTATTTCTCTTTCTACAGAGTTTGGCCATATTCATGTTACAGAATAATGTAAACAGTTTTTAATTCCATAGCAACAAATTTGTTTTTCCAATGCCTACTTTGAAATTGACGCGTCGCGTAGAAATTACACCCGATCATAATTATATGGGCATGGGGGTGGACAAAGAACTCTGTAAAACTGAATGATTCTTTGAGACAACAAACTGGGGTGTGAGTTTCGGACAGAACAGTGAGAAGAACATTAAATAAAAACAACTTGAGGTGAGAATTTATTTTTACAGAAACTTTAATGCCAAACTTTAGAGCGCGTCGTACCCTACGTTTTTGTTTATTATCGACCCGGTATAATGTGTAAATTTCAACCCTCAAATAAAATGCTTAGACCATAGAAAATATACGTGAAATAAGGATTCCAAATCCGCAAAAATCATCTTGAACCGTCAATCCAATGTCAAGTTATAGCATTTTAAAGATTTCGGTATCCAAATTTTATGTTGAGTAATGTGTACAAGGCCTAAGGGCCTTAATCCAAAAACTGACAAAACCGTCTAGAGATATTGATGTTACCTTAGTAAGGAACCATATTGCAACGACCAAAAAAATTTTTTGCGGAAATTTCACTCATACAAACTTTTTGATTTTTTGCATGACTTCATTGATCACCCCGTATATAATAAACTTATGGTCCTACGATAAATATACGTCATGCAGCTTAATCCGAAAAAAACTAGCTCTTAAAATTTGCAAGCCGCGTTCAAAAATTTGCATTCCTGTCGAAAATATTGAACTTTAAATTTTGCCTAAAAGTCTCTATGTGTAAGTTCGAGTGGCCAGCAGTTTATATAATGACGTATCAACCAACTAGACTCATTAATAATTACCACTCCTTTTCTTACAGAATTGACCTAGACTTAATCGAAAACGTTATCCAAGAGACCACCGAAAATATGTTAGGATTCTCACATAAATGTACCAACCACTCGAATGACCACTTACTCTATCTCTCAAGACTAACTCACACAAAATTCGCAAATTTCCTACCTTTATACCGAAACCGACGAAAACTAATTAACGTTATCGGAAAAATTGATAAATTCCTTTTTGGTATTGCTGATGCAGATGATCTAGAAGACATATACTCCAAATTAAATACTCTTATGAAAAACCAACACTCCATAGCAACTCAAGTAAATCTGAGAATGTCTCTCTATACACAATTAATGGATAAAATGAACAACACCTTTAAAATTATTAAAAGAAACGAGAGATCAATTATGCACCATTTGAATGCAACACTAAATCAACTTAATAACCTAGGACGAAATATGTATTGTCAAGGTTTATCCAATCAAATATTCCAGAACTTTATACTCCTGTTAAATAATTTAGAAAATCTGGAAAACGCTCTAGTAAATTCTTATTCGGGAATCATACATCATTTTTTCATGTCTCACTCAGATCTATTACATATCTTGGAAACATCACTTTACGATACTGGAAATCTTCTAAAATTAGAAACTGATGAATACTATAGATTGTTTCATATTCAGACCAAAATCAAAAAGAATCTAATTTATATTCAATTAACTATTTCATTCTTTGGCATCAATTAGTCCACCTAATCCCTATTCCTTTTAACGATACAATCCTTATACCTCCAATACCCTACCTAATAACGAGTATTGATCACACGGCTCATTTATGGAAAGACACCACCTGCCAGACGATCAACAAATATCACATATGCGATGGAAAACTTTTACCTTGGACTTCCAGCTGCCTGCTTGACTTGCTAGAAGGAAAAGACTACACACTGCACCTTACAAAAGATCACAGTAAATTCAGATCTTTTACTACGGGTTTCAAACGATAAGATTATCTGCTTTCCACGAGAAGAAATTTTAATCAGAACTTCATGCCCAGACCAAGAAATAGTTCAAATAAATACCCTCAGCCAAGTGACGCTCGAACACAATTATAGTATCACCATTAAAAATACTACCTATTCCAAAGATGATACCAAAATTAGAGGACGTCCATTCTATTTGCCGAAGATTATGTCTCCTCTACTAAATCTTCCCCTCGGACTTAAGTGAACTATCCAATTCACTAAAACATCTGCAACCATTAAATGTAGAAGATTTTGGAACAACTGGCCACCATACCTGGATTTTTTATTCTCTTATATTTATAATTATCCTTGCTATTCTAAGTTATCTCTTCTTTAAACATTACAAAACGAAACTATTTAATATAAAGATTGTAAATAAAGGCCCTCTGAATCTATTGAACTCCCAGATTCAAACCTTCCTATAAAGGATATGAATCCATTTTAAGAAGGGAGGAGTTATGTATTGTCGTTGTTTACTACTTATTTTTATTTTTATAAACAGTTTTAGTAAACATCGTAATAACCATTGTTACAAATATCCGGTTGAAGAATAACAAAAGTTATCAGATGACCCCAAGTTCAACTATCAAGCATATAAATATTCACATCGAACTTGTAGCCATCACAAAGTGTTGTAAGTCGTTTTAATAAAGAAGTTAAACCTGCAACCTTATTTTCTTCTACCAAGAAAATCCCCGGAACTAATTTTTCATTTCATCGTTTTGCGTGAAATAATTTTTTTTGTCTTTTAGACACCGTCGGATAAGTTAATTTACTAATTCCTTGTAAATAAATCTTGGACACGCACAAGCCACAACGCTTGTATACATAGTTTCTCAGTTGGTAGTATTCTTTTGCTTATCGTTTTGGATAAAATAATTTTGTTATTTTTTTTATTAATTAATTATTCAATGTAAGAAACTTTCACAACTCTACCAGTACGAAGCTGTTATTTTTTATGTATTATTTTGTTTTGGGTTGGAAGAAATAACTCCGTAAAACTTAATTGTGGTTTGAATGCATTAAATAATTAATTATCCAAGATATCTGAAGCGAGGGATTCAATAACCCCTAGAGGCGATTCTCCACGTAATTATTTCAAATTACAATATAATTTTTGTTTGTATTGTTTTGGGCAAATTTAAATCCTCTCAGAACTACTCCTATAAAATGATTTTATTAATTCTTTAAAACTTTTTTCAGACTTGAACTTAATTATTCATTATTAATTAACTCGCTCCTTGATTAATTTAGGACGCTTGTCCTATTAATTTTTTTCTAATCCTTATTTTTTTCTTATGACGGGAGTTTTGGGAAATTTAAATAATCTCAACGCAACTACCAATCTTCATCAGGCCCAGTTAAGAGGCCCAAGTGTCTATTCTCAGTGTACGTTCTGGTGGCCATCTTTTACCTAGACCATTGTTTTTTCGCTTATCAATACATCACTATATTTTGTTTATTTATTTATTTGGTTTTAGTTTTATCTTACGCCCCGATTGTTTATTTTTAGTTCTTGTTTTATTTTGTCGCTGACTTTCATTATCCGGCCTTGACATTTAATTAGGTACTATTAATTCAAGAATTATTTTTAATTCAATTTATCTTCATTTAGTTATATTTTTTGTACATAATCGAGGACAGGGAATAAATGTAATTATAGCAAGGTCGATCTTTTACTTATACGAGAAGGCAGCCCTAAAAATTTTGAGCAGTTGGCGGGGGACGGTCCTCAACTGCATTTCAAGATCACAGTGCCTATCCGTAAAGGACTCACCCTGAGAGTCGACCCGATCGCTACCAGCTAAGCGTGGTGATACTAATTATTTCGTGCTGGGGGATTGTCGCAACCAAAACGCTATCGACGTCGACATTGGCACGGTGGCCTAGGACTTGGACGACATGGTCAAGGCATCCTGAATCCCATTATAGCTAAGCGGTACCATGAGAAAGGGTTTACGTACTACTGGAGAGACCTACGCCAAATTTAGAAACCGCCACCGTCGTTGGAAAGAGGCCAAGGTGTCATATCTAGCAACACCATCCACGCAACACAAAAGATTAATACCGGAAATCGTAATTTTCTATGGCGACATTGCAATCACCACTTTACTGGACACTGGCAGCGAAATTACCTGTATTTCCGAGGAAATATATTTAAACAATATTAAATCTACACAATCACCTATATTGCCACTACGTGCAATTTTAATCCAAGGAGCTTTCGGCACAAAAAGTAAACGCACTAATTAAATCTTGCATAATTGGTATGAACTGGCTCAGAAGAAATAAATGTAGTCTGAATATAGATAAACAAAAATTATACATCACGGCACACCATGAAGCATTATTAGAAACCTCATTTATTCAGCAGAGGCAGAGGAAATATACACATTGGAAACTGAATTAACCACTCTCACATTAACTAATGTGCAGGCCAACAATACCGACGTTATGCAATCCAAGGTAGAAGAGAAAAATTTAAACATGCACGAGAAAACACAACTCCATCAATTATTAAAAGAATCCGCTGAAGTATTTCCTGACAAACCTTGGTTAACCCACCTGTACGAGCACGTTCAAGAAGCAACAGGCTTTTACTTCTGGTTCTGGTTTTTTTTTCGATATTTTTTAATTATTGTTTTGAAGTTTTCTTTTTAGTTTTGATTGGGTCGCCTCGAGTAGTAGATTATTTAATGTATAAACGAACGATTTATTATAATTAACGTAGGTGCGACCCGGGAGAGAGGTATGAACTGGAGCGATGAGTATCTGTTGTTCTCTTGGCTGCTGCTGATTTTCTACTACTTGTATGTTGAGAGCTCTGTGCGTCTTTTATAGTGGATAGAAATTCCACAACGCGGATGTGACGTAAAATCATGATATAAGATAACATCATTAATAACCAATAGGAAGTGATGGTCTACGTGACTTTTTCCATGTAGGCTCAATGATTCATAGGATGACTAATATAACCTTGAAGGATGTGTATCGACTCGGTAACTGATTATGTTAATTTAAGTAATAAAAATAAAAAAGAAAAATCGACTCCATGGGTCGTGCGCGTGAGCGGATGATTAATGCGGGCAGGCGGCCTTTCGACCGCATGAGAATTTAAGAAACGATAATGAAGCGTGTGGCGCGACTTGTGTGGATCCGTCGATACGGCGACGTCGACGATGGGTTTGAATGCATGCGCTGTGCGTGGTACCTTCGAAATTTTGTAGAAAATTTAAATAAATGAAATTTGGCATTATTGTTTTTTGGCAAATTCTAAATTTTCGTTAAATTTAATGAATACAAGTGAGCTTCAAGAGCGACTAAATCGGTTTCTAAATATTATTTATTCTGCTGAAGACTTACGGTTGTATGGATCGACGGGGACGAGAGAGATTCGTGGTACTTTCTAAAATTTCAGAACTTTGGAAGAAAATAAAAATTTCGCTATTGTGTGTTTTAAGGAAATGGGTTCTTTGCCAGATATTAGTAATATGCTTGAGTTTCAGAGAGTTTAATTTCGAACGCAAGTGGTAGTTTTTGAATTTTATAGCATTTTAATGAAAATATATAAATATGTTTTTTACATTGATTCTGGTTAGCTTTAAACAAGTTAAAATTTCATTGAAAGATTTATTTGAAATTATTATAACGATCGCCAATGGCAATTGGCGATCGTTTTAATAATTTTAAGTAAATCTATGAAATTTTAACTTATTTAAAGCTAAAATTTTGGGGCACTAGAACAAGCACACAATACAAATGTCCGACGAGACGCCATTTTTGAGAAGTTACCGTGTACCTTTTATCCTCTGGCCCGCCGTAGAAGCTAAACTTCACGAAATGGTACAGCAGAGGGTCATCGAGGGGCCCGCCTCTCCATATTCAAGTCCTGTGACTGTGGTCAAGAAAAAGGATGGGTCTGTCCCCATTTACCTCGACGATAGACAATTAAATTCTCAAATGACCAGCGATCATGAAAGCCCGCCATCCATTGACTACTTATTACAACGCTTCAATGGACAAAAATATTTAAGTTCGATTGACCTGGTATCCAGCAATTGGTAAGTACCGCTCGCCCAAGATAGCAAGAAATACGCAGCGTTTTCCTATTATGGCAAAATTTATTGTTATCGAGTATTTCCATTCGGTTTAAAAACTGCTGTGGCCAGCATCATCAGATGCATGGATCTTGTGTTAGGCCCCGAAGTCAAGCTTTTTACACATAACTAGGTCGATGACCTGGTCGTCGCGTCGCCTAATTACTTTCACATCCACGTGGTGGATTGGAAGTATAGTAATCGTAAAAAAATTTACAATTTTTATTTTCAAATAACATCTCCAACCTTAAGAGCTGTACTCAAACAACTTCAAAAGGTTCATATCACCGTCAAATTGGAAAAATCGCACTTCGTGTAAACACATGTAAAATTCCTGAGTCACATATAAACACCTACGGGCATTTTGATGGATTCAGAGAAAGTAAAGGTCATTCAGGACTTTCCGAAGCCAACAAAACTTAAACGAGTACGAGCATTTCTAGGATTCTGTAATTTCCGCTACTGTCCGGGATATTCAGACAATACATCGAAATTAAGCCATCTGTTAAAGAAGGAGACACCCTGGCGTTGGGATCCAGACGAGGACAAGTATTTCGAAGAAATTAAGATACAATTCATAAATGATATCGTGCTTATACACCCTGACCCTAATAAACCATATTTATTGGAAACTGACAGCTCACACTTTGCTATCGGCTCCGTACTATACCAAGTTAAGGACAACTCCAGAGGCGTAGTTGGATTTTATAGTCGCAGTCTAAGGGTACCAGAATTAAGTTACGTCATGATGGAAAAAGAATTATACGCCATAACTGCATCGTTATGCAAATCTCATTTGTATTTACTCTATTCTACATTCACCATTCGCGAGCACTCACCTTTCTGCAGCACTGTCGTTTTCTCAACAAAAGTCACTCGCTGGGTATTATTGCTACAACAATTCGATTTTAAAAGTCTCAAACATCAAAGGGACAGAAAATAAAGTCGCTGACATTCTGTCCAGGTATCCACATGACGCACTGGACAAGTTTCACGAAACCGCAGAACCGATCTTGGCCAACTTTACTGTCGAGGGATCCACCGAGTAACTGGAGGATTTTAAAAAGATTAAACAACCACAACATGAAGATCCGGTACTCAAAGAAATTTTACAACAGAAACTCAACCCATATGAAACCACCAACCCAGCCATTTTGCGTTCCGCATACTGTTACTCGTACGAACAGGGTCTCTTATTACATATGGACACATTCGCTAAACGCAAAACAATCGTCATCCCCAAGCATCTCCAGGATAGATTAGTATGGCAATATCATCTGAAAACAGCATTTCGCAGGTCGGAATGTCTACCTGATATTACGATATTCATACTACTGGCCAAATATGAAGCAACACATTCACCATGTATTGCATACATGTGTACGTCAAAGAACAAATAAGCCAAACAACAAACTGGTCGGACCCTTACAACCAACCATAACAGGCCAAGTAGGAGAATTGGTAGCCTTGGACTTCTACGCACCACTTCCACCGGGACGAGAGGGAGTTACTATTGGTTGTTGTGGACATTTTTTCCAAATATATAAAGCTATTTCCACTAAAGGAAGCTAATGCAGTCTTAAGTGACCATGGAACACATTTTACTTCCAAGGTATGGAGGAGAAAATTACAAACAAGGATTGAAGTGACATGTCACTGTACGACACGCCGCTTCAAACCCAAGCGAAAGGTACATGAAAGAACTAGGGAGATTCTTCCGCACCTACTGCCACAACAAACACACTACTTAGTCAACATATGTATCAAGGACAGAAGACTGCTTGAATAACGCACCTCCCTCAAGCACTGGCCAATGTCCCAGCGAAATTATTATTGGACAACCACCAAAACACTTCCTACAACCAATTTTGGAACCACATCTACCTCGTACCGAACAACCAGACCTCCAGGAACTCCACAGGACGGTACGAGAATTTTTAATAAAAACATCAATCGTGCTGTAAAACAAAGGGCGCAGACACGAGAATGCCAAGTAGGAGACGTGGCACCCAAAATTCGCTCTGCTATATGAAGCACCATTTAAGATAACGAAGTTCCCACACTTCAATGTTTACGAAATAGCCCATATAAACAATGGCAGGATAAGGGGCACTTACAACACCAGCAATCTACGACAATACTTTTCGACTAAATGAAGTGCTGTATATATCCGTCAATATTAATAAAAAGTACACTTCACATGTCCTAAGCCACAGAAGAATATAAAAGGTCTCGACCTCATCAGAGGGATGAACCAACGCATTTTGAACAGTACTTACATAAAACGCTGACCAGCAATGTCAGAAAATCTCACTTTGTCGCTGATCCGAGAAAATTTTAAAAAGCGTAAACTTCAAGAAAAATCGCTAGAAGTCCGTGCGATTTATCAACCTGGACGGGATTCCCATTGTAGTATACAGAGACGCCAGGCCTGTGACACCGGGCCAGGATTTTAACAAGTAGTAAAAATGAGGAATTCCGGATTGTACAACCAAGCGCCAGGCATACGAGGTTTTCCAGCGGCCGGTATGCCCAGGACACAGCCAACTGTCAACGTTACGAGAGGCGCGAATCTACATCGTAGCAGGCGCGTACCCGCACCAGAAAATATCGAAACCAGACATACTTTTTCCAACATCCATAGAGCATTGAATACCATGGAGTTCGACTACCCCACAGACGGCGGGAAAATTTCCGGATTCCAACGAGAGTGGGAAGGCAATGGACAAGAGGAAATGGAACGGTCCCGGTTTGATCTAATATTGTTTTCAATTCACTATCTTTTAGGTTCATCGATATATTTTCTAATTTTATTATTTTTCTATTTTTTCATGTGAAGATTTGTTACATATATTTGGAGATGATCCAAAGGAGCTTGAAAAATCTATGTTTCACTTTCATAGCGTGCTATGTTCTCGCTGGGACCATATTAACTCACGACCTACTTGATGAGGACAAAAAATTTTTAACTGAGCGTTGTAAAATACCCCAAAATTTACTCTATTTTCCCCAGAAGTAAACGCAGATATAGCTGCGATCATGTCATCACTACATAAGAAAAGAGATTATGAATATGTAACAATCCAAAATCCAATTGCCTTTCAGCTCTTGGACAACGCTTAAATATATTCCTTGAAGAGGGTATGAATTCTAAGAACGTAAAAGAAAAATTGCTTACACCCTTTTGGGATTCTAGATTCTACAAAGAATCTGACATTTATTTTTTAATTTATCCCAAACTAGATGTACTTTAATTTCACAAACCTTAAATAGACAAGTTAAGGAAATTATTGACAAGACTAGTCCGAATGTTTTTCTATTTGGATCTGAATTTGGCGAAAAGATTAAATGAGCCAAATTGCTGGAAGAAACCGGAAGGGATTTGGTATCAACGCCTGCATTTGCCGGAAAAGTAAATAACTTACCTTATACGAGAGGTTGTACTCAGAGAAATAGAAGTAACATATAAGTGTAAAAATGCAGGATGGATGATTAGAACATTTTTAGAACTAACTAACCATGCACTTTTGATAGTTATTTTGCCAATTTAAATTTTCCTAGCATCTCAACATTTACCGTCTGTGCTCGTGTTTTATAAATGAAAAATCATTTTAGAGATGTAAAACGAATATTGTATTCCAGGTGTTGTTTCCCCATTAATTCTAAAATGCGCTTTTATTTCAGTCCTCATATCGTCGCCCGACGAATTGGAATGTAAATTTATTAATTATTTATTTTAATTTTTATATGTATGGACCATTGTTTTTAGTTCAGATTTATTTGTGTCGGAGATCAAATCCCTAGACTTGGAGGAAATGCGGGACGACGAAATTTTCAATGCCCGAGTAATGGCCCGAACAGACCCTGCTTCTCGTAAGGTCTACTTCCAGATAAGGTAAGAATATTTAATAATTGTTTCTGGTAATTTATGATGATCTGATAATGAGACAGAGTGGAAAAAGTGCTATAGGAAAATAGCGAATTTTTTGAAAAAAAATATAGATAGAGGGCAGAGTTGGTAAAGTGTCTAGTGCTGCAAGGTAGGGGGCATCCCGCAAGGGTAAAATCTATGTTTGTTAATTTATGAAATTCTAAACATTGAGATGTGGAAATATTTAAAACTAGGTATACATGGGGATAGTTCATAGTCCATTATAATCTGTGCGCTAATCTGAAAGAAATATTCAATATTTTATTGAATAAGTCGTCGGCGAGAATAGCCATAAGGCGTTGCATAAAAATCGCCATCAATGAGACTAAGGACACTGGACACTAAGAAAAGCTTCTTTTAAAATTATTAATAAATTTTACTATAAGACAATGTGTTTGCCTCGAGGATTAGTGGCGGTTATTGCATACGTTAATAAGGACCCTATATGGAATAAGGTGCGTAAAGATACTGGAAGACCTCAAATCAAGGAATCCGATAGTTATTCCTGGAGAAGGATGCAGCATACCTGAATCGGAACAGTTTCAGCGTAACTTACAAAATTATAAAAATGTGGTTTATATGCAAAGTAACAAAGGTAGGGATGTTATGATTAAAGAACCTAATGAAGGAAGGAAACTTAATCTGATATATCACAAAGGACAATGTGATAACATCTGCTTTCCGCGCAAAGTATTATTGTGAAGAACGACACGTACCTTATGACCACAGAAACATACATCGGTGCTGTGGTACATGCCCTCGCTGCTTTCAATCTGCCCAAAAACATTGAATGTAAAATGCCCTGAGTGTAATAGATCGTTCAGAGGTGTGAATTGTTGTGATAATCACTGGAGGGAGGGATATCTAAGAAAGGGAACGTGCGTAGTCAGATTACATTCTGTGCAGTTTGTCGAATAACGACTAAATGAGGTAGAAAGCATACTTACGGAGAATTATTCTCTAAATTTTGTTTTGCTCAAATGACTTAGGACCATCTCTGCTATACTCAGCTGCATAAAGGGATCTCGTCGATACTCTAAAATTTATGATTTTGAAACGATGTAGGAAAAAGTTTTAGAGGACGGCTCCAAGATTTATAAACCAAACTTATGTATCTATAGCCAGTGTTGCGACAAGTGTATTAGAAAATATTTAAAATTTTGTAACAAGCGTGGCGTAAAATAGCAGGGGGGAGTTCGGTTGAATTTCTCAGTGTGAATAGATGCTTCAAAGAACGCTCCCTATAAAAGCTCAGAAACATAGGTTAAAACACCGTTAAATTATAAAATTTAAGTCAACGACAGGTCAAGAAATCTACATGTTGTGAAGTATAATAGTCTAAAAACAAAGTTCATATGGAATTAATATTTGATAATTTCTAGTACAAATTATGTAGCCATTAGTCATTTAAGATAACTTTAGATTAGGAGTAAGTAACAAACAAACATAAACTTTGTCATAGCATTAATAGTACTTAGTAAATATTATTCCCATTTTGTAGACATACGTCACACTAATTATTATTATAAATACCAGATAATTTCTAGTTAAGACATTCATTTTATACTTTGTTACTTGTGGCCGAAGGCTCTGTATTTTGAGTCATTTGATATTTGTAAATTTATAGTTAATAAAGTTCTTTTTAAAACTGAATTCGACAAGTATTACATTTAACTGGCGCTGCGAACAGGATAGTGCTACGTTGAAGAAAATCATCAAGATTCACTACAACGGAGAGTTTCAATTCCTAAAGCACTATCGAAAAGGCTTTGTTCATTCCTTGAACACCTGGTGGAAAAATCAACAGACGATCATTTCAACCAGGACGACTCAACTGAGAGTACGAGAAGAAAATTATACGAGCAGAAGACTACCTGGAAAAGTAATGTACTTCATCCTTGCCTTCCTGTAAGTACAATTTCACCTCATATTTAACCCTTTAATCTTAAGAGCCAAACAAATCAAATTTAGTGTAATAATTTTCATTTCATGTTATAATCAATGAGTAAAAAGTTTACTGTAGAAATAATAGAAAAAAAGAGTCGCCATTTTCAACCATATCCAAAAAAACAAAGTAATTTAAAACCAATACTTGAAACAAGCGATTTTGACACAGAACCCATTAATCAACCAGAAAATCCAGTTTTAAATCTTTCAAATTTCAATATGAGTGTCTCAACTAGTGATATCTCAGAACTTCTAAAAACATTGCCATATTTTAATGCAGATGATAATTTACCACTTTTTATAACTAAAGTAGAAAGTATAATGAAAGCATTAGAGTCATTTACTTTGTTACCATTCCAAAAATCAGTTCTTCACCAATCAATATTAAGCAAAATAAAAGATCAAGCCGCGACAAATATATTTTTAGAAAATACCTCTGATTGGCCGCATATAAAACAAGCACTAATTAAATATTACGGAGACCACAGAAACGAAAATCTTCTAAATTCAAACCTTAGACAAACTAGACATTTATTGAATGAAACCACTACAGTTTTACCATAAAATAATTGAAGCTCAGAACTCTTTAATACAATTCGCTCAATTGCACCTAAATAACGCAGACATTCTTGGGTATCCAGATTTTTCAAAGCCCTTTACCTTAACAACCGATGCAAGCACAGTAGCTGTTGGTTCAGTTTTAAGTCAATCAGATAAACCAGTAGCATTTTACTCGAGAACATTAAATTTGGCTGAAAAGAATTATTCCGTCATAGAGTTAGAATTATTAAGTATTTTGGCAGCCACAAAACACTTTCGTCCATACCTATTTGGGAAACAGTTCACCATTGAAACTGACCATAACCCTTTAGTTTGGTTATCAAAAATTAAAGAGCCAAATTCACGTTTAATAAGATGGAGGTTAAAATTAGAGGAATTTGATTTCACTATTAAATATAAGAAAGGAAAGGAAAATTTCGTCGCCGACGCTCTACCACGAGTAGAAATAAATTTAAATGAAAATGAATCTATCATCCCGCAATGCGAAAATAATCCTGACCCAAATGATCCTGATGAAATTATTAAAAATATGTCCACTGACCCGCAATTGTCCCCTATTGGTGATGAAGTTCTAGACGAACTTATAGAAACTTGTCATTCAGTAAGTAACGATGACAACGGATTAATTATTCCTATCACAGAACACCCTGTAAATCACTACAAGAATCAATTAATTATCTTATTAGATAAGGATGCTAAAGAAATCTCAACTTTGCGAGATTACCTCTTTGACAAAACAAAAATACGACTGACCATAAAGATATCCGCTGAAAATATTGAAAACTCAATGTCTGAAATATGCAAAAATAGAATGAATCCGAATATCACTACTTGCCTATTTATACCTGACGAAAAATTAAAAGAAATAACCCTAAAATTATTCAAACAATATTTAAATAACTCTGTAAAACTTTTAATTTCACCTATAAAACTTACAGACGTACCGACGATTGACGCTCAAAAGAAATTAATAACTAAATACCACAACGAGACACAATGGCATCAATGAAACGTATAAACAGTTAAAACAAAAATATTACTTTCCAAAATTACAAGAACTTATTACATCAATCATAAACAAATGCGATATTTGCTTACAAGCAAAATATGAGAGAAAACCATATAAGTCACAACTCAAAGGACCGATGATATCTAGTAAACCCTTTGATACCATATGTATAGACGTATTTCAGTATAGAACCTCTAAATTTCTAACCATTATAGATTCTTTATCCAAATATGCGCAAGCATATCTAATAAAAACAAGTACAGCCCCTGAAATTCTAAACAAATTAAGGCATTATATTGCTCACCATGACCGCCCGAAACGTATTGTTTGCGATCAAGGCACAGAATTTAAAAATAGAACATTTGAAGAATATTTGAATATGTTAGGAATCGAATTGCATTTTACAACCCCGTACAACCCGAATTCAAACTCATTTATAGAGATTTCATTCTACAATATTAGAAAAATTAAGAGTCATAAATATCAAAAACCCCAATGAAAAACCATGCAATCAAATGATAACTGCTGTCTGGATATATAATCAATCAATTCATAATTCTACCGGCAGTAGAGGACTTTAGCCGAAGTTGGATCTCCCCCCACCACTTTTTGTGACCTTGACCTTGACCGTGAACGTGTATGCCGCTGTGGCGTGACCTTGAGCCGTAGCCGGTGCGTACCCTTGAAGCCGGGTTGCATTTCACCTTGAAAAGTCCTCATGGCCTTGGCCGTGAACGTGGAGGCCGTGAACGTGGAGGCCGCTCCGTGGCCTTGAGCTGTAGCCGGTGCGTGTCCTTGAAGTCGGGTTGCATTTGACCTTGAAAAGTACATTCGTTCTTTAAATAAACGGTAAAGTGGGGCGACTCTTTCCGTTTTGTGACGTAACAACTCTTCTCTATAAAAGAGAATAGGCTATCAGGGCAAGTATCATACCTAGTCTGATTCGGCTACAGTTAATAAGTGAGTAGTGCTGTGATCTTGAGTATTCCAAGTGAGTTAAATGCTGTAATATAATTATTTGTCATTCTTTCACTATACATAACCGTTCAAATATGAATACCAATATCAATTTATCAGCCCTTAATGAACGTATAATTGAAGACGTAGAGGTTTTAGAACAAAAACCCATTTCATCATTAACTTTAAATAAGATTTACGTCATAAAGAAAATGATGGTGGTTAATACACGGTTTGGTAAATCGATTTTAGTACATTTGTTTGATGAAGGTTCAAATAATACCTTCAAATCATTTTTACCTAAACGTATTGTAGAACTTTTAAGTGTACCTATTATAGATGAAATAAATTCAATTGATGGTAAATACGCGTTGATTTATTTAGGTCAGAGTTCTCCCATATATGTCGGTGCCAAATCGAGAACACTACTAAAATTCGAACTTATTTTTTAAATATATCGAAGTTTCAAAACATTATCTAGTAGTAAATAGAATATAGTAAAAGAATGGCTGTGGTAGAAATATTACAAAATATAATCTTTTTAGATTACTCATTATCTCATATCAAATCAGGCTTAGTTCTAGTAGGGTCTTGTCATCAAAGACTTGTACCACAAGTACTTCGATACAATTTATTTACTTTCCATCAATAGCATCCATGTAAGTAATTTTATAATTAAAAAATATATATATTTCTAAATTTATTTATGTAATTTCCAGCTTTACTACAACCAACAAATATGTGGATGCAATATTCGGCACAAAGGTGGACAAGGGAGGAAGATATTAATTCGGCCATTGATAGACTGTCTTGTAAACTGAGTGACCTAAGTTTGCATTCTCTACATTCTATGAACTATGATCTAAGTGTCAACTTCGACCCTGAACTAGTTGAACGTCTTAAGGAAGATTCTGAATGGTATAATGCCGGTGTTAACCTGTGTGGCAAATTTTCATGTGGTCTCTTAAATTTAGAAGAATTTTGCGAACAAATGGTACAAATAGATTTAAAATGTTTTTTATATGATATAGAAAAATATCTACCTAAAAAAGTCATTTTAAAATGCCAACTCGAGCAATTTGATGAAGAAACTGTAGACAACTCAATTAGTAGTTAACCACTTATTGTTTTTTCATTTTGTATCGAAATATTTATAATAATAAATATGTATATTAAAATGTATTAATGAACTATATCTATTTTATTGTAAGGATAAAATGAAATAAATGAAACACATTACTTGATCATACTTTTATTTTCCTATTCCTCTGATACATGTATAAAAAAAAATGTTATTAATACTAAAAGATATTTATTGAAATTTTATATCTAAATCTACAATACATTTATTAAGATAATGAACGTTTGCAAGAGCACAATGACTATAATTGGGTTGATTATGTTCCATACATCTTGGTACAGTCAATGATTTTAGACTAGGTATGCAGGGGGAGCTGTCATCTAGGTCTATGATTCGATTCCATCTTAGATGTTCCAATAGAATGTTTTTCTTTAGTCTGCCTTTGCATAAAATTATAACATCCTGTGGTGATATATGACGTTCATAATTATTAGCTATATTTTGACAAAGCCGTAGAAGTATCGTCGGGCATTCTGACAGTTGAATATATCCATCACTCCATTTTACGCCACCGTGATAGTTGTTCTGTAGCCATCGATACTGATTCTGTTCCCCTCGGGTTAGCGATGAAAAAGGATATGGTGGCTTGAAAAGGTAATGTGCTTGCTGATTAGTGTTACAGCACAGCACAGCCAACTCTTTCACTGTAAACATATTTTCTTTATATTGAAACCCTTGTAAGTCAACAATCAAAGTAGGGAATTCGTTACTTAATGACACCATTATAATAGAAGATTTTTATTTAGCGCCGGCAATTCCAGACTGAACTGAACCATCCAATGCACTATAGCTTAAACATGTATCGTGAAGCATAAGTGCATATACACGAGTAGACGATTTCGTTGCATCTGGTTGGTGAGAACAATCTATGACAAACAGTGGCGATTTTCTGAATTCTGCAAGATCCATCATAGGTTCACCCATATCTTTGTCATAGTAGCTACGCTGGAAGTTTTCATATGCATAGTAAGCTGCAGAGTCAAGTTTCTTATCGAAATTTAAGTTCCAACGCTCATAAGGAAATACTTCTGCATTTAGATATAGTCGAATATTATTAATATCCGCATTATAAATTTTGTCACATCTTCGCTTCTATCATCGGAATGACTATTGTTTTGAAATCCAATAATTATGTATCGAGGTCTCTCAAGACTGTTAGTGGTTTTAACGGCCCAGACATCTGAAGCAGTATCGCGCAGAGTAGGTAGCTCATAGAGATCCCACATACGGTAAGTCATCTAACTCTAGCATTATTACTACTTTTATTAATTCTGTTTAATAGTTTAAGCTTTTGTCTATCCTCAGGCACAATGTCTAATCTTCCATTCAATTTTGTTAATTTCTAAATCTGCATCAATTTCCCCAATGTAGGAATCTTTGAAGGAACGAGCTATTATTAAAATTAATTCCTGCTTCACATATAAAATACCTTTGGTGTAGTCTTCTGCAAAACCCATAAGGTATTTAAGGGGTAGTCTACCACTAAACACATGGCTAGTACTATCTAAAATATCTTGTTTCTGTTCGCTGAGGCCCCAACCAGTAGTTAATAGTGATCGCAGATGTGTTTGCCCATATGATACCATAGTCTTCATTGTGGTAGTGATGCCAGGCTTCCTAACGACGGCCACTTGCTCACCGCCCATTTCATATCTAATCTCTTCAAAGAGGAAAGCTAAAGCATTATTGGATAAATAACACCGCTTGGTAACACCGTTAGGTGTAAATTTCCCTTCTATATAGATGTAACTTTCTGCAATATCGAGTATAAGGTCTTGAAAATTGATAGGGATACGTATTTCATCGGAGTTTCTATAATATGGTGACCCGTACGGCTTGTATGTATGCTCGTGTAAACTAAGAAGTGACTGATCAAACACAGGTTCGTCGAACACTTCGAGTTTTTCACTAGATGTAGTAACTGTCATTATTAGTTAATTTTCTCTCAGTTTTAATCCAATAGATTGAAGAAATGCACGGTCCTTTGCCGACAATCTATGTCTTAACTGTTTAAGAGGTATACGCTGAATGAATCGGTTTCTACAATCACCCTTCTTTTTATCGTTAAACACTTTATATCGGTAATGTGCTAATCTTTCCTGATTATATCGAAAACCCATTTCTTTTTCTCGAAATATTAAAATTGTTTTAATTCTAGCTTCACAAAAATCTTTTCACCTCGAAAATTAATTAAATCTCCGGTGTCATCCAATATGCGTACAGTAATGTTGTCGATAAACTGGCGTCCTTCAGGTTTAACAGGCAAATACATGATGTTAGCTGGCTCCCTGGTAAGTTTGAATCCAGGTTCAACATCAATATCAAACTCGAAGAGTGTGTGGGGTTTAAGAGCATTCAGATACGCTCCGGAAATGATGTTGCAATCTACACGTATCATTCTTACTTTCATTATATCAATGGGGAGTGTCGATTCGTAAGTCTTGTTTGGTGCTAAATATGTCGGTTCAAATCCCAACAGACTACCAATAGAGTTTGCTTGTGTAAAGTCAATTCCGTATTTTGACCGAATCTCACATTTCATTGTATTGTTGTTTGCTCGCAGTTGAAATAATTTTTCTTTTTCTTCATTTTTGTTAGTTGGCATAACTTTCAGTATTGCATTATATATTTCATCAATTTCATAGACTCCGTACGGTATGTGGATAAATGTGGGAGCTACTTTCGGTGAAGTCCTATAGCAAAAACCATTGTTTGTCTCATCTATATTAAATATAGAATTGTATGAATAAAATCCGGTTAATCCCAGACCATATCGACAGCTCATATCTAGTTCAATCGGGGGATAAAACTCTGCACTGTGCACGCTTGAGCGGCTTGATAAAGTGAAAGTGCGTGACATGACTGATGTTTTTGGAGATTGTGTGTGCCTTTATTGCGATTTGCAGCAGTAGTTGTGTATTAATCTTCTTTTTTTGGGCGGTGATGGAGATAGATTCATATCATTATTTGACGCCACGTTCACCCCGTCCACTTTACAGTAGCAGCAAAATATTTTTCGAGGGGACGGACCATCGTTAACATCAACATTATTTTCGCCTTCAGGAGAATAATGTTCTTGACAGTACTGGTATTTTAAAATATCCATATCATCCTGAAGATGTTTGGGTAGTTTATCCCACACTAATGCAATTACATAAGGGGCGCATGCAATCATTACTTCTTTAGGCATATCTGAAAGTTGCTGTTTACTCATCTTCAACAAGCTGCGTAGTCTAGAGAAAGCAATCAATGAGTGGCCCATCCGTTTAATTGCCTCTCGATCCATCGATGGGGTCACAGATGCCATTTGGATAGTTTTATTTAACTTTCGAAGAAAGAAACTTTAAGAACAAATTGCCACACCACACTGTGTTGAAATTTTGTTGACGCTCATAATTTTAGTAGATTTTATCCGTAAACGTTGAACCATTGCGCAAGTACAGAATTAATTCTCTTGGTGGGGGTAAATCGCCAAAACTATCGAAATATGTGACCAAACTATCACGTTTTTTATATGCCACCCAATGTGTTCCCGGGCTATCTATAGTATCCAAATTAATGATGGCGGATTCATTACGATTTGGTACGGAATTTGGTAAAGTATGGCGCATAAATATACCCCGAAAATATGGCACCTTCATCTTCTCAGCATAATATTTAAGATCGATGTTGGTGAGAGGTTTTCGAGGCAGTGTGTCTAGTAGTTTTTTGAACTTTGTGATTTTAGATAGAGGCCCAATCCCTTACGATATGGTTTCAAATATAGTCCCTTGCCACTTTTCCCAACAGCAATTGCCTCCATATGTCTATTATGGCGGTTTGTTTCTGCCAATTCCTCTCTGCCTTTTTTCACGTCATTTATAGCCTTGGCTAAGCCTACTGCAGAGCCTGCTAAACTACCTAACGCCGATAAAACCAGCAAAAATAGGTATTAAGGGTAGAATTCCACCAACTTTCGGAATCGGTATTATGCGAGGTGTACGGATATTACGTTTTCCTCCAGCTGATCTCATGTGTCGTCGTGCAGCTTGAAGCGCTACTTGCATAACTTTTCTAGTATCCTTAGCTACAGATCGCTTACCACCGGATTTACGCAGATCATCACGTACCTTGCGTACTATTCCAGCCCCGAATGCTACCTTTCTAACATTATTCTTCCTGCTTTTATTCTTCTTTTTAGTTATATTTTTTCTTTTTGTAGCACGAGATGTGGTTGATTTACATCCCATACCAAGACGCTGTTTTCCCTTCATTATAGTCGTAACCAACCACGCGGCAGCCTTTTCTTTTAAACTTGCCTCTTTGGATTTAACTCGATTCCACGCAGCTTGTTCAAGTTGATAGTCTGCTCTATGTCGGGCTGATAAATCGTTCGAGTTTTGATCGTATGCAATATCGTGCTGCTTGCATGTAGCGTCGAGTTTGTTTATACCTGGATCGCCTCGTGCTAATCTTTTTTTTTAATTTAGTACCTGGACCACAGTACTGGTAACCGCCGGGTAAATGTAGTTCAAATGGAAACTTATTTATTAGAGAATTAACCCCCTTACCAACCTTTAAAAATCGGCTGTTCTTACTTGTGCGCTGCTTGACTAACAACATTTAAATAACAATTGTAATGCATACATCTATTTATATAGTCTTCAACCGTGCTACGATGCGTATTGTGAAGCAGAGCCAGAATTTCCCTATAGAAAATTTAGATGAAAAATTTGGATGTGGATTGCAAATTGAATCGCGTCATGGGCCATTACTTCCATCAACTGTTCGTGGACTACTTATCGGCCCGAGTAACTGTGGCAAGACGAACTTGATATCTTTGCTTACTCAGCCCCTTGGGTTACGTTTTGAAAATGTATACCTATATTCAAAGTCCTTATATCAACCCAAGTATGAGTTCTTACGCACCATACTATCTCCGATTAAGGGATTAGGGTTTTATACATTCAGTAATAATGCGGAAATAGTACAACCGTCTGATGCCAAGCTCAATTCTATTTTTATATTCGATGACGTTATATGTGAAAAGCAAGACGTAATTCGTGCATTTTTCTCAATGGGCCGCCATAGAAATGTAGACTGTTTTTATCTCGCACAGACATATTCTCGTGAGTAAACAAATTATAAGAGACAATTGTAATTCTTTAGCTGTATTCAAACAGGGCGAAATGAATTTGCATCACGTTTTCTCTGATCATGTCTCACCAAATGTATCTTTTAAGCAATTTCAAGAAATGTGTGCAGAGTGTTGGAAAGACAAGTATGGTTTTCTTGTAATTGACAGAGATAGAGATGTGAATGAGGGGAGATATAGGAAAGGACTTGATAGTTTCATATATCCATAAAGTATAACAATTAAAGTTTCAATCCACCTGTGGACAGCGTCGGGACTACTTCGTTGAGGTTAGACATTGAAAAAGAAAATGAAACACCATAGCTATATCGATGGAGACATGACAAGGGAGGTAAACCTCAGACATCAACTAGTTGAAGCTACTGATTCTGTGCGTAAAAAATTTAATTCACTGAAGAGTAGAAATGTTGAGAGTCAATTAGCACTTGATAAGATCTATGAATCCATAACAAAACCTTTAAAAGTTATATCATCTGCCTCACAAGTAAAATCATATAACCAGGCACCGCCAGCGCCGACGCAATCTCGAGGTAGTGTTAAAGCTAGTACAAGTACTCTTAACGCGACATCTGAAAGTGGCAGCGAAAATGGGGAGAATAGCTGAAGCATATTATATGGAAACACCACCAAGATCGTCGTTAATGAGTACCCCAGGCTCAGAAAGATCCATTGGTAGTGTAGAAGAGAAATGTGCTGTAATCAAACAACATCTAGAAAATGTAAAGTCCGGCAACTATAAATATGACACTGTATACGGTGTTCGTCTAGACCCCATACAGGCAAACTACAAATGGGTAATGTCGAGGTGCGGTTTTCTAGTGGGGATATTACGTTGTGGAATGGTAATAAGTCTCTAGGAACGTATTCTGGCAGTCCTAAGTTGTACGATGTAATATTTTTGAAGTATCCATTAGTTCTACGCAGCGATAAAGTATCTCTTTTTGACGAGGAGTATCAAATATATGGCGAAATATTAAAAAGACGAGAGCAGCATATAAACACTATGATATCAAAAAGGGTTTGAATAAAACTAAATGGAAGAAATTCAATGACATTATAAAACCACTAACATCTTCCACAGTAATGACGAGATCCAGAACTGGTTTGGGCTTTCCCCAAATGCCATTTCAGAAAATATACAATAGTAAAGGTGTCGACTATGGAATAAGCCAAAAGAGTTGGTAGATCGTCTACGTCTGCTGTATAGCTCAAAAATGGCAGGTAACAGTGGTGTTATTAATGAAATAATTAGTTTGTTGGAGGAAATGAGAGAAGAAAAAATAATCTATTAACATAATTATAATGGGGAAGTATAATATACTGTGAAATGCTTAAATCAGATCAGATGTAATTAGAAATGCTACCTGGTCACAACACAATAGATAAATTTGGACGCAGAAGAGGCGGCGCTAATAAATCATTAGTCGTGCGTGGTCCACCAGGTCTTGGCTTTAAGCTAACTACAGATAATCACTTCGATATTCAGAATAAACGTTTAAAAAACATTGGAGAACAGGTAGATAGTCAGGATGGTGTAATACGTAACTATGTTGAAAAGCGACTTACTACCTTTTTTGCAGACATCCGCAAGGCTATGGATGAGGCCACTAACTTAATTATTACAGCAATGGAAAAGTATGTTAATGATCAAGTTTTGTTAGCTGTTGCTACTGCAAAAACTTATGTAAATGAGGAAATTCCGAAAAAAATTGATAAAGGGTTGTTGCAGAGATGAAAAAGTATATTAATGAACAAATACGAGCGAATATTGATAAGGAACATAAAACAGTGGAAAATTCAATTTCTCAGCAAGCTAGAGAGCTTCAGAAAATAATTGACAAAATTAATAAATTAGAAGAATTAACTTAACTTAGTCTATCGGCAAACATGTAACAGCTTAGTGTATTCTCTGCACACCCATTCGATTCAATAAGTTAACATGGAAATCAGTGCTACAAAGAAGGCCATTGTGCAGGAACTGCACAGGTTACCCCGAAAAAATTTTCGTAGAAGAACAATCGTCAAAGGATATGCGGATTTATGGCAAATGGATTTGGCTGAAATGCAGCCATATGCGAACCTTAATAAAGGCTATAGATATATCGTCGTAATGATCGACTGCTATTCAAAATATGTATGGACAAGACCCCTAAGAAATAAAACGGGTATAGAAATTACGAAGGGTATGAGGAGCATTTTGCAAAAATCAAACTACTCACCTAAGAATCTTCAAAGCGATCAGGGTACGGAATTTTACAGCAAAAACTTTTCCACTTTAATGAAAAAGTATGGCATTAATCATTACTCTACATATAGTACGAAAAAAGCAGCAATTGTGGAGAGAGTGATACGAACATTAAAAAATTGGTTATATAAAGAATTCTCAGCCAGAGGTAAATACAAATGGTTCGATATTTTTTTTTTTTTTTTATTTTAACGTCTTATTTATTTTAACGTCCTGGCGAAGTTTAGCTAAAGCTATTCCACCACTTAACCAGGACGGCGAAATGAGATACGGTCACCCATCCAAGTAACGGAATCTCCCGGCGTTGCTTAACTTCGCCGATCGAGTTCTCGCCCCTTAAACTGGCACCGTACCTCGCCTCACTATTCTATCCAACGTCACAAAAAGTACAACAATAAAGTACATCGAACTATTGGCATGGAACCTGCTGACGTCAAACCAACCACATATTTAAATGTGTATAATCACATTAGGATTACTTTAAAACCCAAGTTTAAGGTTGGTGACATAGTTCGAATAAGTGCATACAAAGGTGTATTTGAAAAAAGGTTATACAATTAATTTTTCAACTGAACTTTTTAAAATTGTGAAAATAAACATAACGAACCCAACAACTTACCAGCTCGAGGACATGCATGGACAACCAATCAAAGGATGTTTTTATGAAATGGAGTTACAAAAAACTAAGTATCCCGACATATATCTAGTGGAGAAGGTTTTAAGAAAGAAAGGGAACAAAATATTTGTCAAATGGCTTGGACTTTCCAATGAACACAACTCTTGGATTGACAAAATGGATGTTGTGTAATTTAATAAATGTAAAATATGCATAATCAATTTATATATTTACTTATATATCAGTAATATGGAAATAAAATATGTATACGATATTAATGTGTTTTATTTAAACGTATAAAATTCATTATTGAATTGCTTTATTTCACTGTAACAGTATTTAGATTTTATATTTCGTTAAGTTAAAGAGAAGAAAAACAACAAATTAATATAAATATATTTTATTTTAAGCAAAATATGTAAAAATACAAATTATTGTAAACAAAAAAAATTCTTCATGAAATCCCACGCCTTAACATTTGAATTTCTTGATTCCAGGACACCAGCATTTTCTATTGTGGTGCAACATATCCACATAATAGTGACCAACATTTTCGCACAATAGTTTATCAGGTCTACACTTGCTGCATATATTATTCCAGCAATTGCTCCCGAATTTATCACATGCCATACACCGCTGCCTTAATGGATGGTCCACCATGCAAACACCACAAACATCTCTGATTATTCCGAAGTTGCTGCGAGCCAACATTTGAAGACATTTACGACACTGACGTTCCCCAGCTTTTCTTCCTTGGAACCTCTGAATTGACACAGGATTCTCCCTTACACAAATTCCACACAAGCCCGTACATGGATTGATATATTCCTTCGGCCACGAAACGTAGCAGTTATGACACACCATTTGGTCATTCATTCTAAAAGGATATGCTGCAATGGTTGGTTTTGACTGCCACTCTTTTGGAAAAGGCATCTTTAATACTTAATACTTTACAATATGTACAGTATGAAAGCAGAATAATTGTGCTCCTCATCGTGTTCATTCTCATTTAAGTAGATGCTGAGGGCGCTGACGTCAGAGATGACATGACGTCATCAACTGTATATGAACGAAGAGGTGACTCGATACAAGTCAGTTGATTTTCAACACTATACTATCTGTGTCTCTCTACACTCACGTTAATTTCTTGAATCTTCAATGGCTGGTTTACGAAAGTTTATGGTTGGTGCACACACGGGATATACCAATTTTGAATTCCTTGACTGGTTGGCGGAAGTTGACTTAATTAATAACGAATGGGGTGATGAATTTGATGCCGAAGTCGATATTCCTGAGGCCGTTATGGGCGAGGTAGAAGAAGATCTGCGCTCCGATGACGAGGGGGATATCCTTGAAGACGCAGGCGTAGATGAAGAAGCTGTGGTTGAAGAACAGGAAGTCGTCCGACATGATATTGATACGGACGACGATGGTATCGTGGCTGACGTATCGGACGACGAGAACGAAGTAGAACAGGCCCACAGGTATCTACAAAGAGGGCGCGATAATGAAGTATTGTTTTGTACAACCATGGCATATGTAGCTATAGATGTAAGAGGTGGTACAGAATACGAACTATGCTACATGTTACATCGACTACCAGAGACGTGTCGATCAGTCACTCCATCGGCACATCGACATACATAGTACCACACGATTGGCCGATGGTGTAAGAGATGACTGTAAATCGTGTAGAAATCTACTACACCAAATAAGGCCAGTGGAAATTTGTAATATATGCAACAACAATAAAAAAACCTAATTGTAAATATGTAAATAGTTTAGTGTTAAGTTAGTTTAGTTATGTATTATTTTCTTGTAAAACCTAATTGTAAATATGTAAATAGTTTAGTGTTAAGTTAGTTTAGTTATGTATTATTTTCTTGTAAAACCTAATTGTAAACATGTAAATAGTTTAGTGTTAAGTTAGTTTAGTTATGTATTATTTTCTTGTAAATACAATTCTTTTTTTTTTAATAAATATTTTTTATACGAAAATGTTTGTTATTTATTTTTAACTTTCCAATTTAGCTGTAAAATTTAAAAAAGTTTAAAATATCTATCTCCCTATGAGAAACTCATCTGCACTTGTGGTGGTGGAAATGTTACTAAGAGAAAAATCTGTGTATAAGAAACTGACTAGCACCCCCACATTCTCGTTAATGTTCGCTGTGGTGACATCAGTATAAAAATAAACTAGGGGTTGGTATTAGATCATTGTGTAGTAAAGCGATATTATGATATGATATACTCAAATGGAGACAAGTGTACTCGCTTCTTATTGTATAAGTCAATTTACCCCACTCTATTTTGCACTTAAAATAGAGAATAATAAACAAATAATTTCTTAGAAGCGATATATTTATTTACATAAAAAAACATTTGTATAAATTATTAATTACAAAAATTAAATATCTTCATCATCCATATATTCTTGATCGGATACCTCGTCACTATCATAGTCGTCCTCATTTGGAATGGTCTCCAGACTGCAGAGTGACGGTGACCGAACCATCGACCCCATGGGTTCCACTCTACTGTCTCCACAGCCCTCGGTCGTACTATCAGGCACCTGTGGGGTGTCCTCAATATCTTCCAATGATGGTGGCAGTGGTGGTACCCATCCTAGAAGCAACTCTGTCCAATAATCTGGTTCAACTATCGGATCACTTCTGGACGACACGGTGGGATCTTGAATCTCAGTATTCATGGTGAGAGCTCTCTAATACAGAACTGATAAAGAATAGAGGATTCTCTCAGTTTTAAGTATGTAAGTTTACCCCCACTTTCTCTCCCACGTTTACGATAGTGGTGGCGACGGCATTGTTACCATGAGAAAAATCCGTATATGATGAACCTAGTACCCACAATTCTTGCAAATGTTGGTTATAATAGAGTGGGGGTCCATTTATATAAGAAGCTCCTCTCATCATGTTTCTTAGTTAAACTGCAAAGTTGCAAGAAATGGCTGCTCAAGACAATACAATAAGTTCCAGCGACTGCGCAGAGTCGACAATGCCATTCTGGGAATACGAATACAGAATGGCCATGGAGTATAGAGATAATGGTAACATGCCAGGCAGCAGTACCTGGTCTGTGCCGTTAGTACGCTACTTGGATGATCTAAACCAGGATGGTCCTGATGGTTCTGAATGGTGGAGACCATTGGGAGTTGAGCCACCCGGTAGTCCTAGCTGATCTATAGAGGTAGAGCCGCCTAGCAGATCTAGTTCACCGAGTGAATGGTCACTACGTCGGGTCCCTTTTTGATTTTGTGTGCCTGTGTAATCTTCGCTTGAATCATTTACAGAGGCAGTGATATTGTAAATTATTATAGGTACTTGTTCTAATTAAGTAAAACAATTTGTTCTTACGTACAATTATATGGTTATTACGAAAAAGGGGTTTACGCGTTTACATGGAGTAGTGATGCGTAAACAACAGCCTCTTCTACTTAAATGTCAACCTAACTTTCATGTAGTGAACCCTGTTTCCCACAGAAGAGGCTCTGCTGACCGAATATGGGCGGGATAATCCTATCTTACAAGTGGAGTAAGTAGAAAATTACTTTCTCCAGAAAGATGCTAACAAGGATGGATTGTTCGGATGGAGCAAAATATCCTGGAGGTGAAATACCCTCCCATTCGGATCTCCCGGGAAGGATGCCCAGTCGAATAATCCATCAATCTTTAAGAAATCCGAAGAAATAAGAATGTCAGTAAAATATTTCAAAAAAAACTTAGAACGATAGAAGAAAACTTGAACAGTTCTTGAAAGGCAAAGGGAAAATGGGCATGGCAAAGACTACATTAAAAGCGAAGCAGCCAGATAAAAAGAAAAATAAGGAGAGGAGCATTCAGTTAATGCTTTGAGGGAAAAGAATACACCAATGAGAAGAAGTCCAAGAAATGTGAAACGCGAAGAAAAAGAGAATGTTGATATACATAGCATAGACGGTGAAGGTAAAGATATTCAAAAGACCCAGACTGGATTGTTCCTCTAGGCAAAGGGAAAAACAAAAGCCAGGTACTAACCTTTTTGACCTGGACGATGGGAAGTCCTGATTCCTGGCTTCAGAACTATGGACTGTGAAGGAGCTGGCACGCTAACTTTAAATTAATGTTTCATTTATTATCGAGATTATTATTATGTTTTATTTTGAGTTCAATTATTTAATTTCATTCTTATTTTACAGCGTGATAGTTTTAAAGAGCACGTGAGCAACAATTTATTAAGCGGTTTACTTCCGCGATTTTCTCCCCTTCATCTCACGCCTGCGCTGTAGGTTTGTGCAAGTAAAGCGGAGGTGCGGAGATGAAAATATAAATTAAAACTATTGGATTATATTTAGAATCTATTTAATACAAACAAAATTATTTACAAAAACGGTAGTCCTGAACAGAAACAAATTTACAGAAGATCAATTTAAATCATCTGTTGGAAAAAATGGTCTGTGCAGTCACAAATGAAGAATACGCGAATAAATAGATTATACCTTTATACTTTTTTGCACAGAAATAGACTGCTTGTTAGGTCCATAACTTCGGCACCAAAACGTAGTATATTTCCACTAAAAGACAAATCTAATGGTAATAAAAAACGTAAGGTCAAAACCACTGACAATACTAATTATAAAATTGGTAATTACGGAAGTATTAATTCTAGTCATTGTGAAATAAAAGATCTACATTTTGAGGACTATGAAACTTTAAATGAAAAACAATGGTTAAACAATTCGTCATAGATTTATGTTTAGGATGCATGGTGACCAATCAAAATGAATTTACGATAATCAACTGCAGCGTGTCAAAAATAATTTTACCTGTTGACTGTGAGGCCATTGAAGAAGCAGAAATTATGCCTCAAGATGAATTAAATACAATACCACAATTAAAAGGCACAGTAATTTTGCCAGTAAACGTTGATGGCAATCATTGGTGTTTAGAGATAGCTGATAACGTGCACAAAAAAGTTTCATTTCTAAATCCAAAAGGTGATAACGAAAAGAGAATAGCAAGTAAAACAATTTGCTTTTTAACGTACAATTTTATTGTTATTGCGAAAAAGGGGTTTACATGAAGTAGCGATGCGTAAGTAACAGCCTCTCCTACTTAAATGCCAACCTCGCTTTCACGTAGTGAACCCTGTTTCCCATAGAGGAGGCTCTGGCGACCGAATATGGGCGGAATAAGTCTATCTTACAAGTGTAGAGAGTAGGAAATGACTTTCTCTACAAATGTGCTAACAAGGATGGATTGTTCGGATGGAGTAAAATATCCCAGAGATGAAATACACTTCCATTCGGATCTCTGGGGGATGATGCCCAGCTGAATAATTCATCAATATTTAAGAAGTACGAAGAAATAAGAATGCCAGTAAAATATTTCAAGAAACTTACGATAGAAGAAAAATGTTTAAAACTTGAATAGTTCTTGAAAGAGAACAAATTCACAGAAGATCAATTTAAAGCATCTGTTGGAAAAGAATGGTCCGTGTACAGTCATATTTATGAATCTCTACATATGAAGAATGCGCAAATAAATAGATTATACTTTTATACTTTTTGCACAGAAATAGACTGCTTGTTAGTTCCGTAACATCGACACCAAAACGTAATATTTTTGTAATATTTTTCAACTAAAAGACAAAGCTAATGGTAATAAAAAACGTAAGGTCAAAACCACTGACAATACTAATTATAAAATTGCTAATTACGGAGGTAGTAATTTTAGTCATTGTGAAATAAAAGATCTACATTTGGAGGACTATAAAACTTTACATGAAAAACAATGGTTAAACAATTTCGTCATAGATTTATGTTTAGGATGTATGGTGATCAATTAAAATGAATTTACGATAATCAACTGCAAAGGGTCAAAATTAATTGTATGTTTTGATTGTGAGGCCATTGAAGAAGCAGAAATTATGCCTCAAGATGAATTGAATACAATACCACAATTAAAAGACACAGTAATTATGCCAGTGTACGTTGATGGCATTCATTGGTGTTCAGCAGTAGAGAAAGTAATACAGATTCAATTGGAAAGTGGAAGACAAAAACATACCACGTATTGAGCAACAGAAGACAGATGGATGGAACTGTTACAGTATGCAATACACCATGCTTAACCCTTAAGCTCCAGGAGGTCACAATTGTGACTTCCTTATGTTTATGTTCCATAAAGCTCAAAATGAAGTTTAGGTGCGATCGCTCCTGAACAGTACAATTGTGACAAGTATTACTGGCTGCTTGCAGTGCATAATGGTCACAGTTTATGGTGTGTATTTATGCAGGGAGGTTTTATGTGCTTGTGGGATTCTGCTAAGATGTCAGCCAAACGTAAGTAATCAATTTTTTACTTAAAAAATGCGATTAATAATTGTTCTATAGGTGAAATTATCTAAACAAAGTACAATTCACTTGGTAACATAATTACCAGCAGCTTTTCATAAAAACATGCCGTTTAGATTAGGTTTTAGTTTGACATTCACAATTGTCACCACTGGGAGCTAACACTTGATACCACAGAGTATTATTATCAATTTTAAATAATTTTCTTTCTACTTTACAGGACATACTATTGATCTGGAAAGGATACAAAATAATCCTGATGAACTGTACGAATTATGAGATGAAACTGGGTTTGATTTTAATATTGATAAAGCTGATGATTTGGAGGAAGAAGCCTTTTCATACGAAGATCAGGAACAAAATCCAGAAAATAACAGTGATTCTGATAGTGTTTCGGATAACAGTGAAGCTGGAAATTCCGACAGTACTGACGATAATGAGCCTTTGGCTAGGTTTGTAAAACCTCATTGGAAACAGGGTACTTTCGCCAGCAAAAATGATGCAGTGGACGAAATGTATGTAGATGGGAATGAAATACTAACTTCCTGGCAATATTTTCGAAGATATCTAAATGATGATTTTTTTAAAATGCAAGCCGAATAACAAAACCAATGGATCTCTTAGATTTTCGGTTAAATCTAGGGAAATATTTAGTATCTGGAGCAAAGAAACGTTGTTCAAATGAGGAAGAAGAGCAAATCTTAACTGAAGAAGAGCAAGTCTTAACTGAAGAGAAAGAAAACGAATGACCAGCAAAGAAGAGAAAAATGGCAGCACCAATGCCTTGTCTTGATAAGAGATATGATGGTTTCGACCATTGGCCTACAAATGATGATCTAAAACACCCGGCCCATTGCAGGGCTGACAATTGTTGCAGGCGATCTAGGATAAGGTGCACAAAGTGCAATGTTTATTTGTTTTGTAACAAAACTAAAAATTGTTTTTTAAATTTTCATAAGAAAAAATAAACTTTCAATATTCATAAAAATAAGATCTTCTATTATTTTGATTTGAAAATATTATTTCACATTTATTACTATCAGTCTTGACTCCTGAAAGGTACAATTGTGTACGTCCTGAAAATCCTATCAAAATATCCTGAATTTTTTTTGAAGTATTTTTAACATTAATTTGGAGCAATTTTGTCGACAAAATATGATTATCACTTTTATATAGCAATTTTAATTTTCTGGGAGTCTAAGGGTTAATGTATATAGTGGGTTGCATGATATTGGTATGAACATCACTTTTTTTCACTTTCGGAAAACCGAAAAATTTTTTACCTGCTGCCATTTACCCACATAATCTTTAATTAAGAAATAAGAAGCATTTTAAAAATTATTTAGTGAAATGAGAGACAATAGAGTCAGTTGTTCCTCAAATATGTCAGGTAACTCGGAGATGTGGAGAATGCGTCTTATGCTAATATAGAAAAGAGGCCAATCAATGTACCCAGGTGTTACATTATATAGGTGAGGAAGCCTTCAAAATACATACAACTTTTGTATCTCAAAAGTTTGAAACACATTTCCTACCAAAGGAAAATTTATCGTACGATAGGTATCAATTTTTTTCATATAAACAGAACTCGGAGCAGACTTTCGAACAATACGTAACAGAACTGAAGAAGAAGGCCATGAAATGCAAGCTGGGAAACTTGCATGATAATCTGACTAAAGCTATGATGATATGTGGGGTTAGCAACACAGTCATAAGACAACGCTTGTTAGAAGATGCAAAATAAAGAAGGAAATGATATACATAAAAATAATGAATGATGCACCCTTATTACTTGTATGCGCAACTAATTATTAAGATCACTTGTTTGTAATACATGTCTAATGTTTATAATTATAACCTACATTTTATTAATTTTCAAGCTATTTTCTTCAAGGTGTATACATCTTTTAAATCATTTCCATATTTTCATATTTCTTCTTTATCTTTTGTTCAAAAAAAAAGTTTGTCAATATTTTTTCTTGGCAATAAATATGGGTTTACGACTTGCTTATTTTCTGTTCTATAAACACATCTTTGTCTTTACGTTAATAGAGTTAATGGATAACACGACGGTAAATCACAGTATCAAAAAAAAGAGCAAGGTAAAAGTCAAGAAAATAGAAACTGAAATGCCATTGTAGAGCCGTATGTGATGAATTTATATCCTTCACAAAGAACATATATTTCCAAATTTCTATTATTTATTTCAAATGCAAGCTGCATGTGACTGGCAAAGAAAAATATGGGATATATTTATTGTTTTTTTTTTTTTTTGTAGTGTGCACGATGCTCGAATATTCAGAAGGTCCCCATTTTTCCATACGTTAAATAAGAAATGTCAAGATAAATGTATTCTGGCAGATAGTGCCTATCCGTGCTTACAAAATGTATTGGTATAAGGATATTGGCCACTTTGCAGATGTTGCAAAACAACTTTACACTAAGTTATGCCATTGCAGAATTTTAATAGAGCATACGTTTGGCCTGTTGAAACAGAAGTTTCGCCAACTCTACCATCTAAAATTAAGGAAAATTCTTTCAATATGCCATTTTGTTAGAGACTGTTGTGTGCTACACAACTTATCTTTGGAAGTGGAGGAAAGCGAAGAGACAGTAAATGATGCCAAGCATGAGTCTGTCGATGAAGAAGTTTCTGATGATGGGGATTATGATGAGGAGAACGATGTAAACGTAGCTGGTCATAATTTCAGAAACTATGTTGCCAGCATCCTATATAATCAATAAAGTTTTGCTTCGAACAGTATTTTTACGTTATTCTTATATTTCCTGTTCTTCATATTAATAAGTAGTAAATTACATTTAAAATACATTTATATATTTTTTTTAACTTAGGGCGAGTTGTACCAACCGAGTTCAACGTCGGTTTACTGCAGATCCTAGTTCAAGTTGTAAAAACCCGTTGTAGTAACTTCGATCAAAGGTTGACCGTAGTTCTAAGTAGGTTCAAGTTGAACCGCCCACGGTAACCGTTTAAACAAGGTTCAAGCCAAGTTAATGTTGTCAAATATAACCTTAAATATATTTTGTTTATAAACAATATTGTTGTGGATAAAAGATTACCAAAATGGATAACTGGACAGATGATGAAGATTTTAACGAGTTGGTCAACCTTGTGATTCATCCAAGAAAGGCACAAACTTTTAGGCAGAGACCTAATCATTTTGAAATATGGGATGATGACGAATTTATTGCAAGATTCAGACTGCCAAAGGCAGTAGTGAATATTATAATAGAGCATTTTTATGATGAGCTTGTGCCACAAACAGAAAGGTAAGATTTTCGCTCAAATATTGATGTATTGTATGCGTGTTTTGTGAAATAACTTTTGAGGTAATGTACTATAATTTTTTCAGAAATCATGCTCTAAGTCCTGCAGATATGATATTCATAACTTTGCGTTTTTTGGCGACGGGATCAATTCTGCAAGTAATTGGTGATTTTAATGGAGTAGATAAATCCACAGTAAGTCGCACAATTACAAAAGTCTTAAGACTCTTCGCTGAAAGGAGAGAAGAATTTATTAACATGCCTTCTCAAGAAGAAGAAATAAATCGTGTACGCCAAGGATTTTACAATATCGCTAGATTTCCTAGATGTATTGGGGCTTTAGACTGTACACATATTAAGATTCAGGTAGGTACACTCAAATCGGTTTTTTTAAAATATAGTCTCCATTTAAATAAAATTTTATTTTTTCAGTCACCAGGTGGAGAGGAACCAGAGATTTATCGAAATAGGAAGAACTTTTTTTCATTTAATGTACAAGCTGTGTGTGATTCAGAATTAATGATTAGAAATATCGTGTGTCGATGGCCCGGATCAACACATGATTCTACCATTTTCAATAATTCACGTTTAAAGAGAATGATTCAGAATGGGGACTATGGTATCGATAGTTTATTAGTAGGCGACAGTGGTTATGGCGTAAGAAAATATTTAATAACACCCTTACTACACCCACTAACACCCGCTGAAAATCTCTTTAATGAAAGCCAAATAAGAACCCGTAATCCCATTGAAAGGTGTTTCGGAGTTTGGAAAAGGAGATTTCCAATTTTAGCTTTAGGAATTAAATTAAGTATAGATAAAGTAGAATCTGTAGTTATTGCGACAGCCGTTTTACATAATATAGCTTGTCAGATGAGAGATGCTCTGCCACCTATAAATGAAGAAGTGGAGGCTGCTATTGAACTTTTAAATAACTTAAATATGAATCAAAATGAAAACAATGTTATCGATAATGATTTAACTAGACGTGTATTAATAACCGAATACTTTCAAAATTTGTTGTAAAACGAAATATTCGTAGTACTTTAAATTATTGTGTTATTGCTCTCAATTTATTGTATCTTTTACAACCCAGTGTATGATCACTGATTTTAAAAACATGAATAAATACTGTAAGCAGATATGTATAGTTTATTTTTGTTTGTACACTCCTTTTACATACCTATTTCACAACAAAATAAATATACAGTCAAATAAAGCAAAGAAAAGATTTTAATAATATTTTATTATGACTTAGGTAGATAACCGTTACTTAATATTTTATTTTTTTCAATTTCTAGTATTTCCATCCTACATTTATGTTCTTCTCTTTGAAGCTTCAATCTCTCCTCTGATTCTTCATAATTTCTATTTCAGCTTCGAGTTTTTTTTGCATATATTTTAATTTTAAATTATGTTCTTCTAACATCATGGTTTTCTGTGCCTGCACAAGGTCCACTTTCGATGCTGCCCAAGTTCCTAATTTACACTTTAGAGGATCTTTGGAACGCATCCTAGCTCCTTTTTTTGGCATTTCCGCTACAATAAAGGAAATTATAAAACTAAACTAAAAAACTAGTTATACTACATACTTTCATTATTTTTTATGAAAATTAACCCAGGTACAGATTTAGCAGGAGCAATGAATGGCCTGTCAAATTCCTGAGAATATATGGGAGTCTCAAATAGCTTTGAGAAAAATGTTAATATTTTGAAGTCTGGTAGGTAATAATATCCATTTTTTTACATAGAAAAACGATAAATAGTAATGTTAATATAACTGCATTTTTTTCCACATCTAAAGTGACTCACCAATCTCTTAAATATAATTGCATTACAACCGAATGTTAAAAAATATATTTAATGATGAGAAAATATATCAATATTCTCTGTGACTTACCTTTATCTACTTCTGCAGCCGCATTTCTATTGCTGCTTATTTGCAGCGATGGAGATGGAGCAGCCCTAATCATATCTGGTGCATATTTAGCCCAACTTGTACTTGGTGCAGATAAATTATTAACTAAAAATAAGAAATTAATTTATCCAAGTGGAAATATGTTCAGTAAGTAGGAAAAAAACTTTTTTTCTTCAAACGTCAGAGAAACATGACATTTCTCAACTCATTTGATGATATTAAAGTTTCACATATATAAATACCTTCTATGGGAACTCTTTGTATTGGTCTGTCTTCACTTATTTGCGGGCTCACATTTCCAATATGTACTTGATGAGAAGTCCCCTCAGGAACTCTTAATGAAGTTAGGTAGTCACATGATAATTTTGACAATGGTAATGACTTCTCGACTAAAAAATATTATTATAGTTAGGAGTTTTTTGTAATTAGACATGTGAAAAGATAATCATATTTATTGGTATGTACAATGATTACTATATTTTTATAACATAATATTTTTTGTTATCTTAACTCTCCAACAAATCACCCAAGTTATCCTCTTTAATTCGAAAATTTCCTGACGAAATCAAACTAGGTATGACGTGACTACAGAATATTTTTGTGATTTTCAAGCGGTATTTTAATGCTGCTCTAGGTAATTAAAATATAACATCAGACACAAATGTGAGTGACTGCACGTAATATGTCGTTTTAAACATTTAATGTTCGATGATTAAATTGTAATAGGCAAGGATGAATAATAAATAACATGTTACTTTTACTTACTCTTTTGTTGTGACAAAACTATGTATTTCCTTGGCTTTTGCGATGTAACATTCGAAGCTAATACACTATCGGATCCTAATTCAGGCAAATTATTCTGAGAAATATCTGAAATGGTATAAAAACACAAAATTACCTCTTATATATATAATTATAAACAAATGTATTGTATTGTAACTTTATTAAAATATAAAATAATAACATAACTTACACTCGTTGTATTCATTTGATTGATCATATCGTCTAACTGTAGTATATCATTCGACATCGAGTTCTCCTTATCTAGAATTTAAAACATTTAAACACATAGCAGAAGTACTTATGTTTCTAAAGCTTACCATCGCAATCATCATCATATTTTGATGTGATACCAGTCACTTGCGTTCCAATCATTTCTTTTATTTTGTCGTCAATGACAGTTATCTTGTGATCCACTGGAGGTCCGCCACCAGTTTGATAACTATAAGCTTTTGCACGAGCGAATTTTTGCTTTGCTCTTTTCTTTAAATTTTCATATTTGCTTTTTAAAACATTTGCTCCCCTGTATACTTCTCCATTATTAGCATTGAACTCTCGGGCTAGTTCTACCCAAACTTGTCTTTTTTGGTGCACAGTACTGGTATCACTTTTTTTACACTCAATTGTATTTTTAAATTTTTCCACCAAATTTATTAATATATGTTCTTCTTTCGTAGAAAAATTTACAGCTCTTTTTGCGGGCGTTGCCATAATTATTTACTAATTACCACTAAAACTAAACTGTAATACACGCTACAAACAAAAACAACAACCTCCGAAAAGAACGTGTTAAATATTACAAAACGCTGTCTGCTGTCAATTACACAAAATATTACTACTTCTTCTTCGGAACTAGTTTAAATTACTTGCTATTTTATTACCAACCTAAAGTTGAACTCGGTTCTGCTGAACGGAGTTTATAGAACACTACTACAACGTATTTTTGTTTGAACCACGTTCAACCTTGATCGTTGGTTCAAGTGAACCGGCGTTCACTTCTGTCATCTGCAACTCGCCCTTAAAAAAATCCATTCATTCTCAAGAAATAATAAAAGTGCACACAATGTTTTCAAAATGTTTTTTATTACAAGGTCGAGTAACAAAATAAAAAAAGAAAGCAAATTGTACAATAAAAAATAAACCAGTCCATACCAAAAAAAGAACTAAGTAAATAAGAAATAAAACAAACTCTATACCCAATAAAAAGAAAACAAAACTCTAAAATAAAAAAAGGAAAGTATATTAAATGTGTATAATTAGTATAATATAATATTTCTACATTTCTTAATGCATTATTAAAGGTATTTAATAAATGCTTAGTTTTAAAATATTTCATGTAAGTAAATTATAATTTTTTTGTATAAGACTATTTTTTGCATTTTTTAATGTACCTAGTATAAAATGTTTTAATGTTTCATGTATTTAAAGAATTATTAACACCCTCCCTAATATTCATGATTATGTCGAAGAAAAACAATCAGAATAGGCAGTCATGGTAAATGACATGATGCTACCAGATGCATCATATACCAAGGGGTAAAGTTACCATGCAAGACAACAGATGAAGAATACTGTAGGATGTTTCACTTTATTGGAGTGGTGTCATTGCAAAATGCATAAATATAATCACTTTTTTCCGATGCGATAACATAGAAAAAATACACATGGAGATTTGCAATATGACGATATAGAAAGCATCCATAGCAAATGACATGATGCTGTCAGACTTATCATGCAGCAAAGGGTAAAACCATCATGTACGACTTAACAGATAGATAATGCAATGCTTTTTTCTTATAGAGAGCCATGTCTTTTTTCATATGCGGCCATGTTGGGTTAGGCAACCATGTTAGGTGAGTTGAGGAGCAGTTAAGTCTGGTTAGATTAGGTGGCCGTGTTCTCTCCTGAAATGGTCATGCGCAATGCCCGTTACTGATTATTTTAATGTGGAATGTGAGAATGTGGCGGTAGAATCCTCCCAATACAGCTACTATTATAATTCTCTCACATCAATGTTTATTTTAGTATAAAAATTGAAGAAGCCGTTAAAGCATGGTTTGCTATTGAAAAGTATTGGAAAAAATGTTTTTTTAAATAAGAAAATTTTGTTATTTGGGCCCGTATAAGATTTTTCAACTTATTATTTTAGAAAATATTTTCAAGCTATTTTTTTCTGTTTCCACATTTAACTCTTAATATTCTGAAACAAATTCTATACTGATTATTTACAACTTTTTAAATGTCTAAGTTGGTCTTCCAGTGTTAATTTTATAATTAGTTTTTTATATACAGCTAAGGTTGAATTAAAATCAAACTGCTTACATTATACATGTTTTCTTAAATTCCAAGTAAAGAAAAATAGTACAATAACTCGATTTTTAAATTAATAGAAATGGCTGCATTCTAATGACATGTAACATGTAATAGAACATTCATCGTCAAGATGCTTTAAAAGACATATACACATTGTACATTGTAAAGATAACGCTAAAAGAATTACCTTAAATTGCTAAGTGTGCGGCATTAAGAGCGCTTACAAAACCATGAGAAAAATACCATGTCTAGCGAAGAACTTAATGTGTCAAACCCAAATACAGCAGTGAATTCTGCCCAACCATCAAGATCAAGAAGGATCGTCAACTAGCAGGGATGTAAATATGGTAACCTGTACAGAATACAACACGTGTAATGTTAGCTCATCGACGAAGTGCTAATCACAAGGACAATGCACCACTACACATATAAGTAAAGGCATAGAACTGATTCACACGTCTTTTAGAAACAGAATTGCGTAATATAGAGTCAAAAATAAAGATGCATTAGACCTCAAGCTCCGTTGCAGTTTTTTTAATGCAATTAGGGAAAAGTTTTACGACTCATGCAATCCATCGTAGATAAACACACCTGTATTAAAATTTATTTCCAGCTTTTTGGATGGCATGTAATTCCTACTAAAGAAGGAGAATACGGCAACATAAAACAAGAAATAAAATCATTTAATACTGAATATGAAATTATCCGTCGCTCACATATGTCGAACATTTTTACCATGTAGTGTGTATACTGCACTATGCGCTGAAGGTTGAAATAAATATAAACAATTTTTGCTGAATACTAGATCCTTACTTATCACCTATATTTATTATGTTGTTCTGTGCGAGACTTCACATCGAGTGTACCGAAAATGCATGCTACTTGTTAAAAATATCAAAAGGGTTAGTGATAGTGATTTGGATATGATGAAAAATAAGACGACGGAGATGCGAGAAATTGAAAAAGAAATTAGAAAAACTTCAGGTGGAATGTAGCGTGTATTCATCAGAGAGGGAATCAGGTAAGATAATAATTAACCGCATTATATATAAAAAAATTTCCCTCTTTCACTCGACATGGATGTAATCAAAGGTATTCTTATGAATAGTCCACCAATCTTTTTGACTTTCCGTTACATCCACGAAACAACGGGTACTTTACAAAGCAGCCTACCGAATCTTCATGATTCATATAATATGGTTGTTATAAATAACTGTATGTAGGTATAGCAACTGCCCTGTTATTTTTTACGGAAGGAGAGGAGGAAAACGGCATTGCCGAAGCGGACGTAGATGTGCCCGCTGAATCCTATGATATTTCCGAGGGTAGCATGAGATTGATTATTGATGTACCTGAAGCGCAAAGGTCGGAAAATCAAATTGGCATGGAAGAAAACTTTACTGTTGAGCAATGTCCATCACCGTTAAGTGAAATTATCAATTTGTTTGGAAACGACCCGCTAAAAAATGCAAACAGAAGAAGTGATATGTAGGCTGGGCTCGCTACCCGATCTGATCAACCACTGTCAAACGGAATCGATAAAGATTTAAAGGAAACACTTATCGAGAAGTACCCTCCTGCATTTTAATGCAGGATGGTGTTAGACTAACCCTTCTTTATTAAATGAGGAAATAGCAATTTCTTTAACGGAGGATAAAATTAGGAGCGATAAATATCTTCGAAAGTTACGATAGCGACTGGTTTAATGTCTTTGTACCGAGAAATTGAAACATCGATAAACGAGAAAACAGATATGGAAAATCTTGCAAATTCAGCAAATCTGTTGTTTTGAATCATTTCACGAAATTTCACTGCTTCGCCGTTATTTATTAAGCCCTAGCATAAATCCTCAATTTAAAAAAATCCTGGAGAATCAACCCATAGACAAGTTTTTATACGGAGAAAACTTAATGGAGAAAATTAAGCAAGCACAGGCAGCAAAATCGGTAGCTTCTCAGGTTGGTTGATTTGTAAGACCAAAAAAACCCCAGCTCCAGTCATTTAACCTACAAGGCTCAAAGCAACAGGCCCATACTAAAACCGTACAGGCGATTCGAGAGGCCCGAATGGAGAGCATGAGGATCAAGCAAGTTAGGCACGCAAGACGGCGACGGCACCAAAGAAGCCGGAGAAATCTTTCAGGAAAAATCCCTCAAATTAGTGGAGATCCAGACGACAATAGACGTGGGTGTGAATATTGCTGGTAATATTGCCAATTTTCTGGATAACTGGAAAAGTATAACCAAGAGTTCCACCATTTTAAATTGGATTGAAGGATATAAAATTTCCGTCACGGGAATTCCCTCTCCAGAGGAGAAATGAATATTAGTGGAAGCAATTTATATGACTCTTATATAACACAGCTTATTGAAAAAGGTGCAATATTACCATGCAAACATAGTGAAGGAGAATTTTTATCATCCTATTTCTTACTACCAAAGGCGGATGGGGGTCATATGTTTGTATTAAAAAACTTAATTGTTTTATACAAGCTCCGCATTTTAAACTAGAGGACTATAGGTCGGCATTAAAAGTAATAACAAAGGGCAGTTTCATGGCCAAGATTGATTTAAAGGATGCCTATTTTGCTGTCCCCATCCATCCGGATTATAGGAAATACTTATGTTGAGTATAAAAACGTTTTATATGAGTTTAAAGTTCTTCCATTTGGTTTAAATACTGCACCTGTTTTTACCAAGCTGTTAAGACATGTTCTAAGCCATTTGAGGTTAAATGATTATATTTTCGTTGTTTGTCTGGATGATGTTCTACTATTAACTTCTTCTTTGAAGGCATGCGAGCAAAATGTACAAGAGACATATCTTTACATTTTTGGTCTTCACAATCAATTTTAAAAAGAGTGTTTTAAAACCATCCCAGGAAATTACATTTTTAGGATTTACGTTTAACTCAAATACTTTAAAATTTCGAGTACTAGATGAGAATAGACGAATTATAATTAAAAATATTTAAAAAATCCGGAATAAGTATTCTTGTTCCATACGAGATTTTGCAGCCTTTATAGGCCAATTAGTAGCGTCTTGCCCGGCTTTGAATTATGGGTAGTTGTACTTACAAAAATTCGAAAAGGAAAAGTGGATAGCCCTTTCTCAGTCAAAAAATAATTATTATAATAGAATGGCGATCCCCAAATATTTAGAAAACGACTTTAATTGGTGGATTAACACTTTACCCATCAGTGAACAGTATATGAAAGACAAAGGTTATGCTTTAGAGATATTTACAAGTGCCTTCCCATTAGCCTGGGGTGCTTTTTGTGAAAAGCATAGAACTCATGGATTTTGAGCCCAAGAGCCGGTAACATCAAAAGTACCGCCATCGCGGATTTTAAAAATTCTAATGAAAATTGACTGCAGAAAACCATACGTACAAAATGAGCCCGGTATGGCGGGGTTTCTCTAGCCGGAAGTATTTTTAATTAAATTAATTATTATTAATAAACAATCATGTTTTACCGTTATCGCGGAAATTGATTTCAATTAGAGCATTCTTTAGGAAATTTGATGCTCTTCCAGAAAAACCTGGTATGACAACCTCTACTCTGCCGAAAATGTCTGTCATACCTATTTGAAGGAGGTGGTAGGTAACAATGTTTAACCGTTATCGTGGAATTTGATTTCAATTAGAGCATTTTTTAGGAAATTTCATGTTCTTTCAGTAAAACCTGGTATGACGACCTCTACCCTGAGGAAAATGTCTGTCGTACCTATTTGCAGGAGGTGATAGGTAATACAGATTTACCGTTATGGCGTAGAAACATTTTTTTAATTTTGTTTGTTTTTGTGCGCTATTTCAGAATGTCATAGTATGATGAACTGCCCGAAATATCTGTCATACCGGTTGTACTTAGAGTGGAGGTCAGGAGCTGGCGCAGACATCAATCCAATCCTGTATTTTGGTGAATGGGCCCTCCCCATAACTTAAGGTGGTAATTATAGGGGGGATGACCCCAATCACCCCTACCCCCCGATTCAACCCCTGTAGGGCGATGGATTAATTTTTTTTTAATATTTACAATTTTTATAAAGTGGGTTTGTTGGAGGGAAGATGAAGGTGACCAGGGTTAGAACAACCCTTAGGAATGGAAATCCACCCCCTGGAGGGGTTGTAATCGCCCCTGGTTATAACCCTTGTCACTTTCATCTTTACACCCTCTGAAAATGGTGAATATTTTTTACAAAAAAGAATCCACACCCTGGAGAGGTTCATTTACATAAAATTTGTGGGATTTTGAAATAATTCAATCATATCTTACTAAAAGAATTATCATACGATTTTTCTCAAGTTGCGAATCATATAAAGTAAAACATCAAAAATCAATCTTTCTTGAAATATTATACCAATACTAGAAATAAAATTCAAGAATAAGAAAAATCGATGCTTTTGCCAACAAGAGGAGAAATGAAGGTTATGTAAATAATAATTGTTCATTTTTATTGTTCATATGACAAGGTTTCTCCTTGTCATAATGCTTTACCGTTATCGCGGAAATTGATTTTAATTAGATCATTTTTAGGAAATTTGATGCTCTTTCAGAAAAACCTGGTACGACAACCTCTACTCTGCGGAAAATGTTTGTCATACCTATTTGAAGGAGGTGGTAGGTAACAAAGTTTTACCGTTATCGCAGAATTTGATTTCAATTAGAGCATTGTTTAGGAAATTTCATGCTCTTTCAGAAACACCTGGTATGACGACCTCTACTCTGCCGAAAATATGTCATACCTATTTGAAGGACGTGGTAGGTAACAAAGTTTTACCGTTATCGCGGAATTTGATTTCAATTGGAGCATTGATTAGGAAATTTCATACTCTTTCAGAAAAACCTGGTATAACGACCTCTACTATGCCGAAAATATCTGTCATACCTATTTGAAGGAGGTGGTGGTAGGTAACAAAGTTTTACCGTTATCGCGGAATTTAATTTCAATTAGAGCATTGTTCAGGAAATTTCATGCTCTTTCAGAGAAACCGGGTATGACGACCTCTACTCTGCCGAAAATGTCTGTCATACCTATTTGAAGGAGGTGGTGGTAGGTAACAAAGTTTTACGGTTATCGCGGAATTTAATTTCAATGGTAATGTTTAGGAAATTTCATGCTCTTTCAGAAAAACCGGGTATGACGACCTCTAACTCTGCCGAAAATGTCTGTCATACCTATTTGAAGGAGGTGATAGGTAACAAAGTTTTACTGTTATCGCGGAATTTCTTTTCAATTAGAGCATTCTTTAGGAAGTTTTATGCTCTTTCAGAAGAACCTGGTATGACGACCTTCTACTCTGCCGAAAATGTATGTCGTACCTATTTAAAGGAGGTGATAGGTAACAAAGGTTTAATAATAAATAGTATTTCCCAGAAATGAACAATTATTAATTACATAACCTTCATTTCTTCTCTTGTTGGCATAAGCATCGATTTTTCTTATTCCTGAATTTTGTTTTAGTATATTGGTATTGGTACAATATTTCAAGAAAGATTGATTTTTTATGTTTCTTTATATAATTCGCAACTTGAGAAAATACGTATGATAATTCTTTTAGTAACATTTGAATGAATTATTTCATTATTTATTTATTTTATTAATCCCACAAATTATGTGTACATGAACCTCTCCAGGGGGTGGATTGTTTTCTGTAAACAATATTCACCATTTTCAAGGGGGGTATGGAGGAAAGATGAAGGTGACCAGGGTTATAACCAGGGGTGATTACAACCCCTCCAGGGGGTGGACTTCCACTCCTGAGGGATGTTACAACCCTGATCGCCAAATTAAATGTTTGTTTAACGTAGAGTTCCAAACTGTTATAAATTGTTAACTTTATGTATATACTATTGTGTAAAAAACACCATAAGTTAAGCTAAGTTAATTTCATACTTTGTATGTAACAATAAGTAATTGAAATTATGTAATGTATATGTATATGTAATTAAAAATAAATAAGTATTTATTGTAAAACTCTTTTTTAATCTTCGTAACTAGCATTGGTACAAAGAATACGTAAAACAAATTATTGTGTTGTTATTAAACTTTACACCAGAATTCCTATTTGAAAGTAAATTAAAGTGAGCGTCATTTGTTATGGAAGGTACTGGACCATAGCCTGGGCTACGTGCCATTTAATACTTTGGTAACAATGCTGGTGTCTATCGAGGCGTGTTTGCAAGTCGTAAAGTCCAGCGTGGGGTATGTGGCAACAATGCTGTTGCCTACTCAAGATGGCGTGGTGCTTGACTTATGATGACGTGGCACTTGGCTCTGGTGGTATGAAACATTTTAACCAATGAGGAGGATGCACCCCACCATCTCCCTACTCTGGGAGTAGCGGGAATGGAAGGGTAAGCGTGGTGTATTTTATTTATATAGGTATATATAGGTTGCTACAGGGTGTGACATTTGCAACAAATTCTGTATCGCACCCTACTACCATAGTAGGTGCACCGACAACAACTACACAAAGGGTAATATATGCGGCGGTCCCAGCGGCACAATTCGTTGTGGCCGGATCCACTACAAATAACATTATATTGACACCGAGTGCGTACCGGAGAATCCTGTGCAAATTGAAGAAGTTCGACGAAGACGGCCAGTCTTGACGACCATGAGTGCCGCAAGTATCTGCAGCTGTTGACTCGAACAAATGGAATGGAATGAAGAGAGATGTTCGTGATGTGTGCAAAGTGGATAATCCTATTGGAATGTTGGAATGGAGAGAGATGTTTGTGATGTGTGCAAAGTGGATAATACTATTAGACAGCAACGTCTGTATTGTGGTACATATGAAGATGACTGTTGGAATCATGTATGCAGCAAATGCAAAACCGATAAAATATTGTGCAAGAGTGTTAGGTATTTTTATTTGAATTCGCTGCGTCACGATAGACCATGCTGGTGTGTGGATCAAGATATGCAATTGTTAAGACAAGCACGTTAATGAAAATGGAATAAATCCAACTGTTAACCCAAATTGAAGAACTGCTATTTATTTCTTTACTGTATACTTTGAGCTCAACCTCCTAGCTAGCTGGCAGATACATTAGGGTTTAAGGAATGTCAGGTGTTCGTGGGATTTCAGGAAACATTGGTTAGAGAATATTATGAGCACTGCTAATGGGTATGGGATGGAGCCCATGGAAAGGTCACCTTCGGTTTGGTCGATAGAGACTGTTTCAAATTAAAATATGAGGTCGAGTAAATATTGGATGATCAGGCTATGGACGCAGAAGATGCATAATTATTGTTAATAAATGTTTTATTTTATGAAACTGTGTTTGTTCTCCTTTCTATTTTAACTGTATAATATAGTGGGGGTAAATTCACTTATATAATAAGAAATATTTCCGTCTCTGTACATGACATGGACACAATTCAAGATTTGGCCATCTCCTTCATTAATGACTTGATGTTATCGTATATCGTAACATTGATATAGTATACAAAATGGCGGCGCATAAGGACATATTTTTAGACGAGATGCAGGAATACATCGAAACAAAATCCGATTACTATGTGGGTAAATTTAAAGCCCCAAAAAATAATATTACCCGCAAATTAACGCAGTTGAGGCAACATCGAAAAGCCATAGACAATTTAATAAAAGCGTTGTCGAGCCAGCAGTAAAAGTTTAAGTGACATCAGCTACATGGACTACCTTGTAAAAAAATTTCCTTTTGAGAAATAATTTTACTTCATGTTTGTAATATATTTTAGTACATACGTAATGTATCATCAATATACTTGTTTCATTACTTACTTGTTTTAATAGTAGAACACGATGATCCCTAATGACCCGCAGTGTAAAAGATTGTCCAGATTGTTCGTAAAGGTTATGTAGAATCCTCAAATGGATTACTTATGTCCAGTAATATCTCGAAACAACAACAGATCATAGTCCATGGTGAATCAATTTAACTCCACATTTGTTCAAGGCACGGTATTTTACAGGCGTCATGTCTTCAACAAAAACCTCATCACAAGACACTCAACAACCACTAGCAAGAACAAAACTACGTTACCAGTGCGACCACCGCATGATTGCCACACACCTTTGAGGTGTAGCGTTAGTGGGCAAAAACTCTAATATTCTCTTAAAACACTTTATATGCCACAGATTTCTCAAGCGAGATCTAATGCGTCCTAGGTGCGAAGCAGCACCGTCAGCGTGATCTTACTAAAGGAAAAGGGAGCGCCTTCCTTCTGAAATTCACCATGAGGAATCCTGTTGCCGGCGCACATTATATTATCTGACATCTATAGGCAATTTCGAGCAACCCTTACTGATGTGTCTGTAGACGGTTGGTTATTAGATAGCGATCTGGAAGAACATGTAAAGTCAACGTGATTTAGAAATCTCTGCCTTGGACATTCTGAAAAAATGTTACAGAATTTTGTAACTATTTCCTAAAAAGGTCAAAATGACTTCTAGTTTTACTCATTTGCGTGTTGTATTTCTGAATTTCTGGAGTAACCATTTCAAGTAGTCTTTCAAAGTTTTCCGGAGTCATTCTCAAACACAATTTATACTTTTGTGTATCCTTTTCAGCAAGCTCTCTCAGAAGGAGAGCAGATGCTCCATGGCTATGCCTTCTCTTAAACCACTGTCTTGTCCATATTTTGTTTGTTCTCTTCTGTTCTTCCTCAACAGCTAAAGTCACTTCCCCTAACAAAATATCAGCAATATTTATCAGAAACTTTCTCACAACATAATGACGACAGGTACTGTACCATCCGGTAGAGTATTATAGGCTAAAATCATGCTAATATACTCTACACTAACTCTACTAATGAAACCTTGGCATTATATCCATTTTACACCTAGAAGATCAACAGCTCACCCAGTAGAGTTTATGCGTAAGTTAAATATGGCATTTAATGGCATTTTATGATACTGGAAGAAAAAGCTTTTCGGAAAATTCCATACGATAATTATGAAAATAGTTCTCGCAATGAATATTTTTTTAAATTAATATGGGAAAATAATGATTTGACCAAACCATTAACAGAAAAAGAACCGTTTTGTTAGCTAAAGATGTTGTTTAACGAACACTCAAGTCCATTATTTTAAATAATGAACTTGAGTGTTATCTATGGGTTTTTAAGGTATCACTCATTGGATTGTATGGAATAGTGGCTATTTTGAAACACTTTTGTTCTGCTTTCAGGTGCCGAAACCGCACAAAAGATTCTAAAATATTCCCAACAGGACATGCTGGATGTCATTGATGCAGTGAAAAAAGAAAAATCCGTTAAGAGGACTGCTAAAAATATGGAGTGACTAGAGTAACTTTTAAGGTTAAGGGAGAGTTGACAGTGGGCAAAAGAATTAGCTCAATGAGTCTTTCTAGAAATGAACAAGAAAATATTTTAACGGACTGGGTGATATCTATGGCAAAAATTGGTTTTCCGTTTACAAAAAATATTCATGACTAGCGTGGCCAGACTAGCAAACGAGCTGGGCTTGAAAAAACCTCCTGAGGGAAATGGTATAAACTGTTCCGAGCCCGCAATGAAAGGATCTCGGACAGTATGTCAAACACGCTCTTAAGCAAGTGTAATCAGAGAAAATTTAACTAAATGAATTGAAGATGTGTGGACGTATGGGCAGGAGAGCTTGTTGAAGTAATGAGGATTCCGTTAAAAGTTTTTTGCAGATAAGACTGCTTTCTATGTGAATCTTAAAGGTGGTAAGGTGTTAGCAGAAAAAGGCAGTAAAACGGTTTATTTAGCAGGAGCCAACGATGAGAAGGAAAATATAACCATTTTGGTGACGACTAATTCCGTTGGACAAAGCCCGCCAATGATTGTTTAACGATACAAGATAATACCTTTACACATTTCCGAGGTTGTTCCACCGAACTGGTCAATAGGAAGGTCTGAAAATCGGTGGATGATGCAAAAGCTGCTTTACGAATAAATTGCCAATATTTTACTACCACGGCTTCAGAAAGAGATCGAGCTTCCTGTTGTGTTTTTCTAGATGGTCATTGCTCGCTCCCTACATTTGTATATACTGTATAATTTCTGTATTGTAATATTTGATTGTTACGTGCGTTGTTACCTAATTACGTCTACATATGACATATCTGCATTATAAAATAATTTCTAAAATGTTAACTGTAGATCAAGCAAAAAATGTTATAATAAAATTTTCTCGAAAAGTTAAACATTTTAGCCATTACACCTCTTGTAAACCCCATCCGCGGACATACTTTATATAGAATCTATCGCTGCTTAAGTGTTCGGCGCAAAATATGAATATTAGAAAAATACCTAACAAAGGAAAATTCGAAGATATTATCTTGCAAGCAGAAAATAATTGCGGACCGCGCAACATATCTGACGATTCCTGCAGCAGTTTAGAAGTACTGGTTGGTTCATTTTCGAAAATACAGCCTAGGAGACCCAAGAACGCGAACCTTTCTACCGGCCTATGGACGAACAAGCAGTACCACAATACGCAACTGTTCCAGTGTATGAACATATTTCCGAACCAGAGAATGATGGCGGGATATGGAGCGAGAAATAATTCCCAGGGCGTAACGTTCAACTTTCAAACAGACTGTACAGAAAGGTGAGAATTGTGATTCGTTTATAAAAGATACCGAGATTTTATTGTGAAAAGTAGTAAAATTCTTTGAGAATACAAAAAACGCAAAGAACTTTATAAAAATCGTGATAAATATCAACAAAACATAAATCACATGGAAAAAGTAATTAGAGAAGTAGAGGGAATTGTTATTCTAACAACAAAAATGTCAGTTACAAATGAGGAGATGGATAGTGTTTGTGTAGAAAATATTGAATAGTGTTTTCAAAGGATGATTCTCCTAACAGAATGTTTGCAGCCCATAGTTCAAGAGTATAAACAGGTTTATTAACACAGCGAAAATTTCATAAAGGGATAAAAAATAACGAAAACAGAAAATCATAACTATTTTTGCCGAAAAAGTTTAACTGCTAAAAGGAATTATAATTGTATGTCAAATACAGCGATGATATATATTTCCAAACGAGTTTGTCGACCACCCCATGTGATAATACAAATTATGAAGTTTTATTATATATAAACTAAATATAGCTTTTTTAGAAGATTTCAAACTTCAGCAACAACATGTCTAGCAAAATGCTAAGTAAGTGTTTTTAATGAATAATTTCTGTTTTACATATCTTCATATGCCTTTCATTTGTAGAGCACGCTAAAGTGTTTTTAATTTTAAAATATCTGTACCATTGGATTTGTTATCAATAATTATTGCTTATATGTTTGTTCTTTTGCACCCCTTTCTCGGATATGTAAAATAACTTTCGAGGGTTGTGGAAAATAATTGATATAAATGTAAAAGCCGTGTTGTAATTTTGTGTGCCATTTTTCTTCGTAAAATCTCAACACTTGTTTTTTTCAGTTCTGTTAGCGAGCCCTGTGTCCCTGGTCTTTTTAGTTACCATGCAGATAGCAGAGATTATCCGGGACGTATCGGTGCTAACTTTCCTAGTTTTTTATTTTCCTATATTTACAGTGGAGGTGAATGGTTGTTGCTTGTGTTATTACATATTCGGTCTCTGAGACGTATGTTAGTTGTGGTGTTACTTCTGTGAGTAAGTTAAATTTTTATTTTACTTTGTAATAGTAGTAATTATTATTCATTGTTTGTAGAGATTTCTGTAAATATGGCTTCTTTAACTTATGAAGAACAAAGAACGCTACAGCGTATGTTTAATGAAGTTGAAACGGACATAGACGTAGCGAACAATAGCGACTGAAGTTTGGGAGAAGACAATATTGAGATTCAAGAAAAGTCAGACAATGAACAAGACAGAACAGATAACGAACTGAATGGAGATGGAAGCAGTGATCAGAGAAGAGAAACTCGCATACCTTGCATGATGGGAAAAGATGGAACCAGGTAGAGAAAGCATTGTCACCGATATCCAAGTGTGAGATCTCGTCGCCATGATATCGTAACCCAATTACCGGGAGTAAAAGGTGAGGCAAAAAATACAAAAACCCCAACCGAAATCTGGAGTTTATTTATTACAGATGAAATGTTACAAAATATTGTTGTTTACACTAACAAATATATCGTAGCAAAAAATTATTCGGAAACATACAGAACAGCAAGAATCGATGAACTAAAAGCATTTCTGGGGCTGTTATATCTTGTTGGTGTAATGAAAAGCAATTTTGAAAGTACCGCTGATCTATTCAGATCGGACGGTATGGGTTTAGAAATATTTAAATTGACCATGTCCTTAGAGAGGTTCAAGTTTTTGCTTCGAAACATTCGTCTGGACGATAAAGAAACAAGACCTACAAGACAAAAATTTGATAAATAGGGAGCAATCAGAGAGTTTTTTGAAGATTTTAACAATAACCTACCAAAATACTTGTTCCATACTGCGAAAATGGAAATTTGTGTTGGTCAACAACCAGTGGGGTCATTTCATGTAAAGACATCAAATATGTTTCTGGTGCCAAGGTTATGTCAACCAATTTCTGGATTTAATCGTAATCTTACAACAGACAACTTCTTTTCAAGTATTCATTAGCATATGCTCTTCTCCAAGATCATAAACTGACACTTATAGCCACTTAAAAAAAAATTTACCGAAAATACCACCAGATATGATGACAAAGAGGCCTGAAAAGTCGATTATGTTCGCATTTCAAGCAACAAGTACGTTAGTATCATATCCCTAAACCACGAAAAAACTTATTTCTGCTTTCAACTATGCATCTTGACGACTCCATTGATGGGACAACGGGAAAATCATCGATTATTATCGACTATAACAAGACCAAAGGCGGAGTTGATAAGGTGGAAGTTCTTTTCTATGGCCTATTGAATATAGCAGGTATTAATTCTTACATTATATATAAAAATAACAATATCGACAAAAAAATTCCAAGGAAAGGATTTTTAGAAACACTGGCAACAGTTAGTTGAGAACCATACAAAAAAGCGTTTTAACTGTAATCCTGTTCCTAGAACATCCAGATTACGGATTCAAGAAATCTACAATAATTCAATTACTGAAAACGCACAAAATCAACCCCCAACTCATGGTCGATACTCTTACTGCTCTAGTAAGAAAAGTGCGTGGACCAGATTTAGTTGCCATAAATGTAAAAAATTCATGTGCATGGAGCACTTATCTGCTATCTGTAAGGAGTGTGCTGAAAGTTAAGGCCAAATTGTATTTTTTTTTTTCAGTATGTAACTAATGTTTGTGCAATTTTTTTTATCATTTTTAATGTTTTGTGATATTTAGTAAATAACATTATTAGTTTTGTTACCACAGAAACTGATTCTATTTTTAGTTATAGATATTTTAAGAATATTATGTTTATTTTCACCCCATTTTGTTTGTTATTGAATAATTTCATTAAAAAACGTGTAACAAATATAATTTTTCCATTTGTTCTTTTTAATTACCTTACCCTAAAGGATAAAATTTTAAGTTATATTTTTTTCCAGTTGTTAATAGTTTTTTTCTTAGTCGGTGTCAGAGACACGAACTCGCAGGTGGCAAACGACACTATTCCATGTCATAATAAATATTGCTGTAGTAAATAGCATATACCAGTTCGCCCAACAATGACAAGAAACTTCTAGGTACAATTTCCAGAAACAGTTAGGGCGTGAGTTATACTCTCCATATATGACATCTCGAGTGTACAATTCAAATGTCCCGCGCAAACTTCGTTCAGTGGCCGTAGATATTTTAGGAATCGCCATGGAGGAACCGCCTATATGTACGGAAAAACCTAGTAGATCGAAAATACCCAGATGCCGTATATATCCACCAGGAAAAGACCGGGAAACGATCACTACTGCTCGAGGTGCAAAATACCTATATGCCTAAAATGTGTATCTACGATATGTCCAAACTTTATGCAGAAAGTGATTGATAGTGATTATTGTGAGGAATATGAAAATTTCACGGAAAATCTTGAAGATGAGGAGGACTACAAAAAATATGAAACTGGCAGCTATTTTAGTTAAATTTGCAACAAAAAAAAATGTAAAATTCGCTGCAGGAAAAAGAATAGAACTTTTACCAGTGAAGGAAATAAAAGTTAATTTTTTAAATCCATTTAATTTCATGTATCCAGATCCAGGCGATATTGCCCACATAAATATTAGCGACACTGAAATGAAATTGCCAAAGCCTTGTTTAAATACCGGATCAGAACGCGTTAAAAATGTTGATTTCTTCTCCACTGATTTCACAGGGGTGGTGTTTTGTTAATACAAATAATGAGTTCTGTTCTAAAGGTTTGAAAAACTCGACGAATAAATGTTCCATTAATTAGTTGTTATTATTTAATACTTAAATGTATCTACTTCTTGTTCTCCTTTTCAAGAATAAGCGTGTCCATTTCAATACATGAGATGCATTAAAATGGGTATTATGTTGCAATACTTCATTATTTTTTTATAATAAATTTGTATTTTTCGGTATTTGAATATTTCCATAAAAATAGACAATTATCTTCTTTAATGTACTGTAAAAATAATAAATAATATTTTGTGTAGTTACTAATAATTTTTCGAAAATGTCTCTTTCATGACGACTGTCCCCTTCCACGTACACTCGATATGTCTACAATTCAATCAAAAATGAACAGAAAGATGGATACAAGAATGCTTATATGTATGAAGCAATAAAACCAGGAAGGGTCTGTCAATCGCTTTATTATTTAGTAGATACCCCACTGTCATATACTACAGTCGATTGGAATAAGCTTAAAAATACAGCGATTTGAAAAATTAAGTGAAAGGTGTGAGAAACTCAGATCTTGTTGATGACATTATCATACATAATCATGATAAATTCCTGAAACAGGTTAGTTGTTCTCCTGCAATTTAGGAAAATAAGAAAAATCATCTAATTCATTTAAATTTCTTATCAGGGTATGGTCTGCGCCTCATAGCGCTCAGATTGGATTATGATGAGATGGTTATGAACAAGGAGGGGAACAATACTAGAGTTTATAATATGAAAAAATTCAGGCTAAGAGGGTATTCCATTCCCGCCTGAAAAGAGTTCATCAATGGTCCAGTCACTTGGTCCACTTACCGTACTAATCCATTATCTCTTAGGTATAGAAATAAATATCATGCATCTTGCCTTAATATATCTCCGATTTCCCAGCTATTCTCAATATAATAACTGATAATCCCATAGCGGATATCAATAACATCATTCAGTTAATTGCTGACATATCCATGATCATAGCTACGAGACTAGCTAGAGGGTTTCTTCCTCCAAACAACTTCTGCAAACTCAAAACTCAAAAGTTGAAACTGGTTTTGGTCATTTCTCCCTTAATAAAGTTAATGTCTGATCATGCCTTGTTTTTAATGTACCAAATGGCTCAATGCATGGGGAACTGGAGAATTAGTGGATTATTAACTACTCTACTTCCGTAGTAGAGTACTTTGGTCCTTTTTTCATGAAAAGTAATTTGTTTTTGAATAACTCTTGTAGATGGCAGTGTTAGGTGTATGTACAGCTGTGGTTCACTAATTGGGTTATTTGGGTTTTGTTATTTGTTGTTTTAAGTATAAATAAATAAACTTCAGGGAATATTTGTCAGCGATTTCAGCAGATTGTAAATTTTTCAGTGTTAATGAACTGTGACGATAAGTGATAAATATAGTGGAAATTATTAGTGTATAAAACTACTGATATTGATATTCTTTTAATTATGAATCCATTTTTAGGATCATTTACCTGTATGATACATTGTATAGTGTGTGGTGCTAATGATGAAATAGTAAAATTATTTTGCTTTCCCCGGCAACTGGAAAGGTAAATCCCATAATATATCATCTCTTGTGAATTTTAATGTTTTTTTTTCTAGTACCAGTTTCCCAATTCTTCAATACTTAACATGGCCGTACTTATTTTTGTTATTCTAGAGTCAAACTTTCTTTTATTTTAATTTATATGTAATAAACAATGTAGTGCAGGGCCTAATTATATTATTTTAGTAATCAGAATAAAGTTGTATATAAATGGGCTTTTACGTAATATGTAATATAAAGTTATATTTGCTACATGTTTGGGGCCATTGAATAAATACATGTGCTTTTACGGTCAGGAGGGGGGTTGCAAAAAATGTGACAAAGGGGAGACGAGACGATATTCTCAAAAAATCAACAGAAATATTTTATTATTTTTCTAATCCTTAAATAAAATAGAGCAGGATTTTGCAAACTTTCATTCGTTCAGAGGGATCGAAATTAGCCAATTATTGCGAACTTACTTGTTGAATGGCCCGTTTATGAATTCGGATTTAAATTACATTTTTCATTCAATAACTCTATTTTAATTTAATTTTCTAGATCAAGACAATGGCAGTTGTCAATGGGGATGGTATTTCAACAAAAATTATCAGGACAAGAATATGCCAACAACATTTCACCGAAGGCTCTTTCATGCCCTTTACCAATCCACTTCGCTTACGAGTTGACGCAATTCCAACATTACCAGCTATAGATCTTGTAAGACATTTTCTTAATAATACTTTGCTTTAATAAGATAAATCGAATAGAATAAATATATTTATAATTTTTTTTAATAGTACCTATATTTTTGTAAATATAGACTGTTTAATTTCTCATTTTAAAATAATCAACATGAGGTATAAATTATCTCTATATATATATGTATTACATTAACATATAAAATGTACCAATTATTTACCATGTTACTTGTTGAGACACTTGATGTAAATAAATAATATATCATGTAACTAACACATAACAAGTATTTTGTATAAAAATATCAATATTTAAACGTTACCTGTCATTTTTTAGAGTGAACATATACAACATTCTCAACCAGTTGGCATTACTGAGCCGATGCCTCAAGTTTCTGGGAGTAAAATAAAAAGTCTGTCACCAACTTTAAAAACATCATATTACATAAGTGTTATTTTGTAGATTATTGTTGCTTGTATAACTTGTCTTGCATTTGTTACTTTCTTTGGGTTTTAAGAAATCTTATTATTAGAACAGAAAATGGTTTAAATGTTAAGAGGTATATTCAGATTACAATATAACGTTCCTCTTTTATATAGAGTAATTGACTGAATTCGATTGCCTTTTCAGACACGAGAGCCATAACCAAGCACTTCATATCAAACAGTAGATGAAGAAAGTACAATTCTTTCAAGACATGCTATCTCTACTCCACCAGATTGTACGTCCCAGAATTTGGCAATAGCGCCAACAGCAACAATGCACAGTTCAGATAAATTACAAGTAAGGAAGTCCCTTTTTAGATATTTTGAAAATATAGTAGGTTTACAATTGACTTTGTTCTATGATACCTTAATTATTAAGACAAATATTTGCTTGAATGCAGGCTACCATCTATACTGGTCAGTGTTTAAAGTTGCCTAATGAATAATGAATTAATTTAAAAGTAATCATATAATTTTGAAATGCCTTCTTGTTGCTTTTTCTCATATTGGAAAATATTTTAACGACACAACTTTTCACCCAGCCAATTACATTACTTCTCCAACGTAAACATAGTATTAATAAATAAGTTGCTGATCAGAGAGTCCTTCAGGACATTAATAATAAAATAATCTTGTGAGCTAATTGGCTTAGAGGCGTCTCGTCACTCTTGTGGGTGAAGCCTTAATGTTTGTGAAAGGAAAGTAAACCTGTTTTATGCTTATTTGTAAATCTCTTGGTGCTTCTATTCTATAATAAAATTGTTACCCAAAATCAGCTAATCAACTAATTATTAGTCAAGATTTTGACTCATTAATTTGCTGCAATACGATACTTTTTGTAATAAAATATAACATTCCTTTTTATGTTGTATACATTCTTCATTGACTCTGATTGCTTTTCAGGTCCAAGAACCACAACCAAGTACATCTTATCAAACAGTCGAGGAAGAAGGTACAGTTCTTTCAAGACATACTTTGTCTGCTCCACCAGAATGTAGGACCCAGAATTTAACATCAACAAAACACAGTTCAGATAAGTCTCGTAAGGAAATCACTTTTTAAAGGTTTTGAAAATATATTAGGTTCTGTCAACGTTACGCCGAGAAAAAAGGCTCTAATAGGAATTGTGAAAAGGAAACATAGTCAGTTAAGAAAATTACAAATTAAATGTAAAAGAAGAGGCAAGACCGTAAATTATTTAGAAAATATTGATAAATCCCCAGAAATGTGTAACATTGTCAAAAACATGTCTCCAGCAGCAATTCAATTAATGATTGGTAAAATTCGCTGCAGTAAACGATCTCCTCGGGGAAGAAGATGGACCCTGGATCAAAAGATTATTGCTTTGGCTTTATACAAACGAAGTCCAAAGTGTTGTGCATTGCTTCGACGTCTTTTAACTCTTCCCTCAAAGTTTACGCTACATAAACTTCTACAAAAAGTACCTCTTCCAGCTGGGGTAAATAAACATATATTTGCACATTTAAGAGAATGCCTGCAATCCTATGAAGAAAATGATCGTCTATGTTGTCTAGCTTTTGATGAAATGGCTATACGTGAACATATTCAGTATAACACTTTGACAGACTGTATAGAAGGTGTTGAAGATTTTGGGAATGGTGAGAGAACTGAAAATTTAGCAAGATATGCATTAGTATTTCTTGTTCAAGGTATCACAAGAGCATAGTTGCATATTATTTCAGTCGCAATGGCGTCTCCTCTGATAAACTCAGACATATTATAGAAGATATTTTGAACAATATGCATGAGGCTAATATTCCTGTTTGTGCCACGGTTTGTGACATGGGAACCACAGGTGTCAAAGCAATTAAGGACATGGGGTGCACTTTTAAAAGTGAATTATTTATTATTTGTTTGCTTATAGTAATGAAACATATTCTTTATATAGATAGCTTTTCTTTTCACTGTTTGCAAAATCCTATAAAGAATATGTTTCATGGGGTGCACTGTTAAACGTCCATTTTTTACCATTCAGGGTCGAAAGATTTTTACCATCTTTGATGTTCCACATCTTTTGAAATGTATCAGAAATTTATTTATACGGTACAATATGATAGTTCCCACTGTGACAGTAGGAGGTGAACAAATCATGGAAGCCAGATGGGAGGATATAAAAAAGGCATATAAGCAGAATAAGAAAAATCCTCTTATTTTTAGAAGCCTTCATAAGATAAAAGATAATTATTTAGTTCCCCTGAGAAAAGCAGCTATGAAGGTGAAAATAGCAACACAGATGAGTCGTTCAGTTTCGGTTTATCTCTTTAATCTAATACAGCAAGGTGTTGTTAATAAGATTTTTTTTTACTGCAGGATTATTACCTTCAAGGGCGTTGGCCACAGCAACATTCGTGAACGATGTGGATCAAATGTTTGACAGTCTGAATGGTTCAGCTAGGACTCCCCCTGATGGCAAACCATTTCGATGTATAGTTACGGAAAAATCTGGGCATGCTGATTTTTGGGAAGAATGTAAAAAGAAAGTATTAAAATGGAGATTTCTCAAAACACAAAAGTGAAGCCACGTGTTTCTCGCAGGAAACCACGGAGAAAACCACAGAAGAAGCCACAGAATAAACCATGGAGACCACCATCACAACGAGGTTGGTTACATTCTTTGCAAGCATTTAAGGAAATCTGGTGCCATGTTAAGACCTTAGGTGTAAAATATCTGAAGCTACGTCAATTGAATCAAGATGCTGTGGAAAATTTATTTGGAGCAATTAGGGCTGGTTGCGGATGCAATGAAAATCCCATCGTTACACAGTTTGTGAGCTCCCTTAAAACCCAAATAATTAATGGATTAACAAATCAAGCATTGCAAGGGACTAACTGTGAAGAGGATGAGATGAGTCTTCTTAGCAATCTGAGATCATTCATCAGCGCAATTGAAAGTGATGAGGAAGACAACGCAGACCCCGAAAACTATATAGTGACTGATAGCGATGTCGGAAGTGAAATGTCTAGCAAGATAGCTAATCTTGCTACGGCTGGTTCTGTAGAAATATTGTCAGTTGCCTATGTAAGTGGATATATTGTGAAAAGGTTGATTAAATATATAATTTGTGATGACTGCACTAGGGATCTGTGTTCTGATAATCTAGAACCATTTAATCAATTCATGGCATTAAAAGAATTTTCAGATAGAAATAGTAAGTTGTTTTATCCATCGGAAAAGTTAACTGTTGCTGTCGGCTGTGGCATTACCTTATTAGAGAAAGAAATGCATGTGCTCCGCAAAGAAATGAATATTCAAGCCAAAGCAGTAGGCATGTTGCATGAACGCTTAGATTTTTCTTTTCTTTCATGCTGTGAACATTCCGATGTGGTTAAGAAAAATATAATTCACAGTATTTGCCGTATATGTGTTCCCTGGTATTGTACTAGATTAATTCGAGATATTAAATCACGGTCACGTCAAAATATATCGGACAGAAAACAGCGTAAACTGCAACATGTGTAAAGGACAGTTATTTTTGTGAAGTATTTAATATAAGTACAAAAAAAGTATAATAAAAAAACCTGAATTTTATCCAAAACAATTGTGAAAATTTATTTTTCTCGGTAGTAATTTGTTATCAGATCAGATAGAGTATTATCATACACCGGTAGTCTTGCTAGGTGCAATAAGTAGCTTTTATTGTATATTATCTGCCCAACATTTCTACAGTTTTTGTTATTCCAGTTGTGTCGTTTCAAATTGGGATTATGGAACCAATTTTTTGTGTGATGTTCTATCACATATTGTTACTGTAAAGATGAAGAGGCGTAATTCAAAATAATAAGTTTTGGGATGCGTTTCAAAGTATCAAAGTATTTTTATTACATCGTCGGGTATAAGTTACACTTAAATCATCTGTCTGGCATACAAAAACCAACAGGCACGATAATATACAGAAAAGAAATGCCCTATAACAGCTGAATACCAAAAATATATACTTTTGAGATATGCCCCTTTGTGTATTTAGTGACAAGTAGTATCAAAAATAAAAGCCAATAATTTCACAAATTAATCGAAGATATTTTGTACATTTCTCTAGAAACTGAGTAACAAGTTATAAAAGAACTTGACAAAACAAAAATTGTTTAAATTAAACATACTAATTTTGTCAGTAAATATAATCTATGATATATAGCAAAACTATTGCTCTTTATTTAATATATACGCACACAGCACATAATAGATTCTTATTAAAGCTTTAAGAAAAGAAACAATATTAGTTATAGCCTAAGATTTCCTATACATTATCAATTGACATGAAATAGCTTATTTTGTCAGCTAGAGTTTATAATCATATAAAAGCCAATTAAGTCAGACGTCTGCCCATGGCACTTCGACTATGGTGCTGAGGCCGCTCACTTAATGTAACTATAGTAAGTCAGTCTATTATTCTGTAAATTAGTAAAAAGGCACTACCTATTAACATTTTTTTTTGTTATTTTAACCATGTAAGAAAATGATAGAGAGGAATCCAACCATCAGTTTTTGAAATGAAATATAATATCAACTCTATAAAAATCTATAATTTACTCTTAATGTATACCTATATTAATATTTTTAAAGATCCTATTATAAAATTAATATACATTTGTAGATTTTTTTTTTATTTTAACACCATTGCCATCTGTCGCAGCTGAAACTCTAACTCAAGGAGGGAGAACTGCTCAGATGAAAATGGAAGAAATAACACGATATTTGTTCAGTAAATTATTTTGTACTATTTTGTAAAAGCCTTAGTTTTTTTTGGCGGGTTTTTCATTTTTTTTCTTGTGGCTCAAAATTGTGTCATATATCTTAAACTATTCAGACAAGTTATATAAAACAATGTTTTACAAAGCAGATTAATACCTTTTTTATTTAAGTAATTTAAGAATAATGTCATCAACAAATTATTTTGATTCAATGAAAATTGAAGTTTATCACAAGCAGGGTATATTCCATACCGTCATTGCTCATATAACAAAAAAAATAAGAACATTAAATCTGCTTTAACGTGATAAAGTTTGCGATGTACTTTTACCACAATCCACTGGCAACCTCATCCATAGGGTTTATTTCTGATACATAAATACCAAAACAAATTTGCATTTTGATTTGTTCCGTGACAAACATTAACTTTTATCAAAATAATTTGATTTATAACCTTAAGTAAGAAAAACTGATATATGGGTATTTAACCTAACTTAACTGAAATAGTTTAAGAACTACGACCCAATTTTTAATTAAAGAAAGAAAAATTAAAAGCCCCACCAAATAAACACTAAGCCGTTTCGATCCTGACAATACAGGTTTTTTGTCGATCAAATATCGTGTCCTTTCTAGCATTTTCGTCTAAGTAGTTTATTTGGGACACATTGTATATATATATATTTTTTGGGCCACCAGTATTTATTCGTGATGTCACCTGTCTAACTCGGTAAACTGTGGCTCCATCTACTGAGATTTTCAGCAATTTGCGAGTGAGTCCGAAGCGACATCTTCGCTTGTTTTACAAGGAGAGAGAGGGAGAGTAGAATACAGAATTGAAGTAGAGCATTATTGCGGTAGTAATATTTGCATTGAGTGCTACGTCTGAGGTAGTCTGTGGACGTAATGCTGTGACGTTACATTCACTGGTAGTGGGGGCAACCCTAACATTATAAAAGTCAACGTAGGGTTGGTATATGGCCATTGTATAGTGTAAAAACGCTATTATGAAACATGAAAAGAAAATATAGTAACGTAATATATCTTACTTCTCATATAGTGTCTGAAGTGTTTTTAGTGCAGCCGAACTGATCGTGCGCAATATGGAAGTTGTGTGCGACTGTCAAGGTTTCCGAAATAATAATAATGAATTTATTTTCAAAGAGATATCCATACTGTCTTTGAATGGTGGAATTGATGAACACTTTGTATTCGCACCGCCATATGCATTTGAAAAGTTATCAATACATTCCAGACGAATCAACATATTGTTAACAAATGTGTTTTACGGCCTCGACTGGGACAGCGGGTATATACCATATAAAAAAGTAGCAGATATAATTTGAGATATCGGGTATAAATATTTTTTTTCTTTTTTTTTTTTTAATAACTAGGCTGCCCTACTATGGACTTTTTAAGAAGTAAATATTTGGAGGTTAGCTTTACGTCGCACGTTAGGTTACATGCTTTAAATCTTGTATGGTCTCAACAAAATACAAGAAATATTTTACATTGGTATAATGAGCAGTTTTCAAAAGGCTTAGCTGTCTAAATGGTGATACCCTTGAATACTTTGTTGAAATGATTGCAAACAATAAATTTATAAGTAATCCTTTAAGTCTTGTTACTATTAGTCTTTGTATCAGATAGGTAAACGTCGCATTTTTAGAAAATGTCTAGTTTCCGAGTCAGGTGGTATTGGAATCGCGTTCATTTGTATCATTGATAAAATATGTCTCGTATTTAATTATTTAAGTATGATAATGTTTGAATAAAAACCGACAGTCTTTTAATTAACAGTAAATCTTTTCAATAGGCACTTAGGGGTTCAAACTTAGAAAAATGAGATTTTATTTAATTACCTAGTCAACGGACGGCAGAGAATATTTAATTAGATATAAAGATAGAAAGCATTATAACACCCACGTTTGGACCGGAAGTCTACGGTCACATAGGGCGACCAGGTCGCGTTGCTGGAGAAAAAAGTCTAATAATTGAATCAAGTGGAGGTGGACAGACTAGACAACCCGCGCCAAGCAGCGTTGTTTGTCGCGGCGTCAAATACGCTCAATGTGTTATCTTACGATGCTGGCCAGACTGGGCGACAGTCCTGCCTTTACCCCGAGTGGGGGCTGCGTATTCCACTCTTTCATGCAAATGATGTCAGTTGTGATTGTTTTACCGAATTGTGTTTATTTTGTGCGTGCTTCATAAAAATGTTTGATACCGATGTTTTTACTAATGAAGTAAGTGTACATCCACCACTTTGGGACAATCCTTTGAAAACTACATCAACAGAGATGTAAAAAGCAAGTTGTGGATAGAAGTTGCAAAAGTTGTCATCGAAAAGTGGAAACAGTTGTCCAACGAATGTAAAAACAAAGAAGGTGAGTGGTGTAGATTTATTTTGCTTTCCGGTACAGTTGATGTCAAACTTGACAGTGACACATCAACCTCCTAGCCCTAGCAATCTCTAACTCAATAATTTAAATAGGGAAAGGCGGTCAAGCGCCCCCTCATTTGAAGTGTCTTTCAATTCCCCAATTTATTCCGTATTATTTCAAAATACCTTAGAAAATTCTTATGGGAATCAAGATTGTATATGACGTATTTAAGACGTAGTAGTAATTTTAAAACGTTTTTTATTGTATTTTATACTAACCTAACCATTTTCAAGTAAGCCCAAGTTATATACTGAAGATTTCGATTTTGAAACCTGTTTATCTATTTGGGGATAGAGGCTAGAAAAAAAAAGCAAACTATAACGGATGGGGACAATTTGTTTGTGATACAGAATCGGATTTGCTCAGAAAAGCTCTTCAGAATGTTCATAGCACTGATTTTGACGAGATTTTACATTTTACAATTATAAGAAATTGATAATGGATGTGGCCCACAAGGAGCTTATTCAAAAGCCTGCGTTCACGGCTCAGTGTTTTTATGAAGAATTTGATCGCATGGCCATAGAATTTGATATAAATAAAATATGTAAGAAGCAGAGCCCTAGTGCAAAAAATATTTTTACTAAATTAGAATGCCAAGAAGACTTGAATTCTGAAGAAATTAGGTTTAGATATTTAAAAAAATATATCAAAGAAAGTGACAGCAACTTACGAGCAGCATTTTTGCGTTACTGTAGGGTAGGGCGGGCCGAAAACGATTGAAAAAAATTTTTTTTTGAAATTTGATTTGGTATAGCAAAAAAAAGTTGTAAAATAACTTGTCCTGTATTTTTATGAAAAGTATTAAATGAAATTTGGCCGCGCCCCAATGGCTTTAAAATAAAATTTTGGTAAAATTACTATTCTGGATCTGGTATAGCCGTAAATACTTTTTAAATAATGGGTCTAAATCACCAATCAAATTTCATAATTTTATCTTAATATTTAGCCGCGCCCCAACCTAAAAACATTTTTTACGCTTCATCCAGACTTATCCCGGTCCTGGTAATAACTGCCTATTGCGTGGTAGTTACGAGTGTCGACCTGTATGTATGTAGTACAATGCAAGTATAATGTGTTTATTTAGTTTCACGTTAAGTGAGCCTTCTGAAACCTTGGTTGTACTGACAAATTTTATTATGAAAGTCTGCTCGTCATTATGCCACTATGGAGCGGCAACATTTATGGAAATCGATAAGTCTATCCAGAGAATTTCCAAATGAAATAAAGAAGATTATTGACAGTGTTATTAGCACAAACGCTTATTTTGAACACCCCGAAAACATTTTGTTAACCATGATCACAGATTTTCGGAGTCATGTAAGAGAACTTGGGATTTATCGCATTTTGAGGGCTAGGAATACGAGAGATTCAAAAAATGTAAGAGTGTTTAAAATATCTGCTTTCAACTAGAATGCTAAGGACTATATCGATTTAATTGACTGGAACAAATGTACCGTAACCGAACCGCCTCTTACAATGACCATTTCTACCGACGATTTAATGACAACACTTCAGAGCAAATCTGCCATCACTACTAAACAATTTCCATGCCACACTCAAGCTGTCGAGTGATGTGTAAAGATCACCACTGAAGCTTCAGGCAAAGTTTGTAGTCGTGACTCAAGAGACGGGTACATTCGCGTAAAATTTGGTGTGAGGAGTGGTCTGCCATCATTTGAAACCAAAAATCTATACTACACTATAGATCCAAAAAAAGCAAAACTGAGTAATAAGTGAGTTAGATCTACGATTAGAATAAGTACAAGTAGTCGAAAAAGGGAGGAAGGGGTGGGAGGAACTTGGTAAGCAGCCACCTCCTCGCGGTGAGTTCTGGGTTGAGTAATTGATAAAGTATGTATATTATATTAAATAAAGACAATCAATATAATAATATGAGGCAGCCTATCATTTACTCAAACGAAGAGCTGCTTTTATATATTTTAAGGCCCTGGGGCGCGGATAAAAATTCTTTCATTTCTTTCATATTTTTTTTGGTTACTGTGTACATTGATTCCTAATTTTTTGACGCTATAACGAAAACAATACATGACCTTGAAAATTTGGCCCTTTTAAGGCCCATGGGGCGCGGCCAAAAATTAAGCGAAAATTAAGAGAAAAATTTAGCTAACATGTCTTTATACCCTTCAACTTTTTATGACTATACCAAATTAATTTTCCGAAATAAATTTTTTCGGCCCGCCCTACTGTAGGGGCGGATATGATAACTACTGATAGAATTTCAATAACTTTCATTGATGTAGATGGTTTTCTAAGAAGGCCAATTGCACACGCATGCTCCAGGGTTTAGTAGTTGCCCATAACTTATAAAAAAAATATATAATTTAGAAGTGAACTGAACGATATTCTGACAAGCAATGTCTGGTTGATCTCATTTAAACTTGTATATTACAACTAATTTTTATGTTTGGAACGTGTAACTGTTTTTTTGTAAGGAATGTCATAGTCATGAAGAAAATCCGGAATAGCCTAGCCATAGCTGTAGATAAAATAAACTATAGATTGAATACCAACGAAACTCCTGTTGCCAAATAATTTGAATAGACTGATTTTTGTTTTTTAATATTGTAAGTTTTACTGTGAATTATTATCGAAAATAAAATGTAGTTTGTTTTTTATTATTCATAATTTCATTTTCACTGAATCCTACAATTTGATAACAGTAATATCTAAACGGTGTTGGAGACCGAAGGTACCACTCCTGTGCTAAAGTTCACGTCACCGTAAGGTTAAGAGTATAACGTACAATTTATCACTAAATTTAATTTAAATGCATTATAATTCGTATATTTTAAATTACGAAAATCACATAGGCATACTAGTAAATATTAACAGAAGTATCTTGTGCGATACTATACACTAATTGAACATAAAAATATTGGTCACAATACGCAAATTATAATATTTATACTGAACATAAATGATCCATAGAGACAAGTTTTTCTGAATTCATAAATCGCCGACGTATTAGTGTAACTTGTCAGGAACTTACCAGACATCATTCACAAATACGAAAATTTCCGAACGCTTAACGTGTCGGTGATTTAAGAATATGCGCACCGGTATTCTAGGGTCACCACTAGGCGGGTACATGCTGAAATTCCACTACACTACAATGGGGACTACCTCTCCCGGTTGATATATAGCCCGTATTTCGAATGGTTTTTCTTGTACTTCACGTTTTTTTAAATTTTCTCGAATTTACGACAAAGTGAGTTTTTCAGACATGCTGGTGGTCAGTTTCATGAACATGAACATTGATTTCTTTACGCAAATGAATTTTTTAGTTCCAAAAACAACTCTTACATTTTTCTCTCGGCTAGTTCTTAAAAGCTGACTTATAATAAAAATGTAAATTTCTCTAATTCTTGAATTTTTCAGAAAACATCTTCAGGTGCCACTAATAAGTTAACACGTCAACGGACAATGCGACATATGTCGCTCCTCATTTACGCACAAGACGACATATGCCATCCAAATTTACTTCGTTTTATAGTTTCAAAGCGGTGTGCCGACAATATAAAACATAATATTTTGTAATATGTCCCTGCATACTTTGAGATGTCCGTAACCTCAATACCACTGTCTATGTGTGATCTGGGCTCAGTTAGGTGCATACTGTTTTTCATATTAGTTTTTTTAAAAAGGTTTTAAAACATCTTCTAAAAGTATATATTGTATTGTTATTCCTCTCTATGGTTCTGTATGATTAATTAATTTTGTTGGGCGCCATATGATAAGAAATTACCTAATTTGAATGTGAGGAAAATAACAGTACAAGATTTAGTCTGCTTGAGCATGAGCCTGTAAAAAACAGGAAGACTCCACAGGGTCAAAAAGTCGGTTCTATGGTCTTTTTGTTGAACATTTGCTACCTTATCTTTCCAGCACAGATTCCAAAGAAAAACCCTTTTAAAAGAATATTTAAATTTTATTTTATAAGGTAAATCTGGTATGGATTCTTTTCCTTTTAAATAAAAATTTTAAACATAAACATACAACAAAACTTAAAAATTAATTTAATTTAAATAGGTTTACCTAGGACTTTTCTTCTGTACGTAGTTAAATTCGGAGCGGAGGTCTTGTTGGTTTCGAAAGTATGGGAAAGGTCATTCAAAAAATTCTTCTCGTCAACAAACGACGCAAGAGATTTTCAATCATCTACTGGTATCATCGGATCCACTATCTTCACAGAAACTAACCAAAGGAGGATCAGTACTAAGCACATCAGATGATGATTTTGTCTAATTTGAGAAAATTTTTCAATTATATCACGCTTCTTAAAAATCAAATTCTTCCTTTCAAAATTTTGACTTTTCTCCCTCATTAATTATCAAAAACTGCTCCTGTCACCATCTTTCAAAAATGTATTCTCGATATTTTTTTTATCCCATACATAGGGCTTCTTTGATTTTAAAATATTTTCCAATTACCATAAGTTTTTACAAATTCTTATCTTAATACAATATTAACACAAGTAAATCACATACCAGATTAAGTAGAGACTTTTACTCTTTTTTCAATATGTAAAAAACCATTTTACAACTAAAAACATTTTTTTTTGTTTTTCCTTGTTGGTTCACCGACAAGGATCCGCAACAAAGTCAATAAATTCAACAAATACAAATTGCTTATAATAAATAATAAAATGCAACAACAGGATTGTACTCCTTCAAGATAACAAAAAACTAAATCTAAAACACCTTTTCTCTGTCTGTATTGAGTAATTATGCACCACGATATGCATTACATCTTCTTATTTTGGACCTAGCCATTTTATAAGTTCATGCACATGGAGATTTTCTTAAATTATGTTTTTATCAAAATTAATTACAATTACATTGTCAATGTACTGATCAATGTTAAATTAAAATTGCCTTTTATTTGGAATCATGTTATTTAAGTGCTAAAATTTTCATCGTCCATGTTTAGTTACTATGTACCTATGCTCACATCTAACTTTTTAAAGTTTAAAATTTGATGTTTAAGTTATTCATACACAATCGTATCTACTTGTACACTGTGTACAACTCTGTAAAAAGGTTTGTCATTGCAATATAAAAGTATGTATCAGTAACTTTACTGGTTTGTATGTTTCAATTTTGTACCTATTTTATAGTGTTATAATTTTGCTAGTGTGTAATGTTCAATACTGTAGCACCTGCTTTATATCAGTGCAAAAATTACAAGTGGTAAAACTATAACTTATTTCGTTATCAATCATTTATACAATTAGGTCAACGTTGCCCGTAATTTTTACATTTATATTTAATTTAGAGTATCTTTCCAGGAGGTCCCACAGATCCAGGCGAGGAAAAAACACTACTGAATTTTATGAACGAAGTGAGTACTCCCGAACAATCTGAATATTCTGAATCAGAACCATTCTGATGACATCAGGGATCCCACATGTGCTGATGGAAGTGTCGTGCAGTGAGAGCTCCGATAATTCCAATAAATAGAGTAATAATGTAAACTAGACTGCAAATGCCGATGGTGATACTAGTGATTGATGAATGATATGATACAGCGCACATTATAGATCTTGAGCTTGATGATACTCAAAAAGTGATACGTTGTACATCACAGAATCCTAAAACAATCCATTAAAAATTGTTTAAGGATATTAAAAACACAAAGAGTGCTTAAATTCAATCAGTCGGCATGGTTAAAAAAATATATTGTTTTGAATACAGAAATGCGAAATAAAGCAACCGATAAGTTTGATAAAGATCAGTATAAGTTAATGAATAACGCAATATTTGGCAAGACAATGGAAAATGTGGATACTAGAAAAGACATAAAGTTAGTGACTCACTGGGGGACGGGGGGGGTCCTTAAATATATCAGTAATTAAGAAAGGTTTTGGAAGGGGTTGTGAATGACTACAGTAACAATATAACAAGACAATGCAAATTATAATACATAATTTATTAACAACTTTAATTATTTTACAGGCATTAATAATAAATAAACTAGTGATACTTATAACTAAATAATTTCTTTTGTTTTTCATTTTTTGGTTCATTTTTTTAATAATAATTACAATGAAACAAAATATAAGACCTTACATCAATGATACTTAAAACCATACAGATTATTTTTGTTTTTTTTTGTTTTTTCATGTTTTTTTTTTGACAAAATTATATATTATCTACTAATAAACTAATAAAAAAAATAAACCTAATAATTTATATATACATATATATATACAATTTTTGAACAATTATTTAATAACCTCTTTGTCTTTATTTATGTCTTGGCCAAGAACTTTTAACTTATTGTCAAGACCTTCCAGCTCTCGACGGGACATTATATGTTGGGCCTCAATCCTCTCCGCATTTGGGTTAATTATAATTTGTTCTCTTTGCAAATTTAAATTTGCAATTTGAGTTTGTAACCTCTCGATTTCCAAATTAAAATTTTCAGCCTGATGAAGCCGTTCTGCGGCGTTCGTTACCTGTGCTTAACCCTGCTGTTCTAATAAATTATCATTAGCGCACGCCGCTACATCTTCATCATATTTTTGTTTCTTTTGTACCCTTAAATCTTTGAGATATTTAAAGGCACTTCGAAACAAATGTTGGTCCGCTTCCTGCGAAAGAAAATCGCAATCCGAATCAGAATCTGAGGGATTCTGAATCGGTGGAACTGGTGAAGCGATAAATAAATTTTCAATTTGAATATTATCTAGCCATGCGATTTCCTCCGCAGGTTCGAGCTGTGGTACTGCCTCGAACATCATGTTAGAATCTGTAGAATTCTAACTTGGTGTTCGGAGCGGTGATGACACCGCGTTAGAAGTGCCAGCTAAAAACAGCTTGATTGTTCTAATGCGTGTCGTCAAATCTACCGCCTAAAACCGGACTATTAGTCGCATCGCGATTTACCTTGCCATTAAGACACATCAGTCTACCCTTTCCTCCTACACCTCTGCCTACAGTCTTTATCACAGGTCTAGGAGGATCCTCGAGAATAGGGGTTAACGGCTCAGGTAAACTTGTATGCAAATCAACCATATATGCAATAATATATCGGGGAGCGTCGGAAAAGTCCGGTGTTAGTGGAGTAGCCACCCTTCTATGACCGCGCCCTGATGCCGCCGACGATGACACGGGTTTGCATCACATCGACCCCTACCCCTACCACTCCCCGATGCCGCCGATGATGACTTTGTTTTACTGCTATTAGATTTCTCTACTTTATTATTTTTTAAATTTACTTTACAACAAAGTCATCATCAGAGTCATCGATGTGAATTACACCCCTTTTGGGCTTCCTCAGCATCGAGGAAATCGTTTTCACAATCCTGTAAGCGTGATTCTTGCCACGATTGACGCATATAGGTTCTTCAATAGGTTTTTTAGGACACTTGGAGTACAAAGTAAGCTGGCAAGGCATTTATAACGGAAACATAAAAATAAAGATGATATGAAGGAGACAATAAAGTTACCAAAAGGCAAAATTAAATATTTATTAATCTCTATTTTAATATAGGCCTATTGCCAGCCCCAGAAGATACTCATCAGTGCATATATATACACTGGCGCTACCAACCTAGAAATTTGTCCGAACCCCCACTTTGTTTTGGTAGTTGTGGGGTCATACATCTATTTACCAGATTCTATAGTGTTCTACCTAATTCAGTTAATGTTCTAACTAATTCAGTCAAAAACTTGAATTTCTTGAAATTTAGAATCAAAATCAAACTCTACCTAAAAGTCAAGGCCTTTTACACGTTTAATGAATTTCTGGAGAATGACTTCTCTGATTTAACTTAATACTGCCTAGGCACTGAATACATGTATGAACTTGTACTACTCATATGCTATACTCACATTTTACTTATATTTTATGTACCTGGTTATACTATTGTCTGTTTTCTGTTTGTATATTTTATGTACCTAGTTATACTACTGTGTATTTTGTTTTTCTATTTTATACACTCCAATTTGTTTTGACTTGTGTAAGCATTTTAATATGTATATTAGCACCAATTATCTATCTATCTATCTATTTAGATATCTGCGTGGGGTAGGGATCTATAACGGGGTCACATCGCAGATACACGGAATCCTCAGTTTAGTTGACTAGCCGAATAGCCCAACATTACCTCTATGTCTGAACCCCTGGTTAATATATTAAACATTTTGGATTTTTCCCTATGCAGATTTGACAAATGTAATTTTATATATTTCCGTCTGGCTGAAGGATCTCAGTCGATGGTATCTATCGCTTAGTTGAGTATTTGTGTATCGCCATGGTCGACCGCCGACCCATGGTGCATATATAAAACTAAATTTGCCGAAGCTGTATAATGAAGGCAATATCTACGTAGAATGCAAGCTTTCACTGTCATTGTTGCCGTGTTTGTCGAATTTGACTTGTTGTTTCGCTGATCATGCTGTCAGCTTCTTCAGAAGGATTCTAAAGACTGCAGTTCTTGTGTTCTACTCCTCGTTATATACCTTAGCGCTGCTCATTCGTTGTACTTCGTTGACTAGCTTTGCCAAGTACCAGTGGCTTAAACAGTCACGGCCAACGAAGCACAACGAATGAGCATCAGCGAAGCGATGCAGCACCAAGGTATATAACGAGAATCCTTCTAAAGAAGCTGACATGATCAAAACGTCAAGTCAAGTCAAGTTCGACAACCACGGCAACATCCGAAAGAAACCACTTGTGTATAATTCAGAACATATACATGCTGACGAATTCATAAGTGTAAGAAGATCTGGAAACGTCCTGAGGGTTACTGTACCCTGTCCATACTGTAATGGATTCTATTCGAAAAATAATATTCGCAATCATGTACGACTGTACTGTTGGAAAAAACAGAGAGAAAGAGAAACAATTTGACGCAATGGGACACAAAAATCTTCAAACAATGAGCAGAAGTATGTTTTCAGGAATTCATGAAAAATCATCTGAAACGTTAAGAGATAAGGTGTTTCCGGTCTTAGGAAATGATGAAATTACCAAAGCGATTGCCTTTGATGAACTAGTAACATATACACAAATTTGTTGATAACTAAATACAGCTCCAGTGATCATCACAAGATGATTCGAAACAAACTTCGTCACATTTCCCGTATACTTATTACCACGAGAAAAATAAATCCCGATATTACAAATGTAACGGCACTATGTCGCTGGCTTGGTATTATAAGGTTGCATGTTACATTTTTTGAGATTTGAAGTTTTTAGAATTACAAGGTTGCATGTAGCCGGAGGTATCTTTAGCTACTTCCCGATGGATAGCGGCACACCATCAAATTAAATTTATAAACAGTAAAAATTGGGTGCATGTAGAATTTCATAGTTGAGTTAAGTTACAGAGTTCTATATTTCACATGCAACTTTGTTTACGTAACTGAGCCGCCTGCGCTTTTTTAAGTGCACATACAACTTTGCGTTTTTGTCGTGTTAACAATATTTGTTGGTAAACCTGGTGTGTTCAGTGAATAATTACAACAAACAAACATTGCAATATAGTGAGAAAAACATGAAAATCGATTTTGAAGAAAAATGCTATAGGTACAGTGAATTGTCTGAAGAATCCTTTCAAGAACAAGTAGATGAAGGAAATGAAACAAGCAGTAATACCGAAAATGCCAACCAAAATGGAACGGAAAATAATGCCCAAATAATAAACAATGATGTGACTAACACAGGTGGTACTGGTGGTACGTATATCCATTCGATATTTTTTGTCAAATTTAAAACAGGTTTATTTTTTTTTATTAAAAAGGAAAGAAAAGAAAGGGAAAAGCTCGTGATAAAAGACAGAAGGGGAGAAATCCTGAAAACTGGGAATCCAAGAAAAGAAAAAAACTGCATGAAAAAGGTCTTGAGTACATCTCTTCCAGAAAGAAAGTCATTCCTGCCAGGATAATTCAAAATACGAAAGATTGTTTGGATAAATGCTTGTGGAATTGTGCTAGAAAAATTACACAGGAAGAAAGACAAGATATATTCAATGAATTTTATAAATTATCTACAGCTGAAAAACGTCTGTTCATACTATCAAATACCAGAAAATTTGTTCCTGAACGTCGCAGGAAGGGAAAAACGGCGGAAAATTCTCAAAGAACTGCAACATACAATTATTTTTTTAATGTCAACTCAAGTCAAATTCAAATTTGCAAGAAATTTTTCACAGGGACGCTTGCCATAAGCCAGAAACCGATTTATAATGCTCATAAAAACAAAAATATTCTGCAAACACACCCAGCAGGAGTACAATGGGTAAACACAAAAAAAAATACATTTCGGAAGAGTCTATCAATCTCGTGAAGGAGCATATAAACATGTTTCCCCGCGTCGAGTCGCACTATTGTCGAAAAGACTCAAAACGGGAATATTTAGAGTCATCTCTCAGCATCCGCAAGATGTACAAACTGTACACGAACTGGATTCAAGAAAGAAATCAAACTCCAATAAAGGAATCTGCGTACAGAGTCACATTTTGCAAAAATTTCAATCTGCATTTCCACATTCCCAAAAAAGATGGTGTGATCTTTGCGAGGAAATTCGTTTATTAAAAAAAGAGAATAGAATGTCTGAAGAACGAAAAAGTGTATATGACGATCACGTGAAGGAAAAGAAGCAATGAGGAAGGAACGAAATAGTGATAGAGAAGGGAAAATACCAGTACTCTGCTTTGACTTAGAAAACGTTCTCAGCTGCCCTAAGGCTAAAATAGGTTCTTTCTTTTATAAAAGCAAGTTCGCAGTATACAATATGACAGCCCATCTGTCGACTACGAAAAAAGTATACTGTGCACTTTGGCCAGAAACATTATCTGGTAGAGCCGGAATTGACCTTGCGAGTGCAGTGTACAAAATATTGGAACAAGTTATAGAGGATAATCCGGAAATGGAGTCTTTAATTCTGTGGAGTGATAGCTGTGTGTCACAGAATAGGAATTCAATAATATCTTTTGCTATGGCTCATTTTATTAAATATCACGAAAACCTGAAAACAATTACAATGAAGTTTTCAACTCGTGGCCATTCCTGCGTGCAGGAAATAGATACGGTACACAGCTGCATTGAAAGAGTCCTCTCCAAATCCAAATATTTTTCACCAATATCTTTAATGCGTCTTCTACTTCAAGTTAACCGCCAGACAGCATACAAAATTATTCAAATGCAATTGCCAAATTTCATAAATTTTGAAGAATGTTCTTCACAGCTAAAGTACAACCACATTCCATACACAAAGGTGTCACAACTCAAACTCACTAATTTAATGTTTGAAGTGCAATATAAAACCTCCCACGGAACTACCGAATTTCAAACTGTAAGCATCAAACATTGCAGAAAGACAAGAAATGAAAGTGTCTTAAAAACTTTACCGACTCCAAAACCCATCAAAACAGTGCATGAATTGCCACTAAAGAAAGTTGATTCTATTTTGTCTATGTATCGATGGATGCCTACAGTGGACAAAGAGTATTACAATGCTGTACTACCAAAGAATTCATCTTCAAAGAACAATGCAAGCACTAGCCAAAAGAGAAAAGCAACTTAACTACTCTGCCTTTTCTTTTAATGTAACTTTGTTTACGTCACAGGAATTATTTGTTTATGTTAAATGTGAATTATAAAATACCGTTTTGTTTGTTTTAATATAAATGTAGCATTCCTAATTACTTTTTATTTCATTGCAGCAAAACAAAATTGTATGTATCAATTAAAGTCCTAACCAAGAAAATCCCAAAGTTGCATGTAATTTTTTTTTATTCAATATTTTTTTAATTTTTGATATAGTTCTATTTTTTCAACAACACTCGTAAAAGTATAATTTTTTTCATATTTACTGTTAGAAAACCAGAGCTAAATCAATAATAGTTTAGTTTTTACCACTAATAAAATAGTTAATTACATTTAACTTAAAAGGCTCAATGCGGCACATGCAACCTTGTAATACCAAGCTAGCGATATGATCCAACACATTTATTAAGGCTATACATAACCTGGCTGGTTTAAAAGATGGAAAGTTTGCAGCCCCGAGTTTTGGTTGATCATCCATACCATTTATCTGTCATGTAGGTGGTCTTTTACAGGTAGAAGCAATCAAAAATAAAGATGAATCTCCTGAAAAAAATGTAAATTTTTAAAATTGGTGAGGACGATTGCAAGTGCTCTAATAACGAAAACTGCGACCGAGAATAGAATCCAAAGCCAACGCTCAAAGGTTGTGATACTACCTAAAACAGAAGATGTCAAAAAACTGTCTCGTTGTCTAGATTTTAAATTAGAGGTGCGTAGAACACCTGAACAATAATTTTGACTTGATCAAGTGGAAAACCTTGAGTAAAGTGATCTTAATTAAAATTATGGTTTTTAACAGGAAAAGGCCAGGTGATATAGAAAGATCTCAACTAGTTGAGCAGGATAATATTCAAACGATCGATAGAGAAATACTGGACAAATTGGAGAGTTCTAAGAAAAAGTACGCCCTACAATTTAGTAGGTACATAACACGAGGGAAATTGGATTCCCCTGCACCAGTGTTGATCTCTAAAATAGACAAGAAAGCGATTAATGTAATTTTAAAGTACAGAGAGGATCCTGAAATTGACAGAAATAATCCTTATCTATTCGCAGCCCCTCCAGGTTCAGTGAATCAATTTTTCAAAGCTGGAAAGGCTCTAAGTGATTTTTGCGTTTCAATGAACCTGCAAAATAAAAACTTAACTGCTACCAAATTTAGGAAACATCTGGCCACAGTAATTTGCACTTTTGATGCAGATTTGGTGACACGTATAAGTAATTATATGGGCCCGTCAGAAAAATACCACAGTAATATTTATGTACAACGTCCTATTCTTGGTGATGTGGTAGAAATGGGAAAAGTTTTAACTTGTGCAATGGGAAGTACAGCGAATGACGTCGATCCTAAAGAAGGTATCAGTCGAGAAAATATAACGAATAATGTCAGTCCTATACCAAGTACAAGTCAAGAGAACAATACATATAATAATACTTTTACGACCTCAGAGTGGGGCGGTGAGGACGATAATGATGATGACAATGTAGTAGTATATGCAAGAGGTTTGTCAAAAATTTCGGAGGAAGACAGCGATATTGACATGAAAATAGAAAATAATGAACAGATAAATACAACACACAAAAATTAGCAAACCAACAAGGGTAACAAAAAGGACCACCCTAGTGTGGACCACCACAACATCAGAAGACAGTGGCGAGATGATGTTTATTTACCTAATTCATCAGTAATTTCAGAAAACAGTGACATTGACATGGAAATAAAAAGTAAACAAATAAATAAATACGAAACGCAGAGAAATTACCAAACCAACAATGGTAATTAAAAGGGCGACTTGGACTACTCCAGAGAGGACCGCTGTAAGACATTTTTAAACAATATCTGGATGACGAACAAGTAAATCCCAGTCTGGAGACGTGTTAAAAAGTATGAATGGAAACGATGTATGGATTGTAGAAAAAAATAAAAACGTTTTTAACCCTTTCAGACCTGGAGTCCACTGTGTTGGACATTAACTTTATGCAATTTTACGAATTATTGTATTGCAAAATATCTAAAAGTTAATTCACATATTATTTGATCTTTCCTAGAGTAGAAATCTGTAAAAGTGTCAAGCTTAGTTCTCTATTGTAACGAGTTGTGGCGTTTTGAAAGTTATTAGTTATGGCGGCGTCAACAAGTTGGAAGGAACGTAAGTAAAAAAACGTTTTATTTGCAATGCTTTTCATAAAATTGATTAAAATATGTAAGAATTGTCTTAAAAAAGATTGAAATTAGTGGACTGTTATAAAAAATATGCAAATTTATTTATAATTTTTTTATAATCTAGATGTAATTGTTTTAGTCCATTACAATGGACATTAGGTCTTAATTTCAATATTCTTTCAGGTTTTAATCCAGAAGATCCGAAGGATCAAGAAGTGTTACTAGCACTTTTAGACGATGACCAACTAGAATTGGAGTGCGAGAATATGTTGCAGCGTTTAGAATATAATTCAGACGCAGATGGTATTTCCAGTGAAGGAGAAGATGATATAGAACCTCCATCCATTCAACCACCAAATCATGCAAGAAATCAGATAGTGCCGGTAATAATTAGCAATACTTGACCGCATATAAATATTATATGAATAACTTTTTTTTTAATATTTAGGTAAACCTAGAAGATCCTTCTATTGACCAGAGAAGGCAAAAGGGACAAAAAGGAGGGCTGAAAAAGCAAAAAATTGAAATGAAATGGCGTAAAAGGACGTACGTATCAAGAAAAATTCACCAGCAAAAGGTGAATCATGTGCTCCATAATACATCGGACCTATTTGAAGAAAAAGCTCCTGTACAGTACTTTCTGAATTATTTTCCTATTTCTTTTTTTGAAAAAATGGCGGAGATGACAAACATATACGCTTTACAAAGTGGCCAGACTTTCAAACCCACGACAAACGAAGAAATGACCAGTTTAGTAGGACTGCACTTCATTATGGGCTGTTTATCTTTCCCTCGAGTCAGGATGTATTGGGAAACTATTTTTAATATTGGACTATTTGTAAATACAATGAGCCGAGATAGGTTTTTCCAGTTAAGAAAAAATTTACATATTGTAAACAACTTGGAAAAACCTCCAGGTTCAACTGATAAATTATTCAAAGTTAGACCTTTTTTTGATAGCTTGCGAAACAGATGTCTTGAACTCCCGAAAGAAAATTGCTTGAGTGTTGCTGAGCAGATAGTACCATTTACTGGCAGGTTAGATATCAAACAATATGTGAAAAATAAGCCGTGTCCCTGGGGAGTCAAAATTTTTGTTTTATGCGGAGCTAGTGGGCTGGCTTATGACTTTTTGATATATCAAGGTTCAGCAACCGAATTGCCAAAGGAAATGCTTCAAAAATTTGGTCTAGGTCCTTCAGTGGTATTGCACCTTACCAAAGATGTACCTGAAAACTATTATGTGTATTTTGATAACTATTTTTCCAGTTACTTACTTTTTGAAGAATTAATGAAGAAGCATATATATTCAGTAGGTACTGTAAGGTTAGACAGATTTCAAAGACCACCGTTTACTCCAGATAAACAGTTTAGTAAATGTGAGAGAGGATTTAGTGAGGAAGTTGTAAACGATGAAGGATCTGTAGTGTTATGCAAATGGCAAGATAATAAGGCAGTACCAACAGGCTCTAATTTTATGGGAAAGAGCACCGAAGATACAGTAAAGAGATGGGACAAGACCAACAAAAAATTTATAAATGTTCAAAGACCAGAGGCAATCAAGCTCTACAATCAAACTATGGGAGGGGTGGATTTATTAGACCAACTTTTATCATACTATAGAGTTTTCATAAAATCCAGGAAGTGGACATTAAGAATGATTTTTCATGCATTTGACCTTGCTGCCGTAAACGGCTGGTTAGAATATAAAAGTGATATGCAAGCAAAGAAGTGTCCCTCCAAAGAAATTCTCGATTCACTTAATTTTAAAATGAGGGTTGGCGAAGCCTTGATTCTTATGGGTAAACCTGTACAGAGAAAAGGACCTGGTCGTCCACGTGGAGAGAGCAATTCTCCAATAATTAGGAGTACATTAAAACGGATAAATGTAGAAAGAAGACCTCTAAGAGAAATTCAGAAAGACTTGATGGACCATTGCCCGGATTATGATGAAAAAAAGGAAGCCAGTAGATGCAAAAATCCACACTGCAAAGGCAAAACTCATGTTTTTTGCGAGAAATGTCATGTTCATTTATGTTTTGTTAAAGGGAGAAACTGCTTCAAGCAATTTCATACTAACTAAACTGTTATAATTAAGTTTATAAGCCACAAATACATATATAGTTTACATGCAGTAATTAAGTTATTTTATCCCAGTGTCCATTACAGTGGACATTGAAAGAAGGTCACATATATATATCAAAAAATATATTATAAATTGCTTTTTCTGATTCTAAGATGACCCTTTTTTAAACATATGCCCACAAATAATTTTTTTATAAACTAAAAAAAATCAGGTCTGAAAGAGTTAAGAAACAGTAAGTAATTGCATTTTTAGTCCGAACCTATAACTGTTACTTTTGAAGCAGACATAGTTGAATTTAGGTCAACATCCCTACGTGTATGTCATATCTTGTTTTCTTTTTATTGTTAAATGTTTTAAAATGATATTCTCATAAAGAATCAAAAAATGTTCATTATAATCCAGTTTACCTAAAAAAAAATGATTAGCAAAATAATTTTTTCTACGGTAGCATCGAAAATTGTTCATTTAACGATCGTAAATTTAATCATAAACAGCTACATTTTATACCGTATTTCATTTTTGCATCGGTCACACATTTCGTGTTTGGGTCCGCTCTTCTAGATTGTAATGAAGCAATTTTTGTCATGTAAATTGCGTCCCAAATAATTATTCCGTGAGCACTAAGGAAGTTTCTTATTTATATTATGCTGTACATTATAGATATAAAGTGTAAAACACCATTTTGTTTTAATATGGTGCATAGTAAATATTACCATCATATTGTATTAAAATTGTAAAAATTAGGAATATGGCGAACGTACCGACACGCAGGCTAGACCCCCACCAAACCACTATTGACGTGGAGCGCGCTAGCTTTCCTTTTTAAACCAGCGACAGTTGAGTATCAGTTTCTGACCGACAGCCGAAGCCGTTAGATGTGCCAAGTACAGCTCCACTCTAAGAAGTCCTGAACAAGGATCAGCAGTCTACTCCGAGGATCCGCAGTAGAGAGTTGTCACCAGTAGATACCGTTCCGAGGCTGCTAATAGAGAGGAAAAATGAAATTTGCGCAGTATATTTAGATGACATTATTATTTTTTCGACAAGTTTACAGGAACATATAGAACGACTTAGAAAAATATTTCAAAGATTACGCGAGAGTAACTTTAAAATTCAATTAGATAAATCAGAATTTCTAAAACAAAACGTAAATTATTTAGGACATACAATTACAGCGGACGGAATAAAACCGAACCCCGATAAAATATCTGCAGTCAAAAACTTTCCTATTCCTAAAACCCCTAAGGAGACATAAAGTCATACCTTGGATTAGCCGGATATTATCGAAAATTTATAAAGGATTTTGCTAAAATATCGAAACCTTTAACACAATGTTTAACAAAAGAATAAAAAATTGTACATTCACCTGAATTTTTAGTCTTTTAATCAATTAAAAAAATTATTAATCAATGCACCGATACTACAGTATCCAGATTTCTCAAAACCTTTTGTATTAACAACAGATAGTTCAAACTACGCATTAGGAGCCATTTTATCTCAAGGAACACCCCCCAAATGATAAACCAGTAGCATACATTTCTAGAACATTAAACAAACATGAGATTAATTATTCTACGGTACTGAAAGAATGCTTATCAGTTGTCTGGGCTGTCAAGACGTTTAGACCTAATCTATTTGGCAGTAAATTTACTATATATACCGACCATAGACCTCTCGTATGGTTATTTAGATGAAAGACCCAAGTTCGAAATTAGCAAGATGGAGACTAAAACATGAAGAGTTTGACTATACTATAATATGTAAATACTAACGCCGATGCATTAAGTCGCATTCAATTAAACGCGCACGAAACGGAATCAATTATAAATCAACCCGGTGAAATAAATAAAAACATTTTAGATTATCTACGCGAATTAGCAGAAAATCCAATAGATGACCCACCAGATATAAATCCTAATAATAACGATTTACCAAACGTAAACCCCAACAATAATCAACGAATTAATATTCTCCAGGACATAGGACTTCTATTGACAATCAAAATAATAATAATGACGTAATCGAAATTTTAGACGAACCCGATGAAACAGTACACACCTCAGCTGAAACCGATAATAATGAAATACCAATTTTAGATATACAGCTGAAACCGATAATAATGAAATACCAATTTTAGATATTATAAACAATAAACCTTTTCAATTAATTCTAGATAGAAACATGCATCCAAATTTAGAAATTTCAGAAAATCTAATCGATGGAAATATTGTTAAAACTGCAAAAATTCCAAAATATAGCCAAAAGTATATAATAGAACTTTTAAGAGATCATATTAACCCTAGTAAAACTATTTATGTCTACTTTAAATGCAAAGAAATGCATAACTTTCAAGCATTAAAAATTATACAACGTACAAAATTAGTCAACACAGTAATAAATAAAGATGATCGCCTATTAATGATAAAACACCAACATGAAAGTAAAACTAATCATCGCGGTATTACAGAAACTTTAGCAAAATTCAAAATGAATTATTATTGGAAATATATGAAACAAGATGCAATTTTAATTCAAGATATAGTAATAAATTACTTTTCTTATTATGGTACCCCTGAATTAATAGTAGCGGAATAGCGGAACTGAATTTAAAAATAATTGCTTAATAGAACTTTTCAAAGCTCAAAAAATCCAAATACACTTTACAACTCCCCGTCATCATGAATCAAATTCTCCTGTAGAACGCTTTCATTCTACTTTAATTGAACATATTCGAATTCTTAGAAGATCCCTCTACACCTATTATAAATTTAATGCCGTATGCAATAATTGTCTATAATAACAGCATATACTCCAGCACGAATTTTACACCTTTTGAATTAACCTTTGGACATACAAAATCTAGATATCGTTTAGACCTAGTTACTATTACCTTTTATTCCGATTACATTACTTCCCACCAAGAAAAATGAAAAACCCTCTATCAAGAAGTTGAAAATAAGGATAAAGCAAATAAACAGAAATGATTGATAAACGTAATACCGAAGGAGCCAACCAATATGAATTCAAAGTAAATCAAAAAGTTTATAAAAAGGCACCAGAACGAACAGCAAAAGGTAAGAATAAATATTTAGGCCCTTTTATTATTATTGAATTGTTACAAAATAATAAAGCCAAAATAAAAAATATCGGTAATAAACAAACAGAAATAATACATTTGAAAGAATTAATGAAATCTCATCTTTCAGATATACCATCGGAACCGCCTTAGCCTACCCAGAATTAACAAAAATTAACAACAATCCTGGATTACTACCCTTACAATTTGGACAAACACAAATAAGCAATGACTATTGGACATACATACAAATCCTTGACTTAAACCCTATTATAACTGAATTTAATCAGATTAAGAACCATTTTCATAATCTACAAGGTATATTAAACTTGGATGAAAAATATAAAACAGAATACTTTAATTCTTGTAACATTATAAATAATTTAGAAAGTAAAATAATTGAACAAATCAGTCAAATTAACCCAACTTATTTAGAGTCAAATCGGCAAAAACGCGGATTAATAAATGGCTTAGGGTCAATTGTAAAAATCGTAACTGGAAATCTTGATAATGAAGACGCTAAAAGATATAACCAACAAATTTCATATTTACAACAAAATCAACAAAAAATAAAATCAATACTTAAAGATCAAGTTACTCTACTTAATTCATCAATTAATAACTTTAACGAAATTACTCAAAATATAACACACAATCAATTAATATTAGAATCAAGAATTTTGCAAATAGAGAAAATAGTTAAAGAAATGAAAATTCATGAAAATAATAGCCATCACTATTTCTTAACCCAAATGATACTAAATCAAATAAATTTTATCTATCAGACAATTTATAACGTGCTAGATAAAATAGAAACTGATATTACATTTGCTAAGCTCTACACTTTGCATAATTCAATTGTTAACCCATTCCATTTATCAAAAGAAATAAAAGATACTGAAATTCACTTAACAGAAGTTAAATTGCCATTCGAAGCAAATATAAAAATATTTCAAAATTTGAAAATATAGTTAATATAAAAGCATATTCAATTAACTTTACTAGTCTTTATTATAGAAATTCCTCTGGTAGATAAAGAAATGTATCAATTCTTTCAATTGTATTCATTGCCAGTAAAGACAAATGACTCTTATCAAATCATTATACCATGATCTAAATATGTAGCATTGAATGAACAAAGCTATGTATTTACCGACGACCAATGTAAAAGTATCGCTGATAATGAATATCTTTGCAAGAGTGTGAACACTGCTAAAATTCATAATAACATGCCATGCGAAATTAGTTTGCTAACTTTCAGTAAAGACAATTTAGATTGTTCACCTATCTAAATTGAAATTAACGAAATTCAAATTCAAAAAATAAAAACTAATAAATGGATATTAGTGATACCTACTGAAACTGTAATAACCTAAACTTGTGACAAATTAATAAATAAAATACAATTAAAAGGTACCTATGTACTAAATTTAAATAAAAGTTGTGAAGTAACTATAAATAACCCTGTATTGAAAACTCATAGTAACAATCAAATGATCTATAAATTTGAGTTACCTTATCTTAACTTTTCACAACCTAGAGAATATCATATTAATTATAACCCAGGACCTTAGAACCTAACTACCATCAATACACATAAGTTAGTACAAACCCAAAGTGAATTGATGGAACAACAGAAAATAATTAAGGGATTAAATGAGCCCATAATTATTAATAAAACTAGTATATGGACAATATTCCTATACTTATTCATATTTACCTTTATTATATTATATGTATGTAATCTTATTAGAAATAAATAAATATCCAAGAAAAATGTAAAGAAGACACAGAAGAATGAAGACATCATTATCTAAGAAATCAGGGATGATTTCCATCAAGGGATGGAGGAGTTATATATCTACGTATATTGTAATCCTTTTATAAATAAATGTTAGAGTAAGCATATTGAATATTATAAATAGAAGCAAATTGTAAAAGATAGTCAGTCTTGTCTTGATCTCTCATGTGTGAACAATAAAATTGGTTTTTAAAAAGCGACTCATTCATTCCAAAACCATTTCTATTGTGACCATTTTTTGGTTAAATTATAAAGAAACACTTAGATAATAAAATATTGCATAAATCATAAACGCACCTGCTTGTGTAAACCAGTACTTTTACTTCATTTTTTGTAGCATAATCCATTATTCATTCCAAATAGTAAGTAGGTACATGAGTAAATTTTTAATTTATGTAAAATTATTATATATTTTATCGTGTATTCATCATAGCATTTATCATGTTTAGGTGTATTGAGCTGTTTATATTTTTAGTTGATGCTGTTGGTGAACAACTTATGTATGAAGAAAGTTTGCAGCAGAAATTTGTGGTGCAACGTTCTGTAAATATTTCCAGAGCGAGTAATAGGCGTCCTTTTGATGCCAGGTATATTGGAGAGTTACAGACAGCTGATTTCACACTATTTCACACCAAGAAAGGCAAGGCGCAATTCGAAATTTATACAAGACACTGTGGAAAGTCAAAGAAAAAAATTAATCTTCTTCATAAACAGAAGAAAAGGATGGAAGGACGCATAAGCTTTTTAGAGGAGCTTTTGGAATCATTGCATGATGCTAAGCTCCTGACTGAAGATGTTGCCAACAACATAATGGTAGTGGATTTTTTTTTAGATTATAAATTTTTTCCTCAGGTTTACGTTTTTTATAAAAGTTAAAAATGATGTACAATGTGAATTTCCATTTTTTGAATATTTTCCACAAAAATTGTTTAAGTAGCACATTAATAATTGAAATGTATAATTTTTTTTCACGTTTTACAGCACACTTCACTTAACAATTTTTTTTTAATGTCACTGTCAGTACAATTTTGTTATAGGAAGCTATACCAAGCAGCCTGCAGGAGATTTTGAAGAGGCAGTTAATGGCAAGAAACAGAAAATATTCAGAGGAAATCAAAGCCTTTGCACTTACACTTCATTTTTATTCGCCTAATGCATACAGTTTTCTGAGAACTTAATTTAACAATTTGCCACCACATCCAGAGACTCAAAGATTGTGGTACCTAGTTGTGAATGGTTCACCTGGTTTCAGAAAAGAATATTTCGATGGACTGTTAAAATGTGAAAGTGAACAGTTGAAAAACAAAAAAATGATAGTGAACGTGGTGGTAATGGATGAAATAACCATAAAACAATTTGTCAGTATCATACAGTATCAAGGGGGGCAATACCATGGTTATGTTGATCTTGGCCATGAAGTGCTAGGGGATGTAGATTATCGGGCAGAGGCCAAGCATGCATTTTGTTTTTATGGCTGTGGCAATGAATGCTCATTGGAAAGTACCACTTGGTTACTTTTTGATTGATGGATTAAATGCTGCCGACAGGGCTTGTTAACTATACTACTATACTACTTGTCTGGAATTACTTCATGAAACAGGTGCCATTTGTAATTCCATCACTTACGATGGTACCTCAGTAAATGCAAGTGTGTGTAACATTTTAGGAAGTAATTAAAACGTCAAAGTAACAAAAACAAAGAAAGGAAAAAAATCATCCAGACGAACATAGATTAATCGTGTTTGTAACCATGGTTTCAGCACAAAAATACCAAAGGAAAAGTTTATACTATCTGGAATCCCTGCCACAATGTTAAACTGATTAGAAATGCTTATAGGGGACAAGAGTCCTATTAACAGGTGACGGTAGAAAAATTTGTTGGGACTACATTATACGTTTACATGAAGTTCAAAAAACGGAGGGATTATGATTAGCTACAAAGCTAACGCCACGACACATCAACTACCACAATGAGAAAATGACAGTTAAATTGGCAGTCCAAGTACTGAGTGCCAGTGTACATTCTACCTTAATTTATTGCAAAAACAACAATATTGAAGGATTTCAGAATTGTGATGCTACAACAGAATTTCGTTTAAACACAAATGATGCATTTGAAAATCTCCTTAATTTGTACAATGATTTAGTCCTAACTAAATATTTGTCATATATCCTGACTTACAAACTTAGTCAAGACCACCTAGAAATACTATTTAGTGCGGTGAGGAGACAAGGAGGGTGGAACAATAATCCAACCTCATTGCAGTTTAACACTGCCTATAAGCGGTTGCTGGTGAGAAATCAAATATGTGCTGCAGCAACTGGAAACTACAGTATTCTTGATTGTACCTTAATATTACATGTCGGTGCTGGTAGTGTCAAACTACAGCAGACATGATTGTAAAAGAGCCTGATGTTGCTGAAGAACCTAATTTATTTGTGCAAAGTGATCACGATTATGTTGATGGAGTAATGGGCTTAACAGCTCTTGTTGAAGATACTGTTGATTACATTTACAACATTTCGTCATCAAAAAGTATACAGCCGCAAATCTAAACGCACTTGCAAAATTAATGATTCAATTTATAAGAATACTTTCTTTCATATTATTAAATAACCAATTAAATTGACGAGGTAAAAAATAGAAAAAGAAACTATAATGGGGTTATTTCATAATTTAGGTCTATGTTAACGGTACAATTATGAACACTTTTAAAAACTCAATATACTTGGGGGAAAAAAATTTTTGCGGTTACGTAGTTTTAAATTCGGTTTGTAAATTTTAAAATATTAGTTCCCGTCAACAGTCGTGACGTGCATGTTTTCACATGCGCAGCATAGCGTAGGTGAAATATCTGTGTGGCAGCACTGAGTTTCGAACTTCACTAAGAAAAACTAACAGCTAAAGTAGCAGGTAGCAGTTAGGTTAGTTTTTCATGGCATTCTGTTTGTTTTGGTTTGTTAATTTTTAAGACGTTGTATATGGAGTTATATAAAATCAGTTATTTTATTTTTGTATCATTAAGTGATATAATTTTACGAGTATTGTTAAAAACATCAGGTAAGTTTCTACCCCAAGAAAATGTTTATACTCATTTTAATTATATTCAAATATTATAATTTTACTACAGAAGTGAAAGAAGAAAAAGTGTTTTACATAATATACACACGTATATACATATTACGAGTTTATCAAGATATGTTTTATTTCTAATCTCAAGAAAACTAACCTCACAGTTTCACGCTCTTAAGCTCGATACTGAAATAGTCCATATTTTTCGCAAATAATTCCTGAGTCATAACGTAGTTCACTTCAGGTAAGTTTTCAGTGCTAGCTTTAACAAAATTAGACTCCATAATGTGATAATTAGTAAAAAATGATGAATTAACACAAACTACAATAATAAACACAAAGCAAAGTGCCATACGTGTGACTCCTCTTCTACCTGTTTTATATTGCCAATGAGGAATCTTAACAAAAACAAATATTCCAAGATTTAGTTGTAAACCGTTACGTCAGAAGTTAATAAAATTTGAAATTATTGACGATACTTCTGATTTATGAATAATTAACAAATAATAAAGAAGTAGTATTTACCAATACATGATTCTTGTATATTCTACTATCCAAATTGATAAATATTTTAAAGTTTTTCTTTAACATGAAATAACCCTATTGTGGTCAATATTTGGAGGGCCAATGAGTATTTGGGAGCATTGAGAGGGGAACGAAACGTTTTCTTGGAACCAGTAAAAAACCGCCCATCTAGAAGTTTAATGGCAATTACACATAAAAAAACTGGCACCACCGTTCACAGTGACTGCTGAAGGCCTATGATTCGTTGCGCAACACCGACTATACCCACTTTACCGTCAACCACTTAATCAGTTTCGTAGATCCGGACACAGGAGTGTACACACAAAATATAGAGCGGTTATGGTTGGAGGTGCAGAAAATGACGCGCGAATTGGACGCAAAAAAGAACGTTACCAAGGATACTTGTGCGAGTGTTTATTTATGACACGCTTTAAGGATTATACGCAACGCTTCTACGAATTTTGGAAAAATGCAACTGCACCTTATAAGCCATTACCACACTAGCATATTTTCAACAGCCATGTAAATAACTTTACTATTTATACACTTACTTCTTTTAATATAACAATACACGTACATTACAATGATTGTCGAATACAGAATGCAAAAAACGTCACAAATGTTCCTTGCCCTACTCGGCCAACAATCACCGGCTTTCGATGAACGACCTTGACAAAAATAATAAAACTGCAAAAATAAACTACACCACTATTCACGATTGCTTATATTTAGTGCAAAACGTCGAAAAGGTCCCTTGCCCATCTCGAAAACAAAAAAAATTGCAACAAAAAATGTTTGCAAAACCAAAGAAAAACCGCTCAAAATTACTCATATACAATGCATTTTTGGCACAATTCAAAAATTATCCCTGCCCTACTACTAGGAATGCCAAAACAACTTTCGTCAAACGACTTTGACCTACATTTTTTTGCAAAAGACAAACTATTACATGCAACAATACATCTCTATATTTAGTGCAAAAAGGCCGAAAATATTCCTTGCTCTTCTCAAAAAAAAAATCAATATTTTTAAAAACAAAAGAAAAACGCTCAGAATTACTCACATACAATGCATTTTTGCACAATTAAAAAATGATCCTTACTCTACTAGCAATGCCAAACAATAACTTTAGAGTACTACAATGTTCTATCAGCACTTTTGGCGGGAAACGTTATAAATACAAAATTAGGTCACTGGGTGGCATCCTGTTCTATTAAAATAGACTCCTGCTGGCATTTGTGAAGTTGTTTAGTTACAGACGCACTATTATATTGTTTCAACTGAAAAATTTGAAAACAAAGCTATATTGCGCTATCAGTTTCGACCAATACGAAAGCGATATCACTTGCTGTTAGCATTATGATATCAAGTGACATCTCATGTATAATTTACTGGAAATACTGTGTTAGTGCTCCAGGTTTGGCTGTAATTTATAGATGAATAAAAAAGACTTTAATGCAAGGTATGTACAAATAATACTGTCTCTAAGTTAGTAAAATATATTTCTTAAACAAGAGAATTTTCATGAAAATAATTCTTTTGCACATAACCTGAAATAAAGTCTCTGATTTCCCCACGCAAACGCGACCACATCCTATTGCCACGATGCACACTCAAGTAGAGGTCTCATGCATGTCCATTGGGGTGAATGATAAAGATTTAATAATATAATAAAATATAAATAATATCAGTAGAGGTCTTCAGCCGGTCCACGGTCTCATACCCACCACTTTTTGAGACGTCATGACCTTGACCTTGTACGTGGCCGCCGCAGCGTGACCTTGAGCTGTAGCCAGGGCCTACTCTTGAAGTCTACATGTGCTTGACCTTGAAAAGTACGTTTGTAAGTCAAGGATGGAATGTTTTGTGTCGTAGCAGAAAGTTGCTAAAAAATAGTGAGATGCCATGACCTTGAATGTGGGTGGTATAATGTGACCTTGAGCTGTGGACGCTGGCAATTGCTGAGTTCGACTTGCACCATTCCACTTGGCCTCGAAAAGTACGTTTTAATTCAAGGATAGAATGTATCGTCACGTAGCAGAACGTTGCTATAAAAGAGCGAGAGAAGTTGAAATGTAATCATCGTTAACGTTAGTAAAGTAGCAAAGATGTATACGTGTACTTGTGGTGCTAGTTTTACGCGAGTTGATAATATGCGACGTCATCAGAGACAGGCGTGTAAAATTTAAATAATAATGAACCTCCAGCAAAACAACCAAAATTGGATTCAAATCCTTCAACATCTGCAAGTCTGCAAACGTGTTACAGCTGTAATGTAACTCTAACAGCTAATCAAATGAGATCTTATAAAAGAACATTGCAACATAGAACAAATTCATGTGTATCTTTGATGGATGGTGTAGAAAATATCCAGAGAAAGTAATAAACTCTAGTAAGTCTGCAACATCGATAAGGTTTTGTGGAAATGCAGCTGGAGATATGCTGCCCCCATACACTGTGTATAAGTCTGATAAATTGTGGTCAACTTTGGTGGAAAATGGTAGTAAAGATGCTAGATATAATAGATAAGTGAGAGGTTTGACACGTCATGCTTCGAGGATTGGTTCAGCTCATTGGTTTTAACCATCCTGAAAAAAAGTTATTATTGGGAATAATTTATCACCGCACATTTCACTAAAAGTATTAAGGGAGTGTGAAGTCGAAAAAATCAGATTCGTTTGTCTGTCTGCCAATTCTACCCACTTAACACAACCGTTGGACGTGCCTTATTTTCGGCCTATGAAACTAGCTTTTGTCTGATTATAAAACACAATATTAAAAATAGCTTGCTGCCTTTCCCAGCCTTTTGAAAAATCTAGTAGACAGTCGACATATAAGGGGTCCAAAATTTAACAAACGGCTTCAGAACATGCGGAATAAGTTCCATTGAATAAAGAGCAAGTTATACAAAGAATTCTTAACTACCAAGGAAATGTCCAAAATTAAGCTGAAATATCCCTAAAAGTGAGCAATACTGTTCTGAATTTTCTAGCTGAAAGGAGGGGGCTGCAATCAACAGAGCCAGCTGTTAAGCGCAGAAAATTCAAGCTGTAGAAGGAAAGAGTGTCAGTGTTGAAGACCTTGAACTAGAACAAGCAGCAGCTGAAGCGGCGAAGATGGACAAAGGGAGGAAAACTCCGAAAAAGAAAACCGTCGAAACTAAGAAACAAGCAAAGACTGCGAAAAAAAGCAAACTGTAACGTTAACAAGAATGAAACTACAAGAATGGAAACTACAAAAGTCCATGAGACCGCAAAGAAACATCATATGATAAAACTAATAAATTAACATGTGTTACTTGACAACATGAAGTGAAATGGAAAGGTCCAACCACATCTGTAATAGTCTTTCCATCTCGGAATTCGGTCTCAACTCTAAATACATTAACAGATATGTTATTCATTTTTTCAAACTTGGATATATCCCTTAACTTCATAGGAAATTGTAAACTATTAAAGTTTAGTAAAGTATTATAATGAGGGTATGAAGTCGTTTTTACTTGGTTACCTTCTGCAGTAAAAATCGCTGCATTAATCGACCATGCGAAGCAGGCATTATCATTGTTTTGTATATTTAAAACAGCGTTCTTTGCTGATATTGCTTTCGGTAGTTTAATGTATGATGAAGCTGATAGTGGAGTAAACTTGTTAATATTTATATCGAGGAACAGTATATGGTTGAGACTCCACCCAGAATCTTTCAGCTGAAATTCAGAGGCTTGCAAAGTAATCTCCTGTCTGAATTCCTCAAATATTTGCTCCAAATTCAGTGAAATTGTAATTATTTTATTGCTAGTACTAAATGATTTGGTATCAGAAAGCTCCTTTTCAGGTATACTAAAAAGACCAAACAGTTCACAATTAACCTTAATGGCTCGATATTTTTTTAAGTATTCGTTAATTATTTTTAAAACTTTCTGTTTTACTTCTTTAAAAAAATCGGTGTAGTCAATATGATTTTTAGAAAAATGAACACGATAACAGGCTATTCGGCATTTGAACGCATTGTGAAGCTTCTCTACACCATGTTCTAAAACGTTTTTAATAGGTCGATTTATTTTTTCTGTATTCGTATTATTTAGAACAGAGCAGTTGTTCCGAACATGTCTTAATAAGTTATACGGTGTCGCAAATAGTCTTCCACAATAGTCACATGTTGATCTTCTTTCACTAACATCGCTCAAAGAAGAGTTCTCAAGATTTTGTTTTTTACTTGGTGGCTCACACAATGAATCACTTTTTCTATTATTCTTTAGGACAGAGCAATTTTTTTTCACATGTCGCACTAAACTACTTTTACACGAGAAATATGTTTTGCAATGTTGGCACTGCATTGTTACACTTTCAAAACACTATAAACTTGGCGCGTATCGTTTATATATTCTGTATGGTAGAAGAGGGGGGATGTAGGATAACAAATAGTATCCAAACGGGTTATTAATTAATTATTGAACTCGCCAGATGTTTACTACACCTACCTTATAAAGTGAATAGCCGGCCAGTGAACTATCCACATGTTTTTTAGGGGGAGGGGATAACATTCAAACAGGTTATTTGAATTCAACTCGTTAGATTTGTTCTTTTTTATTTTGAACTTTGGTTAAACACTATATAAAGATTTACCAAAGCTGTAATACGTAGTACTTCAACGAAATAGATTTCAAATGGAACAAGTATATCTGAGTGACTGCGAGTTTAATTTTGAATATGATAGTGCTAGTGAAATCGAGAAAATAAACAAAGTGAACAGTATACGTTTTGTCTCCAGTGCACACAACCAGTATGTGTGTTTAACAATAGATTTCTACAAAATAAATGTACTTTCAGACGAAAAGTTCTGCATTTCATGCTTTTTCGAAATCGTGCAAAACTGGGAAATAAATATTGAAAGCAACCACACATCTCGACATGTACCTGCATTTCCAGCTGATTTGGAAGACGAGTTTCATACATGCTACATCTGCGATAAATCTTTATTCATATGTTGTCTAACTCACTTTTGTTTATTTTGTAATAATATAAATAAATAACATTCATGTATGTGTGTTCTATTTTTCTCATTTCTTCTATATTACTACTTTCTTTGATATTTATATTATATTTCCTGAAGTACATAAATATTTCTGTATGTATACTCGCACTAAATGAGTTGAATAGATTTATTGAAATAATAATACCCTCTACGCCATCTGTATTCTACAGACGTAGCTGAAGCATATGAAAAGTAGAAATTAACAAGGAGTTGCTTGGTAGTTCCATTAAATTAAGATAGTTGCCACCAAAACTTGTTCGTGGTTTATGGATATCAACTTTTTTGTAAGTAAAATATTTTGTAATAATATAAATAAATAACATTCATATATTATGTGTATTCTTTTTTTCTCATTTCTTTTATATTCCTACTTTCTTTGATATTTATATTTCCTGAAGTACATTGTCTTTGAATAATAAATATTTCTGTATGTATGCTCCCACACTATAATAAATGATTTGAATAGATTTATTGAAATAATAATACCCTCTACGCCATCTATATTCTACAGGCGTAGTTCAAGTGTATGAAAAGTAGAAATTAACAAGTAGTTGCTTGGTAGTTCCATTAAATTAAGATAATTGCCACCAAAAACTTGTTAAACTGGATACCATTTCAATAATGTAATCGATCTGACATGAAACGCGTCTGTTTGAGAGTTTGTTGCTAAGTTATACACCAATTATTTGGAATTATGTGTTGTTGTTGTTTATGGATTTACCAAGTAAAAACTTATTTTTTATTTGAATGGTGTTTCTGCTTCAAATTTAAGCATTTGTTTTTACAAAAATATTAATAAATTCAGGACTTGACCATTTATACAGTGTAATCATATTTAAATCAAATAATTTTATTTCATACAAAGTTCGTCTACCTACTATTTGAAACTAGTAAAAACAAAACTAAAGTTCTACGCATAAACCACTGTTTTTTTTAATTTGTTTTTATTAAAACGTGACATTTTCCTAAATTTTTATTTAAAAGCGTAAATTATATAGACGAAATCACAAACAGTGACTCAAAATGTTCTTATTAAAAAAAACGTAACATTTTCCAAAATTTGTATTTAAAAACAAATTACAAATATTTCCACCTAGCTTGAAATAAAATAGAATCACTTTATTCCATCAATTTTACACACCTTAAGATTAATAAGTCAGTTACAAAGTGTACATATAAATAATAAGAACAAGATAGATATAATTATTAAACTATCAACTAGAAATCACACACTAATAGATCAAAACAACATTGAAGCAATACATTACCATAATAAAACAATGTTGAACACAAATTGGATACAAATGTACAACTTTAATTTAAAAACAAAAATTACGACCCAAAATTTTTATTTAAAACAAATTATAAACATTTCCACCTAGCTTTAAATAGAATAGAATCACTTTATTGATCAATTCTACACACCTTAGTTGATTAATAAGTCAGTTACAAAAATGTACATATAATCTATAAATAATAAAAAACAACATAGATATAATTATTAAACTATTCCTAACATTATCAACTTGAAATCACAGTAATAAAATGGTGTTGAATACAAATGTATAATTTTTAATTAAAAAAATTATGAATGTCTTGTCCTAGGACAAGACATTCGTAATTTTATTACAAAATTGCAGCATGTCATTAATTTCTGATAACGAATTGCGAATGTTTGATAATTGTCTTTCACATTTTTTAATTTTCTTTTTCAATATTACTTTCCTCGCTCTTATTGTTCCACCTACTTCTGTGTTTCTCTGCGCAAATAATTTCGCCTTGTCCAGATATTTTTTAATATCATTTTCTACATCGCTTTCGTCTTCTGTCATTTTATGCATCGCTTTGGTCACTGTCAGTATTTTCTGCATCCGTTTCTGGATCGTTCACATTTTCTTGTTTTCCTTCGTTCACATTTTCCTTTTTATCGTCTCCGTCTTCGTCGTCAATATCGCCGACAGGCGATCACGGTGGACGATATTCAGCACCGATCGGTTTTACGTTTTTAAAATCCCCTTCCACTACCTCGAGAGAGCTGCTGGAAGGCGATATAAACGGTCGGTTGAATTCGTCTGGATTAACACCGGTGAAATAACCGGTATTCATGGGTTCACACTTAATGTCTTGTAAAATTTTAATACATTTTGCAGCCCTGGGAGCACTAGGAGCTACTTTTGTTTCGTACACTTTCATTTTGAACTGAGACTAACTGAAAATCATGTTTTCTCTATATACAATCTTACTCCCAACATATCTCGTCTTCTGATCAGATGGGGTATCTTGGGTTCAACCTTTGCTACTGCTCTTGAACCAATGAAAATGTAGCTCATTTTTTAAGTATCATTTAAGTGAGTTTCTAAGCTTACCTATAATCCGATACTATTTTCTGATTGGCTTATACATGTAACATGAGTAAGTAACCTCTTACATAGTAGTAAGTATAGAAGACTAGCTTTAGACGGGTTCAAAGCTCTAACTTATATCATAACTATTTACTTTTAAACAGAGGCTATTCTCGGATATTCACACTTTGTGACAACAACCTTTAATGCGAATATATTTTTTACCTAATAAGTGAGTTTGTATATAAACATAAGAGACCTCAAATATTCATTCAGTCTATAGAAAAATTCAATATGATCTGTACTTGCGATTTAAGTCCTAAATTCTGTGAGATTCATTCGAAATTCACAATAGAAAAGTTGCCGAGATGTGAGCTGATTCCTTTTAACATGATCTGTACTTGTGATTTAAGTCCTAAATTCTGTGAGATTCATTCGAAATTCACACTAGAAAAGCTGCCGAGATGTGAGCTGATTCCTTGCGAAAATTGGACGACTCAACCCAAAAACAATGAACAGGCTGATTGGACCGACCTAGATGTATACTCTAGCTATAACCCGCTTTTAAACATTAGTGAAAAGAACATTATTAGAACGCCGCCAATAGGTAAATCAGAAAAAGAAAAAGCACAATTTAGAAAATCTAAACGTTTGAGACATACGAAATTCATTTACTAAAAGACTACAATTTTTTGTATATAAAGGTAAAAGTGTTCGTTTAGTGTATTAAAAATTAAAAAAGTTGTCGAGATGTGAGCTGATTCCTTGCGAGAATTGGACGACCCAACCTAAAGACTATGTGTTAAAAATGGGAAGAATAAATGATCTAAATTTATATCCGCTTCTAAACATTAGTGAAAAGAACATTATTAGAACGTCGCCGCCAAAGTTGAAAATAATATCTAAAGTAATTTCTGAGATATTAATTCAATTCAGAATCTGTAATACATACTAATTTTATATATAATTTGTGATATTTTATTCTTGACAATATACTGTAATAAATAATTGTGGTTATTTTTATTTCTTTCGTATTAATTATTTATGGTTGAATGTGTTTCCTTATTTACATATTCATGGAATTACCAGCCACCATCGAGCTGCTTTTATTGGCATTCATTAAAATGATTATTGCATGGTACTTATCCGTGTTTCTTCTCGATGTAAAGAAAATATTTAAATATTCAATATTAATGATAGGCAATAATTATTTATGACTATTCCAAGACATTAATTAAACTACCTGTTTGTATATGTTTGTAAATGGCAGAACTTTTCAAAGCTTCGGGCAATTATAGCTCTTTTTATACATAGAATCCAATTTACAATGAATGCACCTGAATGCAAGTTCTTGTTACTTATTTTTAATCATATCCAGATGATTTTTCTTTTGTTATCATAAGGTAAATTATTTTATATAATACCACATTGGTTTCCCTTAATTAGCAGTAAACGTATAGTTGACCATGTTTAATTTTAAACATAAACATAATCTACAGGGGATTCTTTCTTTTGTAACCATAATGTAAATTATTTTATATACCAATGCTGTTTCTTTCCTCTAGTAAAGGCTTAGTTGACCGTTCTAATTACCTAGCCCACCCTCCCCCTAATTAGCTAGTGATCGCATAATTTTTTTCTTTTCACCTATTAGTTGACCTCGAGGTTGTTAACTTGAACACTGAACTGCTCCTTCTTACCCTTGACCGCGAGGTAGTTGACCTGGGTTGACCTTGACCTCGAGGTCATTGACCTGAACCGAACCGGAGCGCTCATTACTCTGTCAGTTCCCATCTACTGCCAAATACGAACGACATCCCAATGTTATTAAATTTAAACCAACGCCGCATGGGCTTAGACCATTCGAACACATTTATATTGATACATTTCAAGTAAAAAAGAGTTGTTTCTTGACTATCCTAGATAGCTTCTCAAGATTTGGACAAGCATACCCAACGCAAATTAATTCAATTGATGTGTTAGACAATCTCTTAAATTTCATTTCGCATTTTAGCATTTCCCATAATATAACTTGTGACCAAGGGTCGGAATTTAAAAACAACCTTTTCGAAAATTTCTGTATGAAACATAAAATACAAGTACATTATACAACGGCAAAAAATTCTAATAGTAATAGTCCGGTCGAACGGTTCCACTCGACCCTACTAGAAGAATTAAGATGTCTAGAATTAATTGGCGCAAACACTAACATAAACACTCAAATGAAATACGCGATTATAGGATATAATAATTCAATACACTCAGCCACTACATTTACCCCATTCTCAGTCATAAAAGGAAATGTCGAACAAATTGATCCATTTGACGTAACAGATAGTCGAATAGTGGAAACATATATTGATATAGACACGCAGAATATGCTAGCCATACACAAGGCCGTTAAACAAAATAACGCTAAAGCAAAAGATCTCCGTAAAATAAACGAGAATCGAGACGAACCACCAGAAATTGATATTAAGAAAAGCGTATATATAGCAACTAAAAAGAGGAACAAAATACAACCAACATTTCGAAAAATAATACCAAAAGCTACAACTAAAATAAAAATATATACGCAAAAGGGCGGTTATCATAAATCAAAAGTAAAGCCACAACGGCGAATTATATCAAATAATATTGTTGCAGATGCTGCAAGCAATAACGATTCTACTCCTGGTCCCAGCAATCATCGGACAAGAGATAAAAATAGAAGAAATAATTAACCCCATACTACCATTCCCCTTAGGTAAAGCCTACACAACTAATAACCATCATACATTTCTCTACTTTCTTAATACCGACCAGTTAGAAAACTTAGCTCCTAATCTAAAGGATCACATTAATAACCTCCCACATTTCATAGATTCCGCTCTTAACTTAAGCCAAGTACACATAATAAGAGACCTTGTCAATCACGCCACATACTTAATGGCCGAGGCAAATAATAAGCTAATTAATATCAAACCCAATTATAGGCAAAAACGAGGACTCTTTAACATAGTTGGCAAAGGACAAAAATGGCTTTTTGGCACCTAAGATGCTTCAGATGGCGAACGCTACGACAAGGCCATAATAACATTAGACAAAAACAGAGAACCCTGTACCATGACATGACGAAACAGCTGACACTAACTAAATTATTAACTCAAAAATATAACGAATCATTAACGACACTAATCAAGAATGAGAACATACTAAAGGGTCGCTTAGAAGTCATATCTCGGGAAATAAAAGCATTTCACAGCCTTCTGACATTTCAAAACACGGTTGAACTAATAATACATACATGCCGAGATTTAATCTCGCTATTAGACAATATTGAAAATGCAGTACTATTTGCTAGATAGCACACTCTACATACAATATCAGTCGAATCGATGAGAATTCTTGTAACAAAGATCGTAAAACTCTATGGTCAGTCTAAAGTACCAAATTTCAAAAACATTCAATCCTTCTATGAATTAGCAACTACACAAATATTCTATCGAGACGACAAGATAATATTTTCCATACATTTTCCACTAGTGAACCCTACCACTTATGACCTATTCCACTTATACCCGATTCCCAATAAAAACCTTACGTTAATCCCGAAGAAATCCTATCTCCTTAAAAACTCAACTCATCTTATCTACTAAGACATCGAATGTCCAAAGATAGAAAACATTTGCATACATTACACCAATCAGCCATCAACAGAAGTTGATTGTCTCTCGCAAATGCTAGACGGCTACCAAAGGACATGCCCTCTTACTCCTACTTATCTCAACGAGCCGATCATTGAAATAATCAATGAAGCACACTTGATTGTCATACCTACTGACAAGATGACGATCTCAAAAATTTGCAACGATGGAATTTCTGAAATGTCCAAACCCAAGTCAATCACTATACCTCGAAATTGCACCGTCAAACTAAATGGTGAAACATTCACAAACCATCAAACCGAAAATCTCCAAAGTCAATTTTCCCTACCAGAGATTAATCATAGTGTAGAGTGTAGACGTGCAGACTTTGAAACCGATAAAAGTAAAAAATATTCGGCTAAGTGAAATATCCAGGTACAAACAAGAATTGGACATAATGCAGATCCATAAGTTAGAAGACATAACATACACACAGACGGACAACAAAGCGATATGGATTTTCATTTCCCTAATTATGTCGGTTACTATACTTGCTGTAATGTAATTTCAACGATATAAAACAAAAGGATCCACCACTAATATAATAATTACTAAATCGGACTTAGAGAATAACGAAAAGGAAAATCAAAAACAGTCGTCCCTCCTGTTTTCCATCTAAGGGAGGGGTTATGTACGCAACAGGAATGTGACCCCTTGATAAGGACTCTCACGGTCACGTGGTACCGCAATGGAACAAAACTACCGAAACCGCTTGCAGCGAGGCATTCGGTCTCCATATTTAGTCTTAGTAACATTGTAGTTAGATTTAGACGATATATTGTATTTCAAATAGTTATTTTGCACTTGTAAAATAAAATAAATGTTTTTTAAAAACAGTTCTTCCGATTTCTAAAACAAAATTTGCGACGTCATCAGAGACAGTCATGTAAAAATTTAAATGATAATGGGCCTGCAGCAAAACAACCAAAATTAGATTCAACTCATTCGACATCTGCAAGTCTGCAAACGTGTTACAGCTGTAATGTGACTAACAGCTAGACAGATGAAATCACATAAAAGAACATTGCAGCATAGAACAAATTCGTGTGTAACTTTGATGGATGGCGTAGAAATTGTTCGAAGTGCTTTCCAATATAGAATAATAAGTTACCGAGTGCATAGTGAAAATGAAAAATTGCACTATACAGGGTCCTGCAGCTCACCTCCCGTCTTCTACTACATCTAAACGATTTATTTTAGAAAAATGATTCAAACGGGACAATAGACTGTTTGTTAGAGAGCACATTTTTAAAATATTTTTGAATATACAGGGTGTTCCAGAAATTGGTAGTGCATCAAAGTTGTATCTTTTTAAATGGAACACCCTGTAGTTTTATTGATTTTTGGGACTCTTTCGAGCTACTGTACATATTCCTAGAATATTATCAAATTTGATTTGATAGTTCCAGAGGAATAAATTAAAATCGAAAAAAAAAAAATTTTTCGTCATATTTTAAAAAATTTATAAAAAATAGAAGAAACATCTTCAAACCAAAACTAAGGAACAGGTTGCTTATAATGAAAGGTTAGTTTATCCTACTATGAATATCGTAAAAATAACTTATACAGGATGTTCAAAATTCAGTGCCAAACTTTTCAAAATGTAATGCTATTTTTCTCCATTTTTTCAAATGGGACACCCTGTATATTTTTATCTCATCGGATGCAGAATTAAAAAATGAGCATATTTTTTAATTAGAATTATCTCGACTATCTTAAAGGTTTCACAGATATTCGTCAAAAACTACTACAAATCGTAAAATTATTATCTAATAGTTTTACTTAACATTTTTCAAATCAATAACTAGAACTTATGTTCAATATGTGTTCCGTTTTATCATTTAGCTCCTCTAATGTTATTAAATAAGCAAATACCTAAATTAGACAGTTTCTCATATAACTGTCTATGCAGTTCTCCTCTTGAATGCGTAAATGAAGGGGAGTAAACAGAAATCATATTCCTGTTGTTTCTTAACCATAATAAGGTAATTTAGTAGATAGCCATGGAAACAAATTTGCTTACAAACTGTCATACAAATAGACATATGTCAATATTTTAAATTACGTATTAGTAATTTACAAGTTTTAAGCATTTTTTGTGATGAAGTACAGCAGAGAAGAGCTAGTAGATATGATTTTCATATTAGGAGAATCAGAAAGAAACTGTTTTTTGGCAAGTCGAGTTTACGCACAGCGTTATCCGGAACGGAGACATCCAGACAAAAGAAGCCTGAACAACTTATTAGAGAGATTTGTACAAACGGGACATGTAGACTATACAAAACCAGTTAGAAATAGACCCGCTCGAAATGAAGAAAATGAATTGTCTGTGCAGTCGGTGATGCCGTAGGTGTAAGTGAGAGAACCGTTCAACGAATTTTAAAGGACAACCGTTTTCATCCCTACCATATCCAGTTTCATCAACAACTCTTCGATGCAGATTTTGAGCAACGTGTCGAATTTTGCAATTGGGCGCAAGCTAAAATTAGGATAAATTGTGAGTTTTTTGATAAGGTTTTGTTTTCTGATGAGGCCACATTTCATAAAAACGGATTTGTGAATCGCCATAACTTTCATTACTATTCCGACCACAACCCAAGGATTTTTAGGCAGGTTGACCAACAACACAGATGGTCAATAAATGTGTGGGGGGGAATTATTGGTGAACATGTTATTGGTCCTCACTTTTTTAACGGACATTTGAATGGTGCTATGTATCTTGATTTTTTGCAAAATCAATTGCCAAATTTATGTCAAAATTTACCAATACCTTTGAGAGATGCAATGTGGCTGCAACACGACGGAGCCCCAGCACATTATTCATTACAAGTCAGGGACCATCTCAATACAACCTTTCCAAACCGGTGGATTGGAAGAGGAGGGCCATGTAATTGGCCGCCCCGATCACCCGACTTCAGTAAATTGGATTTCTTTTTGTGGGGCTACGTTAAGGAAATCGTTTATCAGGAACCTCCAACCACACCAGAAAACATGCAGCAAAGAATCAGGAACGCATTTCAAAACATTACACCCGACCTATTAGGAAGAGTAGCAAGATCATTTCATACCCGCCTTCGTTTGTGCCTCCAAGAGAACGGAAGACATATTGAACATAAGTTCTAGTTATTGATTTGAAAAATGTTAAGTAAAATTATTAGATAATAATTTTGCGATTTGTAGTAGTTTTTGACGAATATCTGTGAAACCTTTAAGATAGTCGAGATAATTGTAATTAAAAAATATGCTCATTTTTTAATTCTGCATCCGATGAGATAAAAATATACAGGGTGTCCCATTTGAAAAAATGGAGAAAAATAGCATTACATTTTGAAAAGTTTGGCATTGAATTTTGAACATCCTGTATAAGTTATTTTTACGATATTCATAGTAGGATAAACTAACCTTTTATTATAAGCAACCTGTTCCTTAGTTTTGGTTTGAAGATGTTTTTTCTATTTTTTATAAATTTTTTAAAATATGACGAAAAATTTTTTTTTTTTCGATTTTAATTTATTCCTCTGGAACTATCTAATCAAATTTGATAATATTCTAAGGATATGTACAGTAGCTCGAAGGGGTCCCAAAAATCAATAAAACTACAGGGTGTTCCATTTAAAAAGATACAACTTTGATGCACCACCAATTTCTGAAACACCCTGTATATTCAAAAATATTTTTAAAATGTGCTCTCTAACAAACAGTCTATTGTCCCGTTTGAATCATTTTTCTAAAATAAATCGTTTAGGTGTAGTAGAAGACGGGAGGTGAGCTGCAGGACCCTGTATAATGTTTTTCAACGAAATTAGACATAAGTATTGGATTTATTACAAGAAGTCCTGATACTTCACAAAATAGTGAAGATAAACATGGACATTTGCCAGATACATATTGCAAACTCAAGAAGTGTCTGAAATGAAATCATTTAATACTTCTAATAAAATATTGAATCAAGGTATGGATTTAGGCAACTTTCTCGATACTTTTGTGGATATGATGGTGGCGCAAACTACAGACTTCCAAGAACCCGATTCCGGTACGTAAATATTTATCGAAGTGTAGAATAATGATTAATAACTGCATATTATTTTTAGGATGGGCCCTTGAGGAAATAAAATTTGTTGAAATAAATGTGAATAAGTACAGTCCACTACGTGGTTCATCATACATCAAAGTACGTAGAAAATAAAAAGGCCGTAGTGAATATGGAAAACCAGGATCAATGCTGCTTTGCTTGGGCTGTAACTTCAGCACTGTATCCTGCAAATGGTCAAACATCTGACATGCCATCTTATGCACATTATTCAAGAGTTTTAAACTTGACAGGTATGGATTTTCCAGTTAAATTGCGCGATATTTCAAAATTTGAATTGAGTAATATATTGATTAATGTATATAGTTTAGAAAAGAAATTTGAGAATAATAGAATAAAAATGATGTTGTCGGACCTTTGCGTTACTCTGAGAAAAAATTACATATGCATGTTAATTTGTTATTAATTTCCGCGGAATGTGATGAAGATCACCATTGTTCAGTAGACTGTGCCAAAACTCACAATTGTTGGATAAAGAATTTATCTGGGTTAGTTATTTCTGCTGACGTAAAAAATATTTCTGTGAGGGGTGTTTGCTGTATTTTAGCAATGAGCGTCAGTTAATGCTTCATCAGAAAAATGATTGTAATCATCTTTATACAACAACACCATCGACACAGTTTCGGCTTGATAAATATGGAAAACAAGTACCGGAAAATATATTAAAATTTAAAAATTTTGAAAAGCAAATGCAAGTACTATTCGTAGTATATGCTGATTTTGAATCTATTCTTAAACCAATAAACACGTGAGTCAAATCCTCAATACTCATACACTAACAAAACCTTAATTCATGAGCCGTATTCTTTCGCATATTTCATAAAATGTTCTTTTGATAATTCCCTTTCCAAGTTTGAACTATATAGAGGATCTCATGATGCTATGGTTTTTGTATCACGTATAGAATCTGATGTAAGAGAAATTTATAATACATATTTGAAAGATGTAACACCAATGGCTCATCTCACATCATCGGAGATAGAAAATTTTAACAATGCAACTGTTTGCGGTATATGTAAGAAACCCTTTAAAGAAGGTGACGTAAAAGTGAAAGATCATTTCCAAATAACTGGTAAAATAAGATTCGGTGCTGCTCATTCTATCTGTAATTTAAATTATAAAATAGCAAATGTTATGCCTGTTATATTTCACAATATGAGTGGATATGATAATACACCTATTTGTCAAAGAGTTGTGTTCTCATAAAGATAAAATTGAGGTAACACCACAAAACAAGGAGAAATATATATCTTTCACAAAACACCTTTACATGCATGATTATGTTAACAGCAAAGGAGAAAATAAAAATAAATTTTTAAAATTACGATTCATTAATAGTTTCAAATTTATGACAGCATCACTACAGCATTTAGGAGAAAATTTATCAGACAATCAAATGGCTATGACTAGAAACTTTTGTGCTGATGACGTAAAACTTAATTTAATGCGGCGTAAAGGCGTATTTCCATATAGCTTTGTGGATAGTTTAGAAAAACTAAATAATCAAAATTTGCCTTCGAAAGAAGAATTTTATGATAACCTAAATGAAACATATATCAGACGAAGATTACAAAAGAGCTCAAAATGTGTGGAGGTTGTTTGAGTGTAACAGTTTGGGATGTTATTCAGATGTACATTTAACCACAGACGTGCTACTTTTACGTGATGTATTTGAAAATTTTCGTGAAATTTGCCTGAATAAGTATAAATTGGATCCAGCTCAATATTACACAGCTCCAGGTTTATCTTGGGATGCTATGTTAAAGTTAACACAAGCAGAACTTGAACTATTAACAGACATTGACATGATTCACTTTTTTAAAAGGGGTATACGTGGTGGGATAAGTTAGTGCTCAGAAAGGAAGCATATTGCAAACAATAAGTTCCTACGTAATAATAACTACAGAACATTCATCATTTATTACATATCTCGATAGTACAAACCTATATTGCCACAGTATGTCTCAGGTGCTGTCATCTAGCGAATTTGAGTGGTTGTCTGAAAGAGAAATCGATTTAGATATTACCAACATTTCAGATCAAAGAGTCATCGGGTATATTTTTGAAGTAGACATACATTACACAGAAGAATTACATGATTTACACTCAGATCTACCTTTTTTAGTAGAAAGCATTACACCACCTGAGTCAAAATCAAAATCCTCGAAATTGATTTCAAATTTGAATGAAAAAAAGATATATGTTACAGAAATCTGAAACAAGCCATTAGACATGGTTTAATGGTGTTAAATACACATAGAGTGCTTAACTTCAATCAGTTGGCGTGGTTAAAAAAATACATTGATTTGAATACAGAAATGCGAAATAAAGCAACCAATAAGTTTGAAAGAGATCAGTATAAGTTATTGAACAACGCAATTTTTGGCAAAACAATGGAAAATGTGGATAATAGAAAAAATATAAAGTTAGTGACTCACTGGTAAAGTATCAAAAAAACTGTAGATGCAAATGCACTAATAGCTCGGCCAACTTTTAAGTCATGCACATTTTCTCAGAAGATTTTGTAGCTATTGAAATGGGTAAATTGAGGGTCTTATATAACAAGGCGATTTTTGTTGGCTTTTGCGTGCTTAAATTGTCAAAGACGGTATTGTCTGACATCCTTTATGATGTTATTAAAAGTAAATTCGGCAATGATGCTTCCTTGCTGTACAGACACTGATTATTAATAATCAAAATTTTTACTGACAATTTTTACTTTATTGTACAAAATCCCGATACGTCTAATTACAATGTAGGAAACAAATTTAATATCCCAAAAAATCCATCAGTGCTCGGAAATATAGAAGATGAGTTTCCTGGGGATCCTATTATTAGCTTTTATGGTACAGGAGCGAAAGCTTATTATGTACAATCAGTCAGTAATGAATTAAAAAAGCACAAGGCGTGAATAAAGCTATTATAAAAAAAAGAATTGACATTAGACGAGTACAAGAAAATTGTTGAGGGGGGTTCAATATTTCGAAAAATAAACACGTTTAGAAGTCATTTACATGATATTTATAATGAGATGCGTAATAAAGTAGCGATTTCTCATCATGACGATAAGCGTTTTGTTATTCCAAATACCACTAAAACTTTGCCTTGGGGGCACTCTGATATAAGATTCTTTCAAAGTGAACCAAAGCAAAACGTCGAGTGGCTAATATCTGCCGTAAATAGTCTCGAACGAGGTGTTGAAAAAAATCATGATAATTTAGATGCTTCACTTGCTGCAATAGCAGAGTTAAGTCAATGAATATGTGTAACTTATAATGCTTTTAACACTTAACGCAAAGTTCGGCGAACGTCCCACTAAACTGGAAAATTCATCCCAATATTTCACTTCGTCAAAATAAAAAACAGTACTTGGTCAGTTGTAACAAATGTATGACATGTGTTCTCTCTTATTAGTTGTTACTAAAATTTATTCATGAATTGCTGTGTTTCTTTTCTCTAAAAATAAATGGTAATCAAATAATGTAAAGTGTATACTATTTTCAGCTATTACACTACTTTCTTACTAAGAGTGTGCATAGTCGAAGTTTGGTGTCACTGGTATCGCTGTAGTAAGTTCTGTTGATGAAAAACAATTTTTCTACGACATCTAGCGTTATGTAGGAAACCAATTCCGCTACGGCATCCAGCACCGTCTATTCTCACAGCACAAGTATATATGCATGTTTACCGATAACGTTAGTTAAACGAGAGTAAGCATTGGCGAAGCATCTTTAAATAGTCTTTTTGTTGTCAAATTATAAGTATATAGACATTATCTATTTTAATTATTGTGATAATAGAGGGAAATAAATATTTACTTTAAAATATCTAGGCTATAACGGATCAATGACGTCATTACCGGCTGTCTCGTAGATCGGTACCGGCCGGGAAGAAGCCACACTTCCCGCCCGGTACCGGTCTACAACGAAACAGCCGGTAATGACGTCATTGATTCATTATAGCCATCTATTAATTTGCAAAAATGTCTCAAAAGTTCTCTTTGCCCTCTACATACCATTTACCGACGTTCAACCGACGACTTTGACCTACATCAAAATTATGCAAACAAAATTACTTTTAAATACGATACACCAAGCATCTGCGGAAGCGCAGCCACCAGCAGTTCGAATTTTCAATCCAAGAATTCGGGGTTGAAACCAAGCGCTCGGATACTTCTTCCCCCCTACAGCTTTAAATGAGTTTGTTGTCAAATTATAAGTATATAGACATTGTCTATTTTAATTATTGTGATAATAGTGGGAAATAAATATGTACTTAAAAATATTATGGCTATAATGGTTCAATGACGTCATTACCAGCTGTCTCGTTGTAGGCCAGTACCGGTCGGTAGGTCACAACGTTGGAGAAAAGTAGGGGCTTGAAATGCACAGATGCACTGATGATGTGGATGAATTTAATCCAATCAGAATAAAGGGTGGGGAAGAATAGTGGGGATGAACTCCTCTACGTTAGCGTCTGTGTCGCTACCAAGATTATTTTCGTACAGCTTTCTCAGAGAGTGCACGTATCGAAAGTTTTAAAAAAGTCCTTGTGCCTTTGTATCTGTTTGTATCTGCAGAAACAAAAAACGGAAGGATGTGGGAATAATTCTGTGACTGGTGGTAGCAGTAGCAAGAGGGCTGGTGCGCCGGTATTGGGAATGTTAACGGCGATGGCCTATGTATCCAATTTTAGGCCATCGCAGGAGGACGTCGTGCCTACAAATAACAATGACGGTGGCGGGGCATCATCATCCTTGTGCAACAATGGCAGCGACGTAGGTGCATCCACTAGTTATGGTGATGGCAGTGGCGTGGGTGCTAGTGTATGTGTTAAAAACGACTTCGACGACATTGACGTGGATTACACCATCTCCAAGGACAACTTTGAAAAGTGCAATCCGGAGTTGATGCGTCTCCTGGCTAATGTGGAAGTTAATGTATTGTGTGAAAAAGAAAATATCAATGTCAGCGTCAGTGTGCAAGGTGAGTTGAATGAGTCGTTTGATTTGATCCCCCTCCATTGGCTTTTGCGAATAACGCGAGTGCTGGCTATGATTCCGAGTCCGAATTTCAACCCTGTTCACACAAGAAATTCAAGTCGGGATCTTCGTCAGCGAAGGCCAAAAATTCACAGCCAGGCCCTTCTACAATTTCAACACCTGCTCTTGTTAATGATGGTTTTGTGGTCGAGGCGAAACCCTTATCCTCAAAAATATCCTACAGTAATGAGAATAAGGTGGTGAAATCACAGAAAGGGCAATGGCTGCAGTATTTTGAGGTAGATTTTAGAACAGCAGAAGTCTGTACCTGCTCTTTTAAGCCCGAGTGATGATAAAAAGAATAAAAATGTAAATAAATCAAATAAGAGCAAGGAGCAGGTAACGAAATCTGTTGTTAGAAAGTCCCCCAAGCCTTCATCCAGCACCATCGTCGTAGACCAATCATGACAGACAGACAATCTTCCGACTCAGAACCCGACATTTTTTCTCAACTCGACGACAGACGTACCTTGAACGAAATTCGGAAACTAAGGGACAAAATTATTCGACAAAAGGTGGAAAAAACGGCTGCTCGCGAAGGTGATACTGTTAACGTACCTTTTGCATGGGTCCGTGAAACCCCTACGATTCTCTAGAATACGTTATCGACACAACCCCAAGTAGGTACGGATACACATGGTTGCCTATGTATTGGGCTGGAAAATTCCCATTCACAAACTGGCGTCAACCAAAGCACAAAGTATGTTGTATTAAATTCAATAAAATAATTATATACCATAGTCAGAACTAAATAAAAGTATTCTGTGGAGAAGACTGGCTCATCTATCAATACGACATGCAGAGAAATACAGCAGTTCTTAGGTATTCATATTTTGAGCAGCATTGTAAAAATGCCAAGTTACCGCATGTATTGGGCCGAATCTACGAGGTATTCACCAATCGCAGATATCATGTCTAGAAATTGATTCGATAAGCTAAGAAACTACATTCATCTAAATGACAATGCTAGTATGAAACCACGTGATCATACCGAATATGACAAATTATTCGAAATTCGCCCCGTCATTGATGCAGTACGTTCAAATTTTTCAACAATTGAAGCAGAACATGTCAGTGGATGAAATCATCATTCCATTTAAAGGCAGAAGCAGCTTGAAACAATACATCAAGAATAAACCTCACAAATGGGGGATAAAGCTATTTGCTAGAGCTGGAGTTAGTGGAATGGTTTGATTTCGAGGTGTATATTGGCAAAGGTACAGTCAAAAATACTTCTGTACTCGGGATAAGTGGTGACATAGTCATAAGGATGGTAGACAATATGCCAAAATATAAAAATCATAAATTGTATTGTGATAATTGGTTCACATCTGTTGAGCTCTTCTGCAATCTGAAAAGTTTAGGCATCTTTGCTACAGGGACGGTCAAGAACAACCGAATTCCTGGATGCAGTATGAAAACTGATGATACATTGAAAAGATCTGGTAGAGGATCATACGATCACTATACGTATCAAGATATGATAATAGCTGTAAAGTGGTCTGATAACAAAGCAGTACATTTACTTTCCACATCTAAAGGAATTCACCCTGTCGAATCTGTTGAACGTTGGAGTCTTGCCGAGAAAAAGTACATTCAAGTACCACGGCCAAATATAGTGAAGGAGTATATGTACATGGGCGGTATCGATCTTCACGACATGCTAGTATCACTTTATAGAATAAACATTGGTGTAAGAAGGTTTTACTTGCGCATCTTCTGGAATATGATAGACATGTGTATTGTAAATTCATGGCTACTGTACCGAAGACATATGAGTCAAAAGAAGAAAAAGTACAAGCCATTGATTGCCGTTCGTTCAGAAATAGCCCACGGTCTTATGAGTGCGGGAAAAATTGATCCCCGTAAGAGGGGCCGACCTCTTTCAGATGTAAGTAACACTCCATCACCCCCACCTAAAAGAAATGTTACTGCAGTTCCTGTAGATGATGTACGCTATGACGCTGTAAACCACTGGCCCGTGCATATCTCAACAAAGCAAACATGTAGGTTTTGAATTTATGCATATTCCCGTTTAATGTGTGAAAAATGTAAGATGCCGTTATGTTTAACAAAGGATAAAAACTGCTTTAAGTTATTCCATTGTAAATAACCATTATTCATGATAATTCAATAAATAATTTATTATCAAACAATTTTCTAATTTAGCATACATTTGCCCAGTGACTCCATATAGCGTCAATTAATTTTGATACTAAGAATGCAAATATTTTAGTTTTTCTTTGCAAATGTGATTAGTAGTATCATTGTGAATTGAAAAAAAGGATAATTTTTTTTCTTAACCTGGATATTTCGGGCTGGAGAGGGTTAATGTAACTTGTAAATAAAACGAATTGTGTAAAGTATCAAAGAAAATGAATGCAGGAACCCAAATGTATGTAGCTTAGGTTAGGTTGTGACTCCATCTATGTATTGTCTTGGAAATAAATGTTACCTTTTAATGTAACTTGTAAATAAAATGAATTGTGTAAAGTTTCAAAGAAAATGAATGCATGAACCCAAATTTATGTACCTTAAGTTAGGTTGTGACTCCATCTACGTATTGTCTTGGAAATAAAATCAATTGTACTCTGAAAAGTGTTTCCTTTCAGTGGCACATGTATTGTAAATGTGGTATGCTATGTAAATTGTAAATAAATTGTGCTCTAAAAAGTGTTTCCTTTTGTTTCTTGTAACAACGCAAAAAAGTGTATTTTTTAAATAAAATAAAATAATATAATATAATGAAAAAATAATACTCTCCCAGACAAAAAAATATTGCATAATTTATTGTTTATTTTGTTTTTCCTTCAACACTTTTTGAATTTTTTATTGATGGATACCCTGCACTGGAGGGTTATTAAATTATACATAAAACCCTCCAGTGCAGGGAATACATCAATAAAAAATTCAAAAAGTGTTAAAGGAAAAACAAAATAAAAATAATAAATTATGCAATATTTTTTGTCTGGGAGTGTATAATGAAATAAAAAACATGCAACACCAGCGCCATCAGTGGTACAGCGCGTGTATTACCGCCAATATTACTACATGTACATGGAAGTTACCTACCACATATTGTATTTAGGCACCTCCCGTGGTACAGCGCCATCAGTGGTACAGCGCGTGTATTACCGCCAATACTACATGTACATGGAAGTTACCTACCACATGTTGTATTTAGGCACTATTTAGGCACTATCCGTGGTACAGCGCCATCAGTGGCACAGCGCGTGTATTACCGGCAATACTACTACATGTACATGGAAGTTACCTACCACATGTTGTATTTAGGTACCAATACTACGTGTATATAGACCATTTTAGGTCACGTGGTTTTGACAGGTCGGCCATATTGCCTGAGGGGCAACCAAACCTTCATTCTTTCATTGTTTATCATTCTGATTGAAGCAGTTTGCGTGGTTTTATATATTTTTTTCTAGTTTTTCTTGAGAAACTTTGTGTGTTTTTGTAATAATGTTACGCAGTGAATATTATTTAACCCTTATGGGTGATGTAAAGTGTCGGTATGATAAGAAAATAGAAATAATAGACAATATTGACCCATACACCCTTAGAATGGAAACTGGAGACATTTCTGCAGATTTGTCTATTTTACCTCGTGTATCTGTAATTGATATGGTAAATTATTTAGTGTTGACTCACAGCTTCTACACAGGCCAGCAGTTAAAAGCTTACAAATCCTTGCAAGCATATAAATATTATGAGGCTGGATTTGTACAAGGGGTTTGTGCAAGAAAGATAAACTCAAATGCATTCATTGTTATGGGCAAGGTAAGTTTTACATTTAAATAATAAAATGCTAGGTTTCAGTGATAAAATGTTAATTATGTTTATGTAGGTACTGTATAGGTAGTCAAAATAAGCTCTGCCAGAAAGTGATTTCTTTACCTTTCTCCTAAGCTTTTTTTACACTCAAAATAGACCTTATCTCTCATACTAAATTATTATATAATTAGGTGCTTTCTTTCTACTGACAATCTGAGCTAAGCTAAGTATAGTCACGCCTGGATGGTGAGTGAAATATTTGTGTGACACAGCTTGCACGTAAAACTACTTAGATTAGCTAAGATTATCGGTAGAAAGAAAGCACCTATTGTTAGTTGCTAACTATTAATAATAGAAATAACAATAGTTTTCTATTTCAGGTTAAGCATTCTCAAAAAATGAGAGAGAAGTCGCTTCAATTGTGGCTTATTTTATTACCAGATGGAGCAGTATCTAGTGCACATTGTACTTGCATGGCAGGTTTGGGCGAGGTTTGCAGTCATGTGGCGGCAATACTTTTTTATTTGGAAGCACGTCCAACTAGCAGCCCCACGGGTAGTGCAGAATTGTCATGCACTGAAAGTCTTGCTCGTTGGCCAATTCCTTCAGCAAAAGGTGCCGAAATGCTTCGTATACGTGACATGGAATGGGCCAAAAAAGGGAGGCAAGTAGTACCACCACCTGCTACATTACCACCGCCACTAGGGGACGATGAACTACAAGGACTCATACAAGATATTATGAACATGGGAATCACCCCAGCCATCGCAAGGGTTTATGAGCCATTTGCATCGCAGATGATGAAGTCTGCAAGACCTTTGCCGAATACTCTGGAAGCCCTTTTCAATGAGGACTTGGTGGAAAAACCATATGACGAGGTCCTTAAAATTTCTAATTCACTTTTAATCTCCTGTAGTGAGGAAGAAATTCAACAAGTAGAAATAATAACCAGAGAGCAAGCAAAAAGCAATGTATGGTTTAAATATAGAGCTGGTAGAATTACTGCCTCAAAGTTTAAGGCTGCATGTAGAGCCCGGATAAATAATCCACCTCTTTCTCTATTAAAGGGTATTTGCTATCCAAAAAAAATGATGTTTTCTTCTAAACAAACCACATATGGGTTAGTGAATGAGAAGAAAGCATTGGAAGAATATAGGAGTGTGGTAGAAAAACATCACGAATACCTATCAATAAAAAATGTGGGATTTTATATTTCGTTCGAACATCCAGAGTTTGGCGCTTCACCTGATGCTATCGTTATTTGTCAATGTTGTGGTTCGGGATGTGTGGAGATTAAATGTCCATATGTGTTGCAAGGTTTAACCTTGGAAAACTATGTCCAAGGAAAATATTCATGCTTAAAAAGCAATAATAATGGAACATATTACCTTGATAAAAATCATACATATTTTTTCCAGGTGCAACTACAAATGTTTGTTACTAAATTAAAATTTTGTGATTTTGTTATTTGGTCCAAAGATATATTAATGATTGAAAGGATCGAGTATAATGAGAAATTTGTTAATGATAATATGAAAAAAGCCTTTGAATTTTTTAAATATGTTGTAAAGCCTGAATTATTGTCAAGATTTTTTACAAGTAAACTTGGTTTAGGTTGTGTTGAAACTTGGTGCATTTGCAAAAAACCAGATGATGGCCGACAAATGATAAAATGTGACAACGACGAGTGTCAAATTGAGTGGTATCATTTTGAATGTGTAGGAATTATTACTACCCCAGAAAACGTCTGGTTTTGTGCAAACTGCTTATAAATGTGGATTTGATGTTATTTGTACGATTTCTTTCTTTTTTTAAATAACTAAAAAAATATAATTTAGTTATTACTCACTTGGCCAGCTCTTTTTTGGTTTAAAGATGACATGAGTAGTAGTACTTGGTCTTGAAATTATTTAATGATAATGATTTACAACTTTTAGGGAACAATTATAGTTTATTTAAAACATAAAAGTTTTAATTTATTAGAGCTATTGTACTCTTTTATCATTTGAATTTGTGTTAGTTTTAATATTTTTTATTTGTATATCCAAAGCTGAGTTTTACTGTTTATTAAATTATTTGAAATTTCATGTAATAAATTATTGTAGAATTGATACATGTATTTTTGCTACAGAAATATCGTATATCGAATCTATGTCAATAAAAACATTGTATAACACATAACATGAAGTGCTTTGTTATATATATATATTACATAAGATTGGGATAACTACTTTATATGTTTTTTCGATATTATATAATTGCTATGTAAATGTCACAAAATATTTACCAGTTTGCCGCAGAATTACATAAATGTTACTTTAAAATAAAGAGTATTTTATTTTATATATTTATTACATAAATATTACGTAATTAGTTTATTTTACTATTAAGTATGTAAGTATCAAAAAGTGTTTACTGGGTGATACATTTATTTACAAAAATTTACTTTATTTCAATGTATACTCTATATAAATAAATTAAACAAATAATAAACTAATAATAAAAAACTATTGGTGTTTGATTTTATTATTGTCTTAAAACTTAGAAATAAAAATTAATAAAACACTTTGTTTAAACTATCTGATTCTTTATTTACAATAATAATAAAGTAATAGAAAATTAAATATGATATATTTATATACAAAATTTGACATTTAAATGTACATTTGCCTTTTATTTCTTTATACACAGTTCATTTACTAAGACTGGAGAGTGCGGGTTAACAAACCTGAACGTGTGACAATCACATAGACAGCTGCTTTCTGGTTTACTATTCGCTATGATCAAGGCTGCATCGGTACAGTCTTGGTCGTAGCCAACAGTAAACTGGAAAGCAACTGTCTATGTTACTGTTACATGTTCAAGTTTGTTTACCTGCACTGTCTAATCTCAGAAAATGAACTTTAACAGGTAACCCATCACGATCGCATATAGACAATGACGTTGCGATACAAGCCTAATACTTAAGCATTATGCGACTGAAAAGTTACATAAAAAATATATCTATTCCATGGGAACTTGGGAGGAACATAGGTTCCATCACAATCTTATCTACGGCACTTAAACCATCTCTAGATACAGAGAGCATGCTGATTGGAATGGGTCCTTGACAAATTTTATATTTCCTTCTAAGAAGACCAATAATTCTCTCAACGTGAATTCTTACATTAGCAATATTCCGTGTACTCTCTAAGTCAGTAGGATGGAGCTGACTCTTGCCCTTTGTGAATGCTGGAATTTCTAGACGACCTCCTAAAGTTTCTACTGAATCTTTTATTAAAAAGCCTCTGTCAGCTAATATTAAATCTCCAGGTAAAATTAAATTTAAAAATCCACAATTTTCAGTCAAATACTTATCACTGGTTCTCCCACCCCATGCTTCAGAAATGTATGAAATTGTACCGTGAGGAGTGATTCCGATTAAAAATTTAACTGTTTCGTGGTGTTTGTAATTAGACCAACAATGAGCTGTATTTAATAAGCCTGATGGGGTTTCAGTAAATATTTCAAAGCAATCTATAATAGCAGCAACTCGGTTGCCAAAGTTTTCTTTAAAACATTCTGGCATATTTTTTTGCAAGACTTCTTTATCTGGCCAGAAAATAAGTCTATTATATCGTGCATAAAGTATATCTATACACTTATAAAATATATCAGATGTAGTTGCTGGAGATATAGAAAATCTATAAGATAAATATTTAAATGGTAAATTAAGACGTAACTTCATTAACGTTAAAAGGAATTGTTTAAATGGTGACAAAATACTTTTGGTTGAAAAGGAGGAAGCTACATTATTAAATACCAAAAACATCATATCAGCTTTTGGGAATCCAGTAAAATACAGTGCTTTTGAATCGTTATTCAAAAATGATTCTTCTGATAAATCCATTGCCCTTAATTTTTGCTGTAAACCATGGATTTTTTCATTAGCAAAATGTAAATCACTAAAAATTTTGTTTATATGTTCCATATCCAAATCACTTTGCACTGCTACACAATTGTCACTTTCTTCTTCGATATGCTCCATCGACGTTGAGGGCCCCGTCGCAGAAGGTTTTATATTTTCCTGTGATGTGTATGGTTCATCCTAAAAAGATACATGTAAGATAAAATATTTCCTTCACCTACCAATAAAGACAAATTTTAAATATACCTTTCTAAGACGATTTGTTCGCTTTGCAATCCTAATATGCCTGTGAACAGCTTCTTGATCTTTTGTATTAATTGACACATACCCCATATTTTGAGTAGGAATCCAGTCAGGATTATCTTTATCATCAAGTTGTGCGGGCTCCCCTAAAAAAAACATTAAATCATAGATCAGAAATGTCACGTTAAATTGTAGGTAACTTGCTAAAGACCACACTACGATTCAAGTATATTTAATGGTTTTGTGGCACATATTTTAGCATGTAATATATAGTTTACAAAATAACTCACCTGTCAGAAAGTGATTTGAACAAATTCGAGCGTTTTTAAGAAAGGTTTCACTTAAATCACCTCGTTTCAAAGACCTAACCCAACATTCTCGCCGTTCTTTTGATAACGCCTCAAATTTTTCACCTCGACCTTTTAAAACAGCAGGAATTCTAAAAAATCGCACTTGGTCTCTTTCTGCCCTGTTTGAACACTTTACTACCGCACAAAACGATGGCATTTCATTTTTCTTTCACGTGCAAAACTTTGATTACTTCTATTGCTTATAATGGAATAAAAAGTTTGGTTGCCCCTCAGGTATAATAACCGACTTATCGTGACGTCATCCTAAAATGGTCTATATTGAGTTTCATACCTCATCTAGTTACACGCCACTAATGCGTAGGCACTCGATATAAATTCACACATAACAGTTACCGATCAATACCAGAGGTGCACTAGATGCAACATAAATGATATTTTCTATTTAATTAATATATTGCGTTTTAAGAAAACTATATTTATTTTAATTACATTATTCGGAACTCAAAATTATAATGGTACAATTTTGTAATTTAAGCAAATATTTGGGGTGGTGATATTTTATTTCTTATATATAATAAAAAAAAATTACAAAATGCAAATTTTATTTATTGTTTTTACATAACAAAAAATTAAAAATCTATTTCTTCTTCAGAAGAAAAATCTGGATCGCTCCCGCTCCATCAATATGTTTAGGAGGTACAGCTACCCCCAATGGTCTCCACCATTCGGCACTGCCTGGACCCTCCTGGTCTAGATTATCCATGTAGCACACTGGCACCACCCAGGTACTGCTATCTGGAGCATCTTTATCACACACCATTGCCAATCTGTATTCGTATTCCCAGTACGGGATTGTCGACTCCATACAGCCGCTGGAACCTATGGTATTATCTTGACTAGCCATTTCTTGAAGCTTTGCAGTTTAACTAAAAAACAGTTGGAGAGGAATTCCATATATAAATGGAAATGGAAGAGTGGGGGTGGTCAGTTTCTTTTTTTTTCATAGCAGCATTTTCACCACATAGACAGATATTTTAAACTCTTTTTTGCACTTAAAAATGGAAAGTAAAATTAAATAACAAACATTTTCATATTACAGAAATATTTATTTATAAAAAAAGCAAGTATATTTACAAATAAAAAAGAAACAGCTAAACTAACTTAACTATCTACATATTTACAACTCAGGGGTTTTTCTAATATTGCAAATATTTATAAAAAACAAGTATATTTACAAAGAAACAACTAAACTAACTTAACTATTTACATATTTACACCTCAGGTCTTTCTATTTATATTGCATATATTACAAACTTCAACAGGCCGTATTTGATACAGAGGGTTTCTGCAACATTTGCATTCCTCTCTTATACCGTCTGCTAAGCGCGTTGTACTATGTAAATCGACGTGCCGATGGAGTGACCGATCGACACGTCTCTGATATGCGATGTAGCACGGGTAGCAAAGTAGGTATTCTGTACCACCTCGTACATCCACAGCTACGTACGCCATGGTGGTGCAAAATAATTCCTCTCTAGCTTCCCTATTTGGAGATATCTGTGAGCCTGTTCTAGCTCGTCCTCGTCGTCTGACACGTCAGCCACGACACCATTATCGTCCGTATCGATATCATGGTGGACGACTTCCTGTTTCTCGCCCACAGCATCTCCAAAGGGAATATGTCCTTCATCTGCGCCCACATCTTCAAGGATATCCCTCTCGTCATCGCTCTGCAGATCTTCTATCTCACCCATAACGGCTTCAGGAATATCGACTTCGACGGCATCAAATTCATCGCCCTATTCATTGTTGATTAGATCGACTTCAGCCAACCAATCCAAAAAGGCATGATTTACACACCTCATCGGTGCACCTACCATCAAATTTTGTGGAGCAGCCATTGGAAATTCAAGAAATTAACGTGAAGATATATAGACAGCACAGTGTTGAAAATCAACTGATCTGTGTCGCGCCAATATTCTTGACTGTGATGACGGTCTCGGATGATTAGGGTTCGAGCTTGAGCTCTTTGACCCAATCATCGCTGTAGACCTGGACCGGCCTCGTAAGGGGTGGGCCTGCTTTTTACGACTACCCCCTGCAAATGCAGACGGTGTAGGCGAAGTTAGCAGACCTCCACTGGTCCTGGCTGTTGCTCCCTGCCAGCTGGTTCGTTTCTTCTGGCGCTCTTCTATCTTGAATTTCTTTCTTCGCTGGCATGTCGGCTCCCGGGAGCGTCTTTTGTCTGTTGTGAGAGGAAACCGCTGCTGCTGTACCCTCTCGGACTTTGGAAGGGTTTGGAGGTGTGTGACAGTCGGAGCCCAGGATGCCAATTGACATCATGTGCTCCGATTTCGACGGAAGGGACTTTTGGGCTGTGCAGTTCAAAGATTGTGTTCGGCCAAGGACAAAGTCCTTAATCTTCACCGATTTCGATTGTTCCATCAAATTGAAATGCACCCAAATTCAACAGAAAAAACAGCATTTTCAGTAGACAATGGACGCTAGATTTATTAGAATGCCATTTGGACTAAAAAACGCACCAGCAACATTTCAAAGATGCAAGGATGTTCTTAAAGAACTACAAAATAAAATGCCTAATTTACATGGATTATGTAATCGTTTTTTCTAATGGACTTCAGGAACATATACAAAATTTACAACTTATGTTCGAAACTTTCAGAAAACATCAACTCAAAATACAATTGAATAAATCTGAATTCTTGTGCAAAGTAGCATTTCTTGGCCATATCGTTACTAGAGATGGTCAAACCAAATCCAGATGAGATTAAAATTATTCAAAAATTATCCAATTCCAAAGACGCATAAAGAAATTAAAGCATTTCTAGGACTCCTAGGATACTATAGAAAGTGTAAATAATTTTGCAAAAATTACTAAACCAACGACCCAATGTCTTAAGAAAAATACTAAAATCGTTCTGAATAACGAATTCATAAATTGTTTTGAAACCTGCACACAATGATGATGAATGAATAGTCCAGTTTTAAGCTACCCAGACTTCACAAAACTTTTTGAGTTAACAGACGCATCCAATTATGCAACTGGTTCAGTTCTATCACAGAATTATAACCCCCTTTTTTATGCATCTAGGTCATTTAATGAAGCAGAAATAAATTATTCAACCATCAAAAAAGAGCTTGTATCTATTGTATGGTCATGTAAACAATTCAGACTATATCTATATGGCAATAAATTTACAATTTATACAGATCATAAACCATTACAATGGTTATTTTCTTTAAAAGAACCGAATTCAAAATTAGTTCGATGGAAATTAAAACTAGAGGAATGATTACGAAATTAAGTACAAGGAAGGATGTCAAAACAAGGTCGCTGATGCATTAAGTCGAATTAAAACGGATGAATGGAACATAAATGATACAACAAATAAAGACAACTTGGACATTAGTATCCAAGTTCAACTGGATGACATTGATCAATTAATTGATGAAATTTTAGCAGAAAATACTTCTGAAGAAATACAAGACATGGATAATGACACACACAACATACAGCACATGAAGACCCCATCATTACTTTACCTTATACGGAACAACCTGTTAATTCATACAAAAACCAATTATTATTACAGAATCTAATAATGCCCCAAATGAAATTTGCGACAAGACTCATCTTTAACAACCAAAGACATTTAATCTCAATACGAACAACACTAGACAACGGAAGTACCCTAAAATTCTTAAAATCATTCATATCCATTGATGGGAATACATCCTTTAAATTTTCAACTCAAACTCTAGAAAAGAAAATTACGAGAATTCTAAGATCCTCATTATTATATCATAAAAATAACAAAATTTTAATTTCTAATATCTTATCAGAAGATGTGATAGACGAAAATAAACAATCATCATCATCAAGGGAAAACATGCCAGAGGAATAAAAGAAACAACAAAATCAATTCAAAAAACTTATGATTGGCCTAAAATTCAAAAAGACGTCACAAACCACATTAATACTTGTCAAACTTGTTTATTATCAAAATACGACAGACACCCACAAAAAATCAAACTACATATTACAGAAACTCCAATGCAACCTTTCAAAATTTTTAAGGTTGATACATTTCATATTAATCAAGATTTTCTTACCATTTTTTATCCTTTTTCAAAATTCGGTCAAGCCTATTATCTTGAGCATAAAAATAGTATCTGTATGGTAGCACCACAATTGGAATATTATACCAACTGGGTTATAGCGATAGATGTATGGAAGCCTTTAAAAAATAATCCGTGCTTGTGGTACCACCATAATTGGAACATTATACCAACTCGGTTATAAGAAAAACTATAAGAATTTTAAAATTATTCAGTACTTACGGTACCACCACAATTGGAATATTATACCAACTGAGTTATAGGGGCAGTTGTAAGGAAGCCTTTAAAAAACAATTAGTGCTTACCACAATTGGAATATACCAAATGGGTTATAGGGATAGCCTTTAAAAAATAATCAGTGCAATATTGTACATACTGGGGTATAGGTATAGATGTTCGTATGCCTATAAAAAATAATCAGTAGTTATGGTACCACCGCAATTGGAATATTATACTGAGTTATAGGGAACTGTAAGGAAGCCTTTAAGAAATAATCAGAGCTTACGGGACCACCACAATTGGAATATTATACCAAGCTGTAACAACCCTCTCGGAGGCGTCACCAGTGAATCGACGCCACGCGTACAGCCACTTCGGCCGATCCCCCACCCTCTGACGTCATCACTGACGCTCGCTGCAGAAGATGAAACCAGAGCGGGGAGGAAAGAACGTCAGTTCAATCTCGAGCTCGCTTACCTGCCTCTTCTGCTTCCTAGGTGTAGAATTTTACAGTACAGTAGGGCTTATCTTGAGCGGTCTTACTTGCCTCCTACACTTCCTAGGTGTGGAATATTGGAGCATACTTTTAAGCACCCTCGAGAGCGCTCTCTGGCATCTGCCGCTTCCCCTGCGAGGAACGCTAGAGTCCCAGTCGCTTCCCTCGGGTGTTATCTCACTTGCCTGCTATGCTTCCTAGGTGTGGAACACTGGAGCTTGTGGGTGTACTCTCGGAGCCGCTTATTGGCTTCTCCTGCTTCCTAGAGGAACATTGGAGAGAACAAGGCATTCCCTCGAGAGGGGTATACCCTTAGCGGAACCGTATCATTACTACAATTGTTCTAGAAACTAATGTCCTGCAATAAAATGTTTTAGCACGCAAAACGTCTTTCTCTGGGCCTTAACCCACAACCCCTTACACTTCTGCGTAACAAACTGGGTTATAGGGATAGCTGTAAGGAAGCCTTTAAAAATAATCAGTGGTTACGGTACCACCACAATTGTAATATTATACAAACTGCGTTATAGGGATAGCTCTAAGGGAGCCTTTAAAAAATAATCAGTATTTACGATACCACCACAATTGGAATATACCAACTGGGTTATTGGGATAGCTGTAACGAAGCCACAATTGGAATACAGGGTGTCCCAATAAAAACTCCCAGGCCGGATATATTCTAAACATTCCCACCAACATAATATTAAGGGGGGATAATTTATGCGCATGCGCTAGTTTTGAGCTGTGCTGTGCTCAGACCTTCAACTGTCATTTTCATCCGCGTCGTCTTTCGAGTAAGTTGTATTAAAAATGTGTGAAGTGATAGTGATTGCCGAGGCTGACTCCATTACATCACCGGCACCATCACCTCCACGTGTACGTAGTCCATCGGCATGGAGTGTAAACACTGTACCATGTGGTGACGAAGACGAGATTGTGGAGCCGGACTCCACCGCTGGACCAGAGGGTCCAGATTTATCCGATGGTAAGAATTATCATATTTTGATTTTTTTATTTTACTAGTTTCCTTTACTTAGATTCCTCTGTAGACAGTGAGGGAAGACCCTACCTAATAATATGGGAACGGGAGGTAGGTTTACCTGCTGATTTTGATGATTCTGATTCGGACGTATCGTGGGGAGAAGGAGAACCGTCAGGTGGTAAGTAATATTATTTAATAGTTGTTTAATTTCTAATTGTGTATTTACTTATAGAGGACCATTGGAATTGCATGGTACAGGAGGAGAGGGAAGTTGTATTAAAAATGTGTGAAGTGATAGTGATTGCCGAGGCTGACTCCACTACATCACCGGCACCATCACCTCCACGTGTACGTAGTCCATTGGCATGGAGTGTAGACACTGTACCATGTGGTGACGAAGACGACGACATTGTGGACATTCTAATTGTGTATTTACTTATAGAGGACCATTGGAATCGCATGGTACAGGAGGAGGAGGAGGAGAGGGGAGAAGCTTCCACAGATGAAGGTGATTTTGTTTTATTATTGATTTTTTCTAATAAGGTATATGCAATTGTTAGTATTAGTTTGTAAATAAATAAATATGTAAATAAATAAGTACAACTTATCGTTCTAAAAAATAATGTGTATTAGTTGGTAAGATAAAAAAATTGATATGCTACATAATTATAACAGTAATATAAACAATTATAGTGGCTATATTATGGCCAAGAGAAAAAAAAACAAGTTTCTTGAACAAATCATCAAAAATAACTAAAAACATTTTGGACTTAAAAACCCCAAAAATAGGTGTAAAATAATTTAAGTAGTTTTAAGGTACATGTAATTGTAAGTATTAGTTTCTAAATAAATGTGTATAACCAATCGTTCTAGAAAATAATTTGTATTAGCTCGTAAGAAATACAAATTGATATTGAAACGGACCGGACCCACCTATATTAATCGAAAACTTATTCCCGCGTCTATTAATCAAAATTTACATATTTCCGAAAATTGTACACGATTCGGTACGAAACCAAATATCACCCAGTATTCGCATAAAAATATTTCACGTATATTCTGGCAGTAAAATTTAAAGTTTCAAAATACAATCGATTCGTGTAGTTTTTAAAAATCTCTAGAAACGTACATCTTGGGCGAAGCAAGTAGGTTTCACACCGATAAGACACTTCAGTTAATAGAGTTAACATCAACATTCGGCGATAACATAAACACAGGTGTACGGTCTTCTCACGGGAACGGAGCTAGAAAGGGACATTTAGTGTGTAACGTCACGACTTTTGGGGTATTTTCCGAGTATAAATACGCGAGGGAATTTTATATCGGGGTCAGTCGCTATCTATCATTGACCGAATCCAATTGTTCGCCATAGTGCTCGTTGAAATAAGACTGGGAGCTGCGAACCAACTGACCACTACTCCGCTGACCAATTATTTGGATCTAACTAGCTATTAGCTAAGATTATACACTGGACTTTATCGTTCGCCATAGTGCTCGTTGAAATAAGACTGGGAGCTGCGAACCAACTGACCACAGCATCCGCTGTACTTTCCATTGTCCACCAGATACTTGTTAAAACCAAGCTGAACTGGGAATGAGACTGAGAAAAAGAGATTTTTACGAAGCGACCTCAAAACTCGCGATCTCTATTGTACCCACACAACGCAAAAGGGACATTGGTCAGTTTTTGGGGTTGTAACCGACACACAAAGGTGTCCGGTTAATGAAAATGCTGGAAATGCAGGATGACGAGACAAATAACAGTGACCCGGGTCACCTCGCGATTTATACGCAAGGTATAAATAAATAATGTCGCGGAAAGAGAGAAGTATTTTTTTTTAATGTAACTTCGTTAATAATTACAAAATCAAATGAAACTGGACCGGGAAAAACTAATTAAATTTGTTACATTTCGGCTCTATATTTCGGAACTTAAACTCACGGTATCGCGGTTTTGGCATTGTGGCATTTTGACTAGTTAGAATTTTATTATTTAGAAAATTTCTATAATGTTAATTTTTATTTGTAGCATAATTAGCTGTTTGCTGAATTTCAGACTGTTAAATCATGTCTTATTTTAAACAGTAACTTTTAAAATATTTACTTTTCAACAGCGGCAGATTTCTGTTGGCAAACAATTTCTGTTGCGTTTTGTTTTGTCGTTTGGTCAATGAACTTCTGCAATATTTGATTGTTCGAAGGGTTTTACAGCTGTTCGGACCTGCCAGTTTATTTATGTCCTACTTGTAGGGATGCTGTCACTGGATTTTTGTGGGTCATCCACTAATAAGGCCTGTGATTTGCCCTCTGCTAGTTTAACATAATTATCATTTTAAATATTATCACATGTTAAACTTTGTACTGGGTGTTTTGCCTTGTATTCAGTCACGATGACATATTTATGTCATGGGCGAGTTGAAATTGATATCAATTGCTTGTTCATTCAATTGTTTGAACAATTACAATATTCGCAACACAAACACCTATTGGTAGCCAATTGGCTGGTTCTGTATCAAGTTTATTGATCAGATCCCATCATTCTACGCTTCGCAACGTCAAACTATGTTTGAATAGGCAATTACTTGAGATTTCAACTTGCCGTGCATTCAATTAAATAAACTATTGCGAGTTTTCGCCACCCAAGTATGAACTTTACATGTTCCGCATTCAACATTTTTTTACTTCAGTTTTGAACGAGTATTCTCGTTATAATCATTATTATTTTTAGTGATTATTGGAGTTGTTTGATTGACCATTCGATAAACTTACTGTAATATAAATTTGTGATTTTTCACATTTTGATTTATATGTAAGCAACTATTTTCGGGCCATTGCCACACCGATAATTGTAATTGATATTAACTGACAACTGTCTTATTACACGTATAAAAACGTTCCTTGTTTTTAATTATTTTACCTTCTACCAGAAATTGAAAATAAAGTGCATTATAACTAGTAAAAGTGACCAAGTAAATATAAGATTTACTTGGGCTTGAATAAAACGAATATTTAAAATAATATAAGTAAACATAAGGTTTACTTGAGCATTACAATAGTGAATAAAAAATGAAATCTAAAATATGATACAAACTTACCAAAAGTTAACACTAAAATAATATAAATAATTCAGTATAAATTAAATAAAGGAAATAATTTTGAGTCTGAACTTTATACAGGGTATTATAAAAATACTTAATTATTTTATCAATTAAATAAGCAAGTGCCAAAACAATATTCAGTATTTAATTTCAACAATGAAATAAAGAACTATAATTAGAACTTTGCCAAATAAATTAATAGCAACGAATCATTAAATGTCGAAATAAATAGTTAATTACCAATTCAATAAATAAATAAGAACCAGTAATATCAAACCTAGAAAAAGAACTATGGTAACAATAAACTACAAATCACAAACGTAAATTTGAGTCCTACCACTAAACTAGACGATCACACAGCCAAATTAGTTTAATTGATTTAATAATTAGACATTCAGGGGAGAGGGGAGGGTAACTTGTAATTAATCAAACCAGAATTTAACAACAAAACAACAGGCGTAGGGGGGGTACGTTACAGATATGCTACATAATAATTTATAATCGTGATATATTTATCCTGCGGTGAAAAATTTAATCTCACCACACCAACATGGTTTTATGGAGGGACGCTCCACCATAACAAATTTAGCAATTTTCTCTCAATATGTGGCTAATACACTCGATAACCATGGCCAGGTAGATGTAATATACACCGACTTTGCTAAAGCATTTGATCGCATTGATCACGGAATAATTTTAACCAAGCTAAATAACTTTGGATTTCATGAATCACTTATAACACTGATTAGGTCTTACTTGACTAACAGAGTTCAGTTTGTATCTTACAACGGGTTCGACTCTAAACAATTTATTGCTACTTCCGGAGTACCTCAAGGATCTAACCTTGGACCATTATTATTCTTGCTTTTCATTAATGATCTTGTACAGATCATCGATTGTGAAAAGGTGCTATTTGCTGACGATCTAAAAATCTACCATACCATAGAGAATGATGAGGACTGCTTATTTATTCAGAACCAGTTGAGAAAGATCGAAATTTGGTGTGACGAAAATAATCTTCACTTAAACACTCAAAAATGTAAAAGCTTAACTTTTACACTAAAGAAACATTACACAGAATTTACTTATCAGCTAAAGTCCACAAGCTTAAGCCGATGTGAATCCATAAAAGATCTTGGTATAGTGTTTGACCCAAAACTGTCATTTACTGACCATATTAACCAGACTACAACCTCCGCATTAAGAATGTTGGATTTTATAATACGAAACTGTCGCAATTTTCACGATCCCACTGCGTTAAAAGTCCTTTATTTTGCTTATGTCAGATCAAAGTTAGAATATGGTTCCTTAATCTGGCACCCGTTTTATAATGTACATGAACTGGCCGTTGAAAATGTTCAGAGGAAGTTTCTAAAATTCTTTCAATATAAAATCACAGGAGTGTACCCCGAAAGGGGCTACTCTCAGCACCTGTTGTTAAATTCATTGAGTTTTCAATCGCTTCATCTAAGAAGAGTGTTATTTGCAGTAGGATTTATTTACAAACTTTTACATAATAAAATTGATTGCCAGTGAAGGAAAAAAAAAAAAAAATTGATTGCATAGGCCTTGTGAACGAAATAACATTTCGAGTTCCGCGATTATCCTCAAGAGTCTCGACTACTTTTCACTTATCTATCGCTAGAACTAATATATTGTCACGATCACCTGTATATACAATGTGCAATAGTGTTAATGGCGTTGCTATGTATTTTGATATACATCATAATAACTTAAGCGAGCTGACGAGAATTATCACGGACCATATCAACCTCATTTGACATTCATTTATATTCTTACCTAGCTTAAGTTAGTTACTTAATTTTATCCACTTTTTGTTATTTTATTATTTTTGGCACACTTTTTATTGCTTACATGTATACTTTTTTTCTCTATCTCCTTTGTCTCTTCTTTTCTTTTTCTTCATATTTTTTGATCTTAATTAATTCGTCTTAATATATTAACTTTATTTAAATATTTTTAACTTAGTTTAGTTTAGTTATACAAACTTAGTTTATACAACTTAAATTTTGTCCTGTAATTGGATTACTTTGTATTCTGTTGGGCAATAAAGTATTTATTATTTATTATTATTATTATTATTATTATTATAAAACATTATAATGGCTTTATTATGGCCAAGAGACAAAAACAAGTTTTTTGAACAAATCATTAAAAATAATAAAACAAATTTTGGACTTTCCCTACTACATCAGTCTCGGGTATATGAAATTGTTAGTATTAGTTTGTAAATAAATAAATATGTTTAACCTTTAACTACTCGTGCTGGTGTAAAAAGTACGCCAAAAGTGCGCCGAGAGCTGCCATTTTTTTCCGAATACTTCCTCGGCGTCACAGAGCCAGCTAACCTTCGCCTAATGTGTCGTATAGATGTACCCGCAGTATCGCTTTGACTGTTGAAAAGGGAAGTGAGATATTTTGCAAGTTTTTTCGTGATGTACAGAACACGCCAACGCGAGTAACTATGTAAGTTTGCAAATTTTTTTTGCAACGAATTATCCCTCGTCAAGTTTGCGAATATGAAAATGTTAAAAGTATTTAGTTTTTATAAATTAATTATCTATTTTTAGGGATAAAGTAAAAAATTAGCGACGAGAAACAATTGACACTAGATGAGTTGGAAGCTCTTACCCAGGTTATATGGAATACGGATTCTGAGGAAGAGAACAACCTCCAAGACCAAGAACTCGAAAAAGAATCCATACATTAATGGAATATGGTCCTGAAAATTACAAAAGGCGTAGATGTATCGGATGTTACAAAACTTTGAGACGGACAATGAGTAGTAAAGAGGCAGACAAAAAAGCTAAACAACTGACAACCTATTGCGAGGAATGTGAGGGAAAACCAACGTACTGCCTGAAATGTTTCAACGATGCACATGAAAAAATCTGAGTGGACCTAGAGCCTATTTGTTATTTTTGTTTAACTTTTATATTTTATGCCTGATATTTTATTTTTCATAAATATAATGATTTATTATGATTTTCTTCATTGAGTTTGGGTTCGTATTTTTTCCAAACTATTAAGTGGATCAACCAACTGCCGCAGACTTATTTTCAGTGACCATTTTAGTAGAGGGTTTTGGCCGATTGTAACACCTCTTCCCTGCGGAGGGTGACGCCACAGCTGAATACGTCACAGTAGTAGATAACAGGTGAATGATTTATTGCGCAAATTATCAAATGAGATGCCACTTTTTTTACTCTATATGTTATTAGATTAGTTGCAGATTACTTAATTGCAGATATTTGTATCAGATGTTTAGTGCATACGATCGTTAATGGGGTTTATTTATTATTCTATTCGTGGGCCCTACATGAAACGAAAGTTGGAGTCATAAGAATGTATTATCTACCGAGATAACTTAAACTAAAGCAACTTTTACTGTTTTTATTGCTTGAAATGTCTAATAAATATGCAAATGAATAGTGCATTAGTTTTAAGTTAGGGCTGTAAAATGTATTTATTAAATGAGATTCGAAGTAATTTGATGAACCCTACACGACATCACAGTTGGAGACATAAAAATTTATTATCTACCGAGATATCTGATAACTTACACTGAAACAATTTTTATTCTTTTTTATTGTTTAAAATATCTGACAAATATGTAAATTAAATGAACTAAACCCATGAAATGAATAGTGCATTCGTTCTAAGTTGAAGCTGTAAAATGTATTTATTTAACGAGATTCGTAATTTCAGTTCTTTATCTTTTAGAATGTGAAAACCAAATGTGTATTTTATTCTACACAAAACACTTTTGTAATTGGATATACCAATTTGATAAGAACATCATTTAGTTGAATTGATTTTTTTCTTTATTGTTCTCATGTTTGAACATCTAAAGGGATGTTATAAGTAAAGGGAAGGTCGTTTTATTTATAACATTCTTGTTTAATAATAGAGAATTTTTTTTTGTATACAAAAAACACCTACATTTGTCTTTAATAGCGTTAATAAAATTGCTTTTTTTATAGTTTAAATCTCTTCAATATCTAGGAATGTGGCAGTTAAGTGGATATATTTTTTAAGGGAAACATGTAATAAATTTAATTATTTTATGAGATTTAAAAACTTTTAAAATTCTTAGTGTTTGAGAAATGTGATAAACAGATACTTTGTATGCTGAGATTTTAGATTCTTTCAATGTTATGGGAAATGTATGTACATACAATGAGAAGGCAACTGCAATTAAGGTAATGCTCTTTGGAGGGGAACATTCTTATATATATATATATATATATATATATATATATATATATATATTTGAGGATTTAGTTCTTGGGTTTCGGTTCATTAAAAGTGGAGGTTTTATGCGATATGCATTTATTTCATTATAATTTTTGTAAACGTTTCGGTGATTGTTTCCACCTTTTTCAATACAGGACAACTAAAATATATTTTATATGAATTTACATTTAATTTAATTTTGAAAAAATAGAACATACCTTGAAACAATGATGAGTTGTGGCACTATTTAACTAATTTCATTTTTTTTAATATATTAACTTATTTAAATGGTTAAATGCACAGTTTTTTTTGATGTTATTGCTTGCACTTCTTTAACAAAACTGATTTTTACCGTTTCTATTTGGTATTGACGGGCCTGTTTATTGCTTTATTGGGAAAAGTAGTATCCGCACATGTTGCTGTCTAATATACTTTAGGTAGATTCAGTGGCGTGGTTTGTTGTTTTTCATTGTAGGTTTTGATGATTTTTAATTTAGAAGATTATTGTATATTTTATTTAAATTTTGTGTGTCTGTTTTGTCATTTATACTGTTTGGGTGTTTTTTAATTTTGATCATTTCTAGGATTTCTCGTTTTTTGGTGTGCGTTTCTGTAGCTAGTATTTCTGTTTTGTCAAAGTTGAATTTATGTTTCATAGTCTGTGTATGTTTAGTGAGTGCTGTTTTGTTTAATTTGTCATATTTATGGCCTTGTATTCTTTTTTCTAAATGTTGGGAGGTTTGTCCTATGTATACCTTATCACAGTTGTCGCATGGAATTTTGTAAATGACATGAGTTTTTTTTGATTGTGGTGTTTTGGCTTTTAGTTTACTAAAATTTGATTTTAGTAAGTTGCTTCCTTTATGACAGATGGATATATCATGTTTTTTAAATTTTTTCCCTATTTGCTCTGATAGTCCTTTTGTGTAAGGTATAGCTATGTATTTGGTTTGTGTGTTGTCGGTTTTAGTTTGTGTTAACAGGGGGGTATTGTTGTAAAAAAACAAAGCCTACATCTCACCTACGACAGCAAAAAACCTCAAAATACACAACTCTCTACCGCCTAAAATATATGGACTTCCGAAATTACACAAACCAAATACCCCACTTAGACCTATAATTTCATGCATTCAATCTCCCGCAAAAAATATTTCAGATTATCTTAAATCCAGCATATCCAACATTATTAACAAAAACAATTACTACATTAAAGATTCATGGCAGTTCAAAGACAAAATTAAAAATATACAAATTCCGACAGATTACATTCTTATATCTCTGGATGTTATTTCACTTTACACAAACATACCGATAAATCTTGCTAAAAATATAGTGGAAAAAAAATGGCAAGAAATTTCACCTCATACAACGTTACCATTGCAAGCCTTTCTTGAAGGTTTAGACTACGCACTGACTTCAACATATTTCCAATATAAGAATAATTTCTATCAACAAATTGAGGGCTGTGCAATGGGAGCCTCAATATCTAGTGTAATTGCACAACTTGTACTCGAGGACCTAGAAAATACCATCATACCAAAAATAGATTTCGAAATACCATTTTTTTATAGATATGTCGATGATTGTATCACTCTTGTTCCGCGGGACAAGACTGATTACATTCTAAACTTATTTAATTCCTATAATAGTAAATTACAATTCACAATAGAAATAGAAAATAACAACAAACTAAATTTCCTAGACCTCTCCTTATATATACTGAAAATGTAATATTTTCCAATAGTCAGTTTCAACATATAGCAAGCAGTATTATATACTTTATAAAATAATCTATCCAGTTATAGTTATTTCTGTGTAGTGAAACATCTATGTGAGTATTTCTTTTTTATAAATTTATTTGTAGTAATTTTTTTTAAATTTTATTTTCAATTTTTTCGTTAACGTTCTTTTTTAATTTACGTATATTTTTTTTAAATTAAGAAAGCAAAATAAAACAATGGAAGGTTTAGTGAAAGAGATTAATTCTTCCATATCGGCAGCTGCCATACAAACAAAAAATTTGAAACAATTAGAAATGAATAAAAAATATACTCTAACGGATCTAAAGCCAATAAAGACAACATTTGGTAGAACAGTAATAATTTCGCTTCTAGATCCTATTGAAAACGTAAACTACAATTGCTTCGCCACCAGAAAAATATCTAATTCCCTTACAGATGAGGCAATAAAGGACATTAAATCCAATGAAAAGAATCTCTCCTTAATTTATAAGGGGGAGATTAAAGCTTTCGAGAAGTCTAAAGTAACAAGTCTTATAGTAGAATTTATTTACGAGTCATAAAGTCCTTTTTTCCTCACTTATTAACTTTAATTATAATGAATAGGTAAATTTATTATTTTAATCACGTATTAGCTTTAAATATAACATTTTTTTTTCATTATTTTCAATTTTTTTCATTAACGTTCTTTTTTTCATTTACGTGTATTTTTTTAAATTAAGAAAGTAAAATAAAACAATGGAAGGTTTAGTAAAAGAGATTAATTCTTCCATATCGGCAGCTGCCATACTAACAAAAAATTTGAAACAATTAGAAATTAATAAAAAATATACTGTAACTGATCTAAAGCCAATAAAGACAACATTTGGTCGGACAGTAATAATTTCGCTTTTAGATCCAATTGAAAACGTAAACTACAATTGCTTCGCCATCAAAAAAATATCTAATTCTCTTACAGATGAGGCAATGAAGGACATTAAATCCAATGAAAAGAATCTCTTCTTAATTTATAAGGGGAAGATTAAAGCTTTAGAGAAGTCGAAAGTAACAAGTCCTATAGTAGAATTTATTTACGAGTTATAAAGTCATTTTTATTTAGACGTGCAGCACAAGCACATTTATTTTTTTTCTTAATCACTTATTAACTTTAATTATAGTGACTAGGTAAATTTATTATTTTAATCACGTATTAGCTTTTAATCACGCATTATCTTTAAATATAACATTTTTTTCATTAAGCAAAAAAAAACAATGAAACATTTAGCGAAAGAGATCAATTCTTCCATATCGGCAGTTGTGATACAAACAAAAAAAAATAAAAAGAATTAGAGATTAATAGAAAATATACGATAACTGATCTAAAGCCAGTAAAAACAACATTTGATCGGTCAGTAATAATTACGCTTTTAGATATCATTGAAAAAAATCTCAAATTCTCTTACAGATAAGGGAATAAAAAAAACATTAAATCCGATGAAAAAATATCTCCTTAATTTATAAGGGGAGATTAAAGCTTTCGAAAAAGTTGAAAGTAACAAGTCCTTTAGTAGAATGGAACATTATTTAGTGAATGAGATCAATTCTTCCATATCGGCAGTTGTCATACAAACAAAACATGTTTAAAGAATTAGAGATTAATAAAGAATATACGATAACTGATCTAAAGCCAGTAAAAAAAAAAACATTTGGTCGGTCAGTAATAATTACGCTTTTAGATACCTTTGAAAACGTAAGTTTCATTTGTTTTACCACCAAAAAATATTCTTAAATTTTCTTACAGATGAGGCAACAAAAAACATTAAATCCAATGAAAAAACTATTTTAATTAATAAGGGGGGAGACTAAAGCTTTCGAAAAGTCGAAAGTAACAAGTCCTTCAGTAGAATTTATTTACGAAACAAAATAATTTTTACTCAAACGTAAATACAAGCGCATTTAATTTTTCTGAATCACTTATGAACTTTAAATATGATAAATAGGTAAATTTATTATTTTAAGCACTTATTGACCTTAAATATAAGAAATAAGTTATTATATGCATTAAAATTTAAAATTGAGATATCTAACGTTATATATTTTTTTTCATTCACATTTTTTCTCATCAAATAAAAGGAAGGAAAAAAATTCGAAGGTAACAAGTCCGTTGGTAGAATTTATTTACGAATCATGAAATTTTTATTTAGACATGTAATACAAGCATTTTTTTAATCACCTTTTCAATAACTTTAAATATAATAAATAAGTAAACTATGCTTTTTCAACTAGTTCTTATAGTCATACATATAACAGGTGAAGTAATAAAAAGAAACATATTTTCTATAAATTAAAAAAAAATTGTTTTAATAACAATACAGTTACTGGAGTATTACAGCCTATGGAATATGAAGAGATGTCAAGTAACACCAGAACGAGGTTTCCAAAGTGTATTTTTTATTTAGTTCATGATCAATATAAGAAAAATAATGGACATTCAGCTCGATATGAGAATCAATTTTTGCAATCATTACAATAAATTTGCGTGGTATTTTTTTGGACGCGTACACATTGCTAAAATAAAATGTTTATTTTTTTATTCATAGTTAGTAATTATTTTTTGCTTTAATTAGAAGAAACAATATAATTTTAAAATATTTTAGCATGGATTCTAAAAAAACATCAGTAAAATCCAATTATAATATACCAAATCATATCGAAAAAGAAAAATACAACGAGTAAGCAAATTATCATACATTATTCTCAATTTCTATTGACAAAAATATTTTTAAGGGAATCAGAAATGCTACCTCCAAAGCTGATACCATTATTTACCCGATTTTGTCGATCATGTGAGAAATATTTCTGTTTTTGCACACACTCTGTAGAAACGCACGTGGTTCCAGATTGGCCAAGGAACGAATTTTAAAATTATATTTTCATTTATAATTCTAATAAGAGATACACAAATTTCATTCTTCTAGGACCTAAGTGTAATAAATATATACGAAAATTATAATTGTTAAAATAATGTCTATTTATGTAGTAGTGCTATATAATAATAATAATAATAATAATAATATAAAAATTTAAATTTTCAATTATTGTGACAGTTAATATTTAATTATATTAGGTATTTATATACTAGTGAAAATAGTTTGTTATATTATGTCAATATAAACATCATTTTCTCATATAATAAAGTTTAACATGTTTGCACTTCTCTCCGTATGACACATCTTTCAGATAAAACTGGAAAAAATGGAAGCTTTTAATTGCAGCATTTGTTGCAAAATGTTCAATCGATCAGACATTTTAAAACGTCACATATCTTCATTTCATAATAATACTAGTTGCGTGAAGAAAATGATGTACAAATACTACATTTGTACAAATGTAGTGTATGTTCAATGCAAAGTGCATATAAAAGCAATCTGATTAAACATTTAAAACGAGTGCATGGTATAGAAGAAGAATGTAAAGTCATCAAGTTATGAACAAATAAATAATGATGCTGTCAATCAAAAAAATGAAACATCTCTACTAAAAGAGAAGCCATCCTCAAGATTTTGTGAAACTTGCAATCTTGAGATAGCGTCAGAAAAATTTTCTTCACATCAGAGAAGCCTATCCCACAAACAAAATTCATGTGTAGAAATTGAATCTGGGGCTTATTTAATACACTCTGCTTTCAAACGAAACATTGCGACTTATAGAATCGAATATGATAATCAGAATGATAGTGCAATTACAGACGTTTCACTATTCTTCTCCAACATCAAAGATAAAGTATTAAAACTAATTGCTATGGGTTTACGAGAGAATCCATTAAAAATAAATTTCGAACTATTTGCTTGCTATGTTGTTTCCACGAAAGAGGATGATGAAGGAGCATGTGTTAAAAATGAAGTTAAATCATTCAATAGCAAGTATGAAATTGTCACAGCTTCAACAAGTTTGGATGAAATGTATTCCCATTTTTATGATGTCTTAAAAACTAAATCTGAAGAGTTTGAGGTTAGTAAATTTATTCTTTTAAAATATTGAATTATATCATTTTATTTTATTGCAGGAGCAAGATTCCGGTTGGTCTATGATAACATTACTTTTCCTTGAAGTCAATTTGCTGAAATATAATCCTTTACATGCATCGTCGTTTATACCTCTTCCACCTACCATTCGTTCGAAAAAAGCAATTGTAAATGTTAGGAATTTCGATCTGTGTTTTAAGTGGGCTTGTTTAAGTGCACTACATCCATCATTAACAAATCCAGATAGGATCACTAATTATGAGCCATATTCAAATGAACTTAATTTTAATAATATATCGTTTCCCATGGAACTAAAAAATATAGCTAAATTTGAAAAACAAAATCCACGGATTAGTATCAACGTCTCCGGTTTAGAGAAGAGTTCTGTGAGTGGTAGTAATCAAATAAAATATAATATAGGCCCTCTTTATCACTAAAATGCGTAAGGAAAACCATATAAATTTACTCTACTTAGAAGCAGAGAATAACAGGAATGGTCATTTCTGTTGGATAAAAAACATGTCTAGATTAGTGGTATGTCAGATAAATAAACATGGACATGCCGCTTTTATTTGTGATGGTTGTTTAGTATTTTTTCGAAGAGAAAGTGATCTAGAAGAACATCTGAAAAGAGGGGATTGTGCTGAAATTTGTACTGTTTTACCAAAGCCGGGGGAACATTATCTACAATTTAAGGATTTTCACAGATCTTTTCCCATACCCTCTACAATATACAGCGACTTTGAAACAATTTTAAATCGTATCGAGAATTGTGAATCAAATCCAGAGAAAAAGTATATAATGAATAGTCAAATACATGAAGCATACAGTTTTGCATATTATGTTAAATGCCATTTTGACAACTCCTTATCATTTTTAAGAGAATATAGAGGAAAAAATTGCACATCTGTTTATGTAAAATGGTTGATAGATGATGTAAGACACATCTACAAAAAATATTTTTCCAATGTAATTCCAATGACACCACTTTTGAGGAACTTGCAAAACATGAAGCAGCTACTACATGTTTTATTTGTAGAGAACCTTTTTCCACTGCTCTAGATGAATCAACTACTATCCATAATAATGAACAATTAAACATGGTCAAAGTGCGAGATCATGATCACTTTACAGGTATGTTTCCGATTATAACATAATTATATCATGTATTTAATTTTGTCATATTCTTTCAGGTTTATATGAAATGTAACTTGAATTATCAAACACCCAACTTCATACCAGTGTTTCTACATAATGGCAGTAATTATGATCTACATCTGCTCATGGAAGAATTAGCTTTACAAATAAAATCACTCGATGTCATCCCATCAAATAAGGAGAAATATATTTCACTTTCTGCGAAAATATGCGTAAACAATAATGCGTTGTAGAAGTATAACTTTACGATTTCTGGATTCCTACAGATTCATGGCGAGTAGCTTGGAGTCTAGCAAAATATTTGGAAACACATCAGTTCATTGAAACGCGGAAAGCATTCCCAAACGATGAATTATTTGATTTGGTTACAAGAAAAGGTGTTTTTCCATGAGTTTGTGGACTCCTATGAAAAATTGAAGACAACTCAAGAACTTCCTTCAAGAGAGCAATTTTATAGCAGTCTAACTGAAACGAGCATAGAAGAGGCAGAATATGAACACGCTAAAAGAGTATGGGATACATTCAATTGTCAAAATTTAGCTCAATATTCAGATATCTATCTGAAGACAGATGTTCTTCTTTTAACAGATATATTTTAAGCTTTCAGAAAGCTGTGCATGGATTTATATGACCTAGATTCTTGTCATTTCTTTCTTTGGCAGGCGATATTGAAGCATACAAAGGTTTGTTAATCACCATTAGGTACAAAGTAGCAGTAAAATTAATAATTATAGTTTCTTTATTTTAGGTTAAATTGGAACTACTTACCGATGTAGACATGTTATATTTCATTAGAAAGTCAATTAGAGGTGGTATTGTGCAGTGTTCACATAGATATGCAAAAGCCAATAATCGGTATATGCCACAAAGGGATGCGGATGATTGTCTAAGTTACCTTTCTTATAAATCCGACGAAGACACTCAGTATTTGATTTACTTAGACGCCAATAACCTATATGGTCTAGCGTTATCACAATGTCTACCACATTCTGAATTCAAGTGGCTTACAGCAGAGGAGATACAACACTTTGACATCAACATGCATTGCAGTAACCCCAATAGTGAGATAGGCTACATACTGGAAGTCGATATGGTATATCCTTCAGAACTACATGAGCTACATGATGAATTCCCATTTTGTCCGGAAAATATTAGACCTCCAGTCGAACGAAGTTAAGTTAATTCCAAATTTATTTGATAAAAATAATTATGTAATCCATTATCGTAACCTTTATCAGGCTTCAAAACACGGACTTCGCATCACAAAAACTCATAGAATCCTTTCATTTCGACAATCTGATTGGTTAAAAAAATATATTGATTTAAATACGAAAAAAAGACAAGCTAAAAATCAATTTGAAAAAGATTGTTATAAATTGGCAAATAATGCAATTTTTGGTAAATGCATAGAAGCAGTAGATAAAAGAGTCAATGTAAAACTTATTACTAGATGGAAAGACTATAAGAATAGCAAAGGTGCTGAAACCTTAATTTCTTCACCTAATTTTCATAGCATTTCTATTTTTAATGAAAATTTTATAGCCATTCAACTTAAACAAAAGAAAATAATTTTTTTAAACCTATTTATGTAGGATATAGCGTACTTGATATTTCTAAAACTATTATGTATTCTTTCCATTACGACTTTATTAAACAGACATATGGTAATGAAAATGCTAAGCTTTTATATACCGACACTGATTCACTAGTATATAGTATAAAAACAGAAGATATTTATGCTGATATCAAAAAAAATCTTTGACAGATTTGACACATCTAATTATGATTTAAATAATCCATTTGGAATTCCGCAGGTTAATAAAGCGGTAATTGGGTGTTTTTAAAGATGAAAATGCAGGGAAAATAATGCTTGAATTTGTAGGACTTCGAGCAAAGTTATATGATTTTGTTGTAGGAGACAATAGCGTAATAAAAAAGGCTAAATGTGTAAAGAAATGTGTTACAAAAAGGCTGAAGCATGAAGCATATAAAAATTGTTTATTTAATAAAAAAGTTATGTTGTGTAAACAAAATATATTTCGATCTATTAAACATGTAATTCACACTCAAATAGTAAATAAAGTAGCACTCTCCTGTCAAGATGATAAGAGATATATTTTACCAGATGGTATTAGTACTTTGGCTTGGGGCAATTATCGAATATAAAATTATCTAGAGGATTATGAAATTGAATAGTACCTATGGTTTGAATGTTAAGTGTAAAGGGAAGTAAGCTAAAAAAAAATCACTCTGAAGTGAAAGAAATACTATACAGGGTGTCCGGAAACAAAGTAGAAAAAAATTAACTGAAGATTCCTTAGCCCAAATTAATGGGAGTTCTTCATATAACATTTTTCAAAATACCCCTTCGTTGTCAAGTTACAGCCCCTTTAAAGGGGTAATTTAAAAACTGTTATGATTTTTTTACTCAAAAAATAAAATTTCAACAAACACAATATTTGGCGTATCTACTACATTTATTAAAAGGCATCTTGTGAATTTTTTTCACCCCCTTGAGTGCCTCACCAAGGGGTAGAATGGGCAACCCCTAATATATTTTTAAAAATATTTTAAAATCTATTCATTTTACATTTCAGAATAAAATATTTTTTGAATCCCTTGTTCATTCTAAAACTTTTTTATCTCTTTAAAAAATGCCGTAGTACTAACCGTTTTCGTGATAAAAAATAAAATTTATGTTCATGCAATGGAGTTCATTTCAATCATTACTGAACGATAATGTTTTAAAACTTTTAGTAGGCTGCCTTCAAGTTTCAATTTGACAGTAGTATTAACATTTAAGTATTTATTGGAATTGGTCTACCACATCTAGTAGGCTCATGTCAATTATTGGAAATAATTACATAGTTTATTTCTTACTTAAAACCATTATTTTTTCTATGTCGTAAGCTTTTAAAATGCCTAGACATATTTATAGTAGTGAAGAATATGCTGATATGCATTTCATTTATGGTGAATGCAAAGGAAACTCTCTAGCAGCCCAAAGAAAATACAACCTGAGGTTTCCTAACCGTGTTACACCTAATGTGGCGACTTTTACCAATATCCACATACGGCTCAGAGAAAGGGGTTCTTTTGAAAAAAGGAATCGAGATACTGGTCGTGAAGTAGAAGTGGCACCTGTCTTAGAAGAACAGATATTAGAATATTTTGGAGAGAATCCTGAAATGAGTATTAGACGGGCTGCTCTTCATTTTAATGTAAGTAGATGGAAAATATGGAAGATTTTGAAGCGGCAAGGACTGCACCCTTACCATCTGCAAAGGGTTCAGGAATTGCTCCCGCGTGATTTTCCAGTAAGGAAGGCTTTTTGTACAACTATTTTAAGGAAACCATTAGAATTCACAAAAAAAGTATTGTTCACTGACGAGTGTTGTTTTACTCGTCATGGGATTATAAATTTTCGTAATCAGCACCTATGGAACGATGAAAATCCGCACGCTGTGGTAGCTAAACGATGTCAGTACAACTTCTCTATTAATATTTGGGCTGGAATTATAGGCGATTATTTAATTGGACCAGTTGTGTTACCTCACAGATTAAATGGGATATCGTACTTGCATTTTTTACAGAATGACTTGTTTCCGCTTTTCGATGACTTACCCATTGAATTACGCCAAAATATGTGGTATATGCAAGACGGAGCGGGTCCCCATTATTCCGTACAAGTTCGGGAATGGCTTTCGCAATATTTTAGAAATCGTTGGATTGGAAGAGGACAAGAAGCTACAATTAAATGGCCCCCCCGGTCCCCGGATTTGAATCCATTAGATTTTTACTTCTGGGGGCATATGAAAAATGTCGTTTACTCTACACCACTTCCAAATGAAGACGTTTTGAGGGAAACCATTTTTAATACTGCTGACGAAATTCGTAACTCCCCACTAATTCTACGGAGCTTGTACGGCAATTTGAGACGAAGGTTACAAACATGTGTTCGTACTGAAGGGCGCCTTTTTGAGCAGTTAATTTAAGTTTGGAAAAATATGTTCTTGTTTGTCAAAATTGTTTCACTTTTTTAATATTATTGTTTGTATTTCATAAATTATTCCATTAATAAATATAGTATTTGTCAATTTGATTAAAAAATATGTACGTTTATTATTACATAAAATTTGTTAATGAATATTTAGATTATTCGATTATAGCCTACTAGCAGCCTACTAAAAGTTTTAAAACATTATCGTTCAGTAAGGATTGAAATGAACTCCATTGCATTAACATAAATTTTATTTTTTATCACGAAAACGGTTGGTACTACGGCATTTTTTAAAGAGATAAAAAAGTTTTAGAATGAACAAGGGATTCAAAAAATATTTTATTCTAAAATGTAAAATGAATAGATTTTAAAATATTTTTAAAAATATATTAGGGGTTGCCCATTCTACCCCTTGGTGAGACACTCAAGGGGGTGAAAAAAATTCACAAGATGCCTTTTAATAAATGTAGTAGATACGCCAAATATTGTGTTTGTTGAAATTTTATTTTTTGAGTAAAAAAATCATAACAGTTTTTAAATTACCCCTTTAAAGGGGCTGTAACTTGACAACGAAGGGGTATTTTGAAAAATGTTACATGAAGAACTCCCATTAATTTGGGCTAAGGAATCTTCAGTTAATTTTTTTCTACTTTGTTTCCGGACACCCTGTATATTTCCTTTTATAATGCATTTATTTTAATTCCTTTCTTGGTTTTAAATATTTAGTTTGCTTCTTTACATAAGTTGTAATTAGAATATAACAAGTATAGACAGTTGTAACTATTAATTCTTTGTGAATAAAATTTTTAAATTGTATTAATTTTTATATATATTTTTTTCATTTCTCAATAATCAGGTAAAGTATAGGAGGGGAAAACAAATTATACAAAAAAAAATGAAACATTTATTTCTATCTTAAAAAAAAACAAAATTCAAATAAAACAGTATAATATTAAACAATATCCTCTTCATTTATCCATGAGTTGTGTTCATCAGAAAAACCTAACCACTTTACATATGCCTCGCTGCTACCTGTCTGTTTTTGACGACGGCGACGTAGAACTTTCTCTACTAGATAAGTGTTTGGATGTCTATACTTTTGCAATTCTGTTTCATAAAAGCGGCCCTTGATTGGAGCTCCTTCCATATCTTTTAAAAGGTAAGTTGGAGGACTTGATGATACATTTACTTTAACCACCTTAAAAAGTTCAGGGGTCCAACTAGCAGCGAATCCCTTTTCAAATACACCTTTATAGATGCTGATGCGTACCACATCTCCCACACGGAATTTGAACTTTAAGGGAGCAAATTTTCTATGACTGCTCGACTTCAGTGCTGCTATTTTTGTAGATGGTCCAACGTCGATAGGTTTCATTCCTATTCTATGCAATGTGTTATACCTTTTCGCAACATCTGGCAGCACATTAAGCCATTTGTAACTACCCCTTAAGGAGAATTCTTTATATAAATGGGTTTTTAAAGTTCTAATAACACGCTCTACAATAGCTGCTTTCTTTGTGCTATACGTTGAGTAATGATTGATATTGGTGAAGTTTCATCAAAGCACTGAAAGGTTTGTTGTAAAACTCAGTGCCTTGATCACTTTGTAAATTTTTCGGAGTGTAGTTAGCCTCTTGAATAACATCTCTCATGGCATTGGTAAGTTCTACTGCAGTTTTTCTCTTAGTTGCCCGAGTCCATACATACTTTGAGTAATCTATTACCACTAGAATATATCGGAAACCTCTGTTCTCCTTAGCATAAGGCAGCATTATGATTAAATCAATTTGCCACAGATCGCCATAGCCCTTAATTATAATTACGTCGAGCAGGTCTATGTAGTTCATCAATAATTTGTCAGTTAACGTTGCTAATTATCATGACTAATATTCTACACTTCGATTTCCGCTAATAACTTAGGAGAAATTGACAATTCTGCTTCAACTGGCTATTGACGGACAGATGTGTCTTTCTCTTCTAACTTTTTTACCTTTTCTTCAATTTTCTTTATTACCCTGTGCACTATCTCTTGATTCTTCGACATTAAACTTTTTACTGCTTTAATTTCATCATCAATATGCTTATATACTGTCTCTACAATCATTGAAGAGGACTGTTGGACAGCTGCTTCAATCGCCTTAACTGTATTATCAATGCGATTACTCACATAGTTCCGAGTAGCGGCATCGCTTTCATTTACGGGTTCACCAACTTTCGTTAAACGTTTACTTTTTATATCATAGTTTCCAGCGCTGTCAAGTTTAAAACCAGCACCTGCGGGTCCACGAGTTCCAATCGTTGAATCATTCCAACCCTTTCTTCTACGTCGTCCGAATTTGTCAATGGTGTTGTTGACACTAGCCATTTTAAAATACAACTAACACTTGGAGAGATATCGTTTTAGTTTATAATGCCTTCTTCTTTCAACTCCTCAAGAATGGATATTATTTCATTATCATGACCTGTGTGACCAGCCATCTTTGAGGCCCATAGTAGACGAAGACGATCAACTAGTTCTTTTGGTCTATTCCAATACACATATTGAAACGAGCGATTATTACTAAAAAGTTTCGTTGAATCTAAACCAACTCCTTTTCCGCTACGTTTGGATTTTGCCCTGGTTGTTATACTTGATGGAGTGTCTACAACATCAGCAACATCACTTTCATCTTCAGGAATACTAGATTGATGTCGTCGTTGCATTGGCGGTCTTATAATTTCAACATACTTTTTCAGTGTGGAACCGCTTAATTCATTTTGTGAATCATAATTTTTATAGGGTGCATTTGTTAAATGAAGAATTTCACCATACGTATGTATATCAACATCGCTAATACCCGATCTGGAAAAGACAGTTGGTCTTTTTAAGAAAATGAGATCATAGAGTCCTTTACTGCCCTTAAACATTGCAAGCTCTCTGTTTCCTTTCCTAATTTCGATTTTGTTACCAGATAAACGTATTTCAGCATTACCCATTAGAGTCGTAGTGCCATCAGCGGGATCAATACGGACTCCATACTTTGTCATATCTGTCTTTTCCTTTATCTACTTTTAAGTATTTTACATGTGCACTTGACAGATAATGAGAAGATGCACCGAAACTTGTAGACGATGCTATGGAAGATGGTGATGTTGACGGTGGTGTTTCCATTACAATCGTTTCAGTCATATTATTATCATCCTCATGGAGGTCGTCATCTTCGTCTTTACTCGTCTTTGCTAATGATTGAGACTTTCCACTACTAGCACTGATACTTCTATTTCTTATCAAAGGCGATAGCGTCATCGGTTGAGTTGTTGATTTCTTTACTGCTTCTTCAGTTAATTCCGATAAATGTTTTAAAGGCTTTGTTATAGCCTCATAGATCTTTTCAAGAGTCTTATTTTCACTCTGACTATGTCTAAGCGAATCATATTTTCTTCGAACTGCTTCAGTTGCATCAATTAATTTACGTTTTAACTCCATCTCATTAGTTATATTTTTTCCAGCACCACTAATATTTTGCGACATTTTCACTGTTGTTATCGTTGTAGTCTCAATGATGTCTAATGAACAATTGACTTTACAATGAAGTAAACTAAGGGATATATATGAGTGTCGAAGCCTTTTCGGTATCGTCCTTCATGTACTTCTCGATCTTTGTCAATCACCATAAAGCCATATTTGTTCCCCCAGCATTTGGAACACATTTCTTGAAATTGTGGAAAGGTAACATCGGGCGCCACATGATCGGAAAAAATATGGCGAAGATTTGTCTCATCATGCTTAAATACAATAATGAAATTAGCATTATCACGCACCAATTGTTTAGGCGCTCTAGTATATGTCTGAGCGAGATAGAAACAATCTACATTACTGTGACGTCCCATGCTAAAGTATGATCTAATAACGTCTTGCTTTTCACATACCACATCATCGAAAATGAAAACAGAGTCTGGCTTTGCTTCCGAAGGTTCCATTATGTTGACATTACTATCATAAGCGTGAAATCCTAATCCTTTAATCGGCGTCAATATATTACGGAGATATTCATACTTTGGCTGGAATAATGACTTTGAGTAAAGGCATACGTCGGCAAAACGTAGTCCATCGGGATTAACGAGTAGTGAAATCATTACATTAGTTTTTCCACAATTTGAAGGCCCAACTATGAGACAGCGTAGAGTTGACGGTAAGAACGGTCCATGTCTTCTGAATGATTCATCGCCACCACTACCACTAGAACTTTTAAAACGATCATCTAAGTTGTCAATTGTAAACTCTTTTTTCTGCTTCACAATGCGCATTCTGTAACGTCTAGATGATATATAAACAGAGACAACTATTTACAAGTTTATTTAAATGTTGATCGTTGAAGCAGATACTCGTCGCAGTCGCTACGCTACTCCCCGCAAATTAAAAAGCTGTAGTGGTGGAGGAATTCTTAATTCGTTAATAAACAAGCTTCCGTTTGAACTTCATTTACCTGGAGGTTATCAGTTTTATGGGCCAAGTACTAAACTAGAGACACGACTTGCAAGAGGGGATCAAGGCATTAACCATCTAGACACCGCGTGTCGTGCCCATGACATTGCCTACATAAATGAGGATTTAGCTACAAGACACAAGGCCGACTACGAGCTTGAACAGAGGGCTTGGGAACGAGTCAAGTCCAACGACGCTGGAATTGGTGAAAATTCAGCTGCTTGGTTGGTTACAAATATCATGAAAGGAAAACGACGTCTTGGTATGGGTTATCAAGAGAAATTGCAAAATGTCGACAAGAGACAAAAAAGGAAAATCAAAAGGAAACAAGTTACTGTTAAGGGAAGAAGACGAGAAGAGAAAAAAGTAACATTTGGATTAGGAATTGTTAATCGAGTCCGTCAAGAACTGAGTAAACGTAAGCAAATGTTGAAAAACAATCCTCTAAAGGCGGCTGAAATTGCCTTACGAGTAGCACGGCGTTCGTTAAAGATGACAGGTGGAAAGCAACAAATTCGCCTGCCACGTGTCATACCAATTCCAAAGGTGGGTGGTATTCTACCTCTACTACCAATATTTGCTGGACTATCGGCATTAGGAACTTTGGCCGGTGGAGCTGCTGGCATAGCCAAAACTCTCCATGATGCGAAAATTGGACAACAACTGACTGAGGCAAATCGTCACAATAAAACAATGGAGGCGATTGCACTGATTAAAACTGGTAAGGGATTACATTTGAAACCATATCGCACAGGCTTCGGACTCTATCTAGGACCTCCAAGTACCGGTTCAAAAAACCTTTAAGATGTCCCGCTTCCTCGAAGACCACTCACCGACGAAGACATTCAGCGATTTGCCGCATTCCTTCAATTGTCAAATATTCGAGGCGTATTTATGCGGGACGAATTGCCCAGACATGGACCATGGCGAAAGGAGAGTGCTATAGTTAACCTAGACAGTATACATGACACAGGCACGCACTGGGTAGCGTACAGGAAAGATGGCGGTTCAGTAAAGTACTATGACAGTTTTGGAGATTTATCCCCTCCTTTGGAACTAGTACAGTATTTGTATAAGGGAGCAACACCTGCCGGAGAAATCACCTATAACTACGATCGTCAGCAAGATTTCAATACAGTGTGGTGCGGGCATTTGTGTTTAAAGTTTCTTTCAAAGTTTAAGTGAGACAAGAACAAAGATGTCAAGCAGTGACTTGAAGACGACGACTCCGCAAATTGATCGAGGAAATTAAACGAATGGGTAAATCACTAATTGCGTTTTCTAAACTGCGTAGCTTGTTGAAGATGAGTAGACAGCAACTTGCAAATATGCCTAAAGAAGTCATGATTGCGTATGCTCCACATGAGGTTGCTCTAGTCTGGGATAAATTGCCGGAACATCTTCAGAATGACATCGACATACTAAAGTATCAATATTGTACAGACCATGATGACATTAGCAGCGGTACTGAAGTTAATGATGGTCCATCAAGTCGAAGAATATTTTGCTGCTACTGCAAAGTGAACGATATAAATGTCGCATCTGAAAACAAGGTGGACATTTCATCATCGTTGTCGTCATCGTCGTCATCATTATCACACTTGTCTCGGAAAAAGAGACGACCAAACCCGTTAAGTTGTAAGCATTGATAAGGTGTTTTGTGACTAATTCAAGACAGACTCAATCATCTCGCGAACGTTTACTCTAACGGAACAATGGTCTAGTGTGTTAAGTGCCGACTTTTATCCACCGATTGAATTGGACAGTAGGTGTCGTTATGGTTTTTATTCTTACAACTCCATATTAAATGTTGATGAGAAAAATAGCATATTGATATACAGAACTTCGCCTAAAGAAAGCGTTCCGACAGTGCTGATGATACAACCAGGTGCATATGAAATTGATGAAATTAACAAGGAAATACAGCGAAATATGTTGATCAAGGAACGTGCCAAACAGAAGACTATTGGAGCTAACGAGCAACTATTCTCTCTACATGCCAACAATAATACGTTAAAGTGTGAAATGATGTCAAAGTACGAGATTGATTTCACGGTAGAAAACACTTTAGCTGACCTATTAGGATTTGAACATAAACGATTTGCTGCCAATAAAATCCATGCGTCAACGCTGCCAGTCAATATTATGAAAGTTCGAATCATACGCGTGGATTGCAACATTACTTCAGGTGCTTATATAAATGGTGAGGAGGCACATACGCTCTTCGAATTTGACATTGACGTCGAACCTGGCTATAAACTTTCCAAAGAGCCTCGAAATATTATTTATATGCCTGTCAAACCAGAGGGACGTCAGTCTATCGACAACATTACTCTCCGCATTTTAGACGATCACGGAGAATTAATCGACTTTCGAGGTGAAAAAATAATTGTAAAGCTCGAGTTGAAAAAATTATCATAAATCATTATGGGCTTCATCTATAACTGCCAGGTCGTTCATCCCTACTACCACCACCACCATGATCACAATTACCTTAGAAGGCAACATTCAAGTGAAGAAAATAAAATAAGAAGTTAATCCGACAACTACTTTAGTCGTTCCGAAACGCCATTAGTGTCAACAGTGAATCAACAACTCTCACCCGAAGACTATAACTTTGTTCAATCGCTTTCCGAGTATTATTTTCCGAATAACAACAACAGCGAAAATGGCGATATCTTTTTCAACCGCGAGGGAAAAATGTAACGTGTTTGATGATCCAATTTTTGATAATTCTATTGTGAGTCTACACGAACATACTTATAAACCATATGGATCACCGACATATAAGAATTCAGACGAAATACGCATTACAATTCATTTTCAAGATTTAATCCTCGACATCTCCGAGAGCTACATATACATCGAGGGGAAGCTGGTAAGAAATGCTATTTGGCTAATAATGCATTTGCCTTTCTCTTCGATGAAATCCGTTATGAGTTGGGCGGTGAACAGGTGGCAATAGTTCGTAAACCAGGCATAACCTCTGCAATGAAAACTATGCTTTCTTTCGGAGACAGTCAAAATTCCGTACTATTAACACATGGCTGGGGACTTGACGAGGATAAACAAGATATATTGGACACAACTAGTCACGTCTTCAGCGGCAGACTACCTCTTAAATATATCATGGGTTTTGCCGAAGACAACACAAAAGGGATTATCAATGTAAAACAGGAACTAATATTAATTATAACTCGATCGTTCAAGAATTGTTATATGGGCGAAGTAGATGCTACTCTAGAAATTAATAAAATTGAATGGAAAGTTCGACACGTCGTACCCGAAGATAGATTGAAACTGAAGTTAATGTCTCGCATAAACAAATCTCCTTCGAATGCCTCTTCACGCGTTAAAATAGCTTATCGTATGTGGGATCTGTATGAGCTGCCCGCTTTGTGAGAAACATCATCTGATATTTGGGCCATAAAAACAAGTACAAGTTTAGAAAGACCTCGTTATATCATTGTAGGGTTTCAAAGTACTGAAAATTCAGACAACAGAGCAAAGGATGCAACGGCTTTTCTTAATGCCAATGTCAGCGATATTCGTCTCTACCTAAACTCAAACGTTTATCCATACGAAAGATGGAATTTGGATTTCTCTAAAAAGCTATTCGGTTCAGCCTACTATGCCTCCGTTGACTTTCAGCGTAGTTATTAGAGCAAGGAAATGAGTGAGCCAATGCTAACTTATGGAAATTTTATGAATAATCCTCTATTTGTCATTGACTGCTCTCATCAATCGGAGGCCGTGAAATCATCCACTGTCGACATTAAGTTGGAGTTTGAAACTAGAGCGAATAAGTTTCCTTCTAATGTTAAGGTCTTTGCACTAATATTACATGATGCATTGATAAATTACAACGCTTTAGATGGCTCCGTTTATTTGAGATAAAATTATGTATCACACTTGTTGTCAAATCATACTAATATATACATACCTATATGCTAGATTCTTAATAATAAGTTTAGCATTGTAATGAATAGGCAATACATTAAATAAAATAACAATAAATATGACTTTTATTTCTATCATAATATCTGAAAGTATTTGTCATTATCTCAAACCCAAACTGACAAGAATCAACAAGTCTCTAACTGTAAACATTCCAAATGTCAAATGTTTCTCCCACTTCTCCATCGAGGTTATATATACTGGTAGAATTAGGTAAGTCTAAAGTTAGTTGACTAAAACGTTTACAAAATGTGGATGGCTTATACTGAAGTTAGTGACAGTAAAAGTGAAGTTTTTGACTTAACCTTTAATAACCTAGCGTTACACATATGTAACGGAAATTTCGTGTTTTAGAAACCTTTCTAGTTTGACAAGTATGGCTACTAGCTAATAGATGTCGCTAATATTACTTCATTTGGCATCTGCTACACCTAATATTTGCGTATTTTGACAGTTTGACAGGATTTGTTCACACAAGTTGATTTGTGAGGCGATGTTTTGATTTTGTGTAAAAAATGGAGTACCAATTCGAGTAAGTATTGCCTTTTTTATAATGTTTGTCAAAAATTGTCTAAAGCATTTGTAATGTTTTCTAAAATAGTGTATTTCTTAGCCAGGATATTGAGTTTTGTGCAATGTGTTACACATTTTTCTTTTTATGCCTAAAACTTTGAGTGTTACATATATGTAACACTAGGAACATATAGGTACTTTATAAAATAGTTTTGTCCTATATCACTTTGTTTGTTTTAGACGAGGTTTTTCTTTACAAGAGGCCTTAGAAGTGGCTTATGCCGATGACGATTTGGACATTGATGCAATTTATACCGAACCGCCTGAAGTAAGTGCATTGACAGATAAGGACTCAGGCGATGAAGAAGACGACGGTGATCTTGATAGGCTATCTGGGCGTCTTCTTCGTGCTTCAGTTAAAATTCGGCGGCGAAATAATGACAGAATCAATAGCGAAACAGTAACGCAGCCTGAAGACACTGTTCGAGTTGCCGGCCAACCTAAAGAAAAACAAATAAAGTTTCTGTGGACACCGGGTGATCTTATAGAGCAAGATAGATCGTTTCCCCGAACAGATTTTTCCCACTACGGCGACCGTACTCCTGTGGAAATTTTCGAAATTTTTTGGGACGACGATGTCATCAAACATATTTTGGATGAAACTAAAAAGTACGCTGTTTTCAAAAATGCCTCAGACCCTAACATCACATATGAGGAGATAAAGTGTGCACTGGCTATCCTTATTTTGAGTGGATACGATAGCAAACCCTCAAGAAGGCATTATTGGGACTCTTTAAAAGATATGGGCAATGAAATGGTCAAAAATTCTATGCGAAAGAATAGATTTGAGCAGATAATGCAATTACATTTGGCGGACAACAACTATCCGGACCAAAATGATAAAGCCTGGAAAGTTCGGCCGTTGATGAATAAACTAAAACATTTGTTTTTAGAACATTTTGTAGCCGAAGAAGAAATAAATTACAATGAAACAATGATAAAATACTTTGGTCGACACAGCTGCAAGCAATTTATTAGGGGAAAGCCCATTCGCTTCGGCTACAAAATGTGGTCACTCAATGCCAAAGGAGGGTACTTGATCAACTTTGACTTATACCAAGGCAAGAATCCTCAAAGTCGAGAAGCCGATGAACTACTCTATGGAAAGGCAACTGCCCCCATGGTTACGATGTTGCGGGAGTTTCCAGAAAGTAAAAAAAACCTACCATACAAATTATATACAGATAATTTATTTACGAGTCCAACCTTACTTCGGGATATGAGAGATATGGGTATATGGTGTACAGGTACCATCCGGGATAATCGTTTGCCTAAAGGAATTCCACTGCCTGACAAAAAGGATTTGAAGAAACATCCCAGAAGTGAGCATTTCAATATTTTGGATCGTGAAAATGGGATACATTTCGTTCGATGGATCGACAACAATATAGTTACTGTAGCATCAACCTGCTTTGGAGTTGAACCAGTCTCCCATGTAAAACGGTATTCGAAAAGTGAAAAAAGAGTTATGCAGGTCCCTCGACCTAATATTATAGGAAGATATAATAGCTCTATGGGAGGCACAGACTTGATGGACCAAAACGTAGCCAGATATCGAGTAGCAATTCGATCAAAAAAATGGTGGTGGTGCCTTTTTACGTGGATGCTGGATGCAAGTATCCACAATGCATGGTACCTTTATAATAAATCTAATAGTCCCATGAAACAACTGGATTTTCGGAGAAATATTGTTGTCGCATACCTTTCAATATATGGTGTAGTGGCCAAAGGTGCAGGAGGGCCTTCATCTCTTTTCAGCAATTCCGAAAGAGTTGGTGGTGACATAAGATATGATCGTATTGGCCACTTTTTGACATATGTCCCAAACAAAAAAAGACGATGCGCACGCGAAAACTGCAATTCTAGCGTACGCACGATGTGTGCAAAATGTGATGTCGGCCTTTGCATCGATTGTAATATAGAGTTTCATCACAAGTGATATTACTTTAGTGTTATAATTTGTTTTTCCTTTGTTTTTTTAACTATTTGAGTTTGGTTTTGTATTTTGTATTCATACATAGTTTTACCACATTTTGCTCTCACTTATTCCTAGCGTTACATATATGTAACACCATTTTTTTCAGTAAGTAAAACATATTTCGTAAAAATACTAGTAGTTTCTATCTCAAAGGATGTCTGTAACAATATTTAATATAAAAAAACGACTGTCGTAAAAAAATTCAAAAATTCAGGTTGTTAAGGGTTAAACAGTGCAGTCATTAGACTACAAAGTACATTGCACCGTCTAGCATTTGACGCAGATCATGAAGTGGTGTATGGTATGGAGAGGTTTTACTCCACATCAGAGTGCAGAAATCTTGCTGAGAATTATAATCGTGCATACAATTTTTGCGAAAGATATTTAACTAATGAAATTAATATCGATGTACTCGTACGCAGATTGCAGGAACTGCATTTAACACGTGTTATTTACGATCTCGAAAACTTTCTTCCATCACATATGCTAAAATATTTAACTAGAATAGTCGCCGATGACGACGATAATTATAATAGCGAAGAGGAGGAAGGCGATGAGGGAGAAGAGAAGGATGATGTAGATGCAATTCTGAGAACAGTTCCAGAGGAGAGACAAGAAGATGGTTAACTGAATCCTAGTCAATAGAATTTGTATAATATAAAATAATCTAATTATTCTACTTTATTTGCATAATTTAAATCCTAAATAAAACATATTACTGTGTAAAATATTCATTTATTATAATAACAACAATAAATATAATAAAGAAACCCTATGAACGATCGGATGCACTAAACATCTGATACAAATATCTGCAATTAAGTAATCTGCAACTAATCTAATAACATATAGAGTAAAAAAAGTGGCATCTCATTTGATAATTTGTGCAATAAATCATTCACCTGTTATCTACTACTGTGACGTATTCAGCTGTGACGTCACCCTCCGCAGGGAAGAGGTGTTACAATCGGCCAAAACCCTCTACTAGCATCAATAAGGAAGAGTAAAAAACGGCCTCAAATATCTGATAATGATCTAGAGGAAGCTGGTCCATCCAGTGCATCAACGCCAAAATCTTCAAAGTATGAAGAAGTGGAAGTGGAAGCTGAATTAACTCAGGAAGAGCCATTGAAGGTGGAGTTTACCAGAGCTTCAAAGCTTAATACTGATCAGTTTATTATTGTTAGTTTCATATATGACAAAACTTCAAAAAAAAAAGAAAAAAGGAAAAAATATTGTAGCCAAAGTATTAACCCTTAACTTGGTAAAGTGTATCCTAATACACATGCATAAAAAAAATTTTTTCTTGAGTTACTACTTTAGTAAATGCGTAAATAAGGCAATGTGTAAATAAATACACTTACTACAATGACATCTATGAGTGAAATTTGACATCTTAAGACCTAGAGTCGTTAGTTTTCAATTCAGTTTAGTAGTGTTGTGTCATGGCGGGTGTTTGTTGTATTTTGTTCTTGAAGAGATACATATATTCAGTTTCCAGAAGTTTTATATGAAATAATTTGTAGTTTACTATTGGTAAAAGGTAAAAGAGTTATTACTAATTATGTTTGTAAATGTAGTTTTGTTGTGCAATGTTTAGAAAAAATTTAATCCGTTTTTGAAAAATTCGTGTATTTAAATACACATTGCTAAGATAACAAAGAATGATAATTGTGTATTTAAATTCACACTGGCTGTTTTACAGGCAGAGTAACAAATAATGATAAGTGTGTATTTAAATTCACACTGCCTGTTTTACAACATTAGTTCAGCATAGACTAACAGGGTCGTATTAGAAAAAAAAGTAACTTCTTTATTTATTCAGTAATTACTCCACGTATAAATATAAAATATGTCTGCAGTTTTTATATATGTGCACAATAGTAATTAATTAGGAAGCACGTATAGGTATAGGCGTATCACTTTGAATGTCCGATATTACCCAACTTAACCTAACTTAAACTTTGTATATTATTTTTAGAAGAATGGCGAGTTCTAGAACAAAAAAAAATTCTGAAATTGGCCCAAGAATGTAATAGTGACTTTTGTGAGATACTAATCCCGAACAGACGAATCGATTCAGATATTGAAAGTGATGATGAATTAATATTGCCGTCTGCCCCTGTAGCTTATCCGATATTGGAAGATTTAAATAAACAATCCTATGAAGAGGCACGTAAATTTACAATACTAACAAATGTTGAAATAGAATCTGAATTTGCAGAAAATGAGGAAAACTTAGAAGATGATGACAAAGAAAACAGAAGATGCAGTGAAGATGTAGAAATCCAACACGACCTTGACATTCCATCCACACAGATGACTTCAATAAATTATAATGAGCCGCAGAAGAGTGATGCACCCCTGAATTTAAAAAAAAAGGAACCTCCAAAACAGTCAAGAAATCGCAGAAAAAACAATAAAGAACAACGAAAGTATAATTGGACTAATACAAGGTTTGAATATCCTGTAGATGTAGCAGCAGATTGTTTTCAGTATCCTAATAAGGTTTTATCACCACTAGAATATTTCAAATTGTTTTTCGATGACAGTTTAATCAGCCTTATTATTGAACAAACAAACATTTATTCAGAACAAATTTCTGGTTCCTCAATCATGTTAAATGTAAATGAATTAACAGATTTCTTGGCTATCGAGTTAATTATGGGTATAGTTCAAATGCCTTCGTATACGGATTACTGGAGCACACACCTTAGATACGACAAAATTGCTAATGTAATGCCATTAAAAAAATATCAAAAAATTCGTCGTTTCCTGCATTTTTCAAATAACGAGTTTTTAAATGACGATCGCTATTTTAAAATAAGAGGAATAATTAATCGTGTCGGAACAAATTTTTTAAAAATTGAGGAAGAAAATAGAATGTCAGTTGATGAAATGATGGTTCCCTATAAGGGAACAAAAGCCGGTTCTAGGAGGCAATATATAAAAAACAAACCTAAAAAATGAGGGTTTAAATTATTTTTACGTTGTGGAATATCTGGATTTGTATACGATATTATTCCGTATGGAGGAGACGATACATTTAGGGAAACTGAATTTAACGAGGAAGAAAAATCTTTTGGAATTAGCGAACAAATAGTTATTGCTCTTAGTAACACTATTTCCAAACCTGCTCTGAAAGTGTTATATTTTGACAACTTCTTTTGCTCCCCAGATTTGGTGGCTTATTTACGTGATTCCAAAGGAATATTCTCGCTAGGTACTCTACGAAGCAATAGAGTAAGAGGGTGTCCCATTAAGATTGAAAAGGAACTTAGAGCTCTTGGTCGTGGCTCCTTTATACAAATGGTTGATAATATAAACAAAGTTGCTATCGTTCAATGGTATGATAATAAATCAGTTATTATGTGTAGTTCATATGTTGATGCCCATCCAGTAACCACCATCAAAAGATTTGTGAAAACAGACGGGACAAACAGAAAAAGTGATATACCATGCCCACAAGTTATAAAACACTATAACCAGCACATGGGCGGTGTAGACCTAGCAGGCATGTTAGTTTCCTTATACAGAACTTCTTTTAAAACTCATCGATGGTATATGTCCATTTTCTCACAAATTTTAGATATTTGTGTAAACAATAGTTGGATTATTTACAAAAGACATATGAAATTATCTCAGCCTGAAGAAGCATTAAAATCTCTAAAAGAATTCCGAATTTTAATCGCCGAGAGTCTTCTTTTGAAAAATAAAAAGCGTGGTAGACCCTCAAATGAAACTATAAATATCCCAAAGAAAAAAATTAAAACCAGCGTCAAACCATTACCTGCAGATGATATAAGATATGATGAAGTTGGCCATTTTCCCAAAACTAAGGGTCGATGCCGTAACTGTCCTGACACTCAAACACATATTTCTTGTACCAAATGTGACGTTCGCCTCTGCAAAGCGAAATTGTTTTTACGATTTTCATGTTTCGAAATAATAATTATATTTCTAGTATATTATCATATTATTTATTTTTTATAGTGAATAAATTTTAATACGGCCCTGTACTTTATATGGTTTTATATGTTGCAAATGATCCTAAGATGTATGTCGCTATTTGGGCGTTGTGTATTTTAGTACACGTTACAACCGAGTACCGGAATACCGAGTTATTGACAATGTGTACCCAAGTACACCAATAAAAATCAAGGTCATAGTTTAATAAAAAAATAATAATTTTTTAAAAAATATGATCAAATTTGCTCCATTACATGAAAACAATATTTAAAAAATTTTTATTGTCATTTTCATCCCATTTGCCAAGTTAAGGGTTAAAGTTAGGGAAACAGAATATTACCATATCTTGTTTACGAAACTATAAGGGGAAAAACAATGTATTTATATTTCCGGATGTCCCCGATGAGATAGAGAACAAATTTTGTTTGAATTAAGATATCCCTCTATTGTGAGGGGTATACATACTTTTGATTCAGATCTTTAATTAATATTTTAGAGTGATGTTCCTTTTTATATTTTTTTTTATAAAAGAAATGATTTATTTATTTGTTTGTGTTCATATTTTATAGAATAGCGGTTTATTTTTGTATTGTTTTTACAATAAAAATTTTTTATATGGGACACCATTTTAATTCACCAATTGTAGCTAAACCTAACATTTTTCTCGATTGAACTATTTTTTAAAACAATGTGTCCCATATAACCCATGTACATGACTAAATTGAGACATACTACTCATCTAGTATATTTTACATTGAAATCAGTAACCGTCCCAAATAACCCCAATAGTGGGACACAAGAAAATTAAAAAAAAAAAATAGTTGCAAATGTTTTAAATCTAATGTGATCACTGAATACGATACTCTAGACAAACTCAGACATATTGGAATGGAAAAAATTGTTTACATATAAAGGATATTAAACTAAAACAAAAGAAATTGTCCCATTTATACTAACTTTACGGTACATGTCATAAATCGTGACAATGACGAGACATATATGACTCGTTCCGCCAAATACGAAAATCGATACCGCAGTGTTAGAAATAATCAGTGCTTACCACCACAATTGGAATATTGTACCAAGTGGGTTATAGAGACAGCTGTATGAAACCTTTAAAAAATAATCAGTGCTTACGGTACCACCCCAATTGGAATATTATACCAAGGAGGTTATAAGGACAGCTATACAGAAGCCTTTAAAAAATAATCTGTGCTTACGGTACCACCACAATTAGAATAATATACCAACTGGGTTATAGAGATAGCTATAAGGAAGCCTTTAAAAAATAATTGGTGCTTATGGTACCACCACAATTGGAATATTATACCAACTGGGTTAGAGATATAGCTGTAAGGAAGCTTTTAAAAAACAATCAGTGCTTATGGTACCACCACAATTGGAATATACCAACTGGGTTATAGGGATAGCTGTAAGGAAACCTTTAAAAAATGATCAGTGCTCACGATGCCACATTCACATATCCTAAACTGTGTCAAAAAACGTACATTGCAAAGAGCAGATATCTTTTTAACTCTTGACTTCCATAAATATAGCAAAGAAATAGAAGTAACCTTCGAATTCCTCATCATAGAATTCCCAAAACGCAAGGGAGACCCACAGCCCTCCAATAAAATCCTCAATGATTTAAAAATAATAACTTAATAAATAAATAATAATTTAATAATAATAATTAAAATATTAATAGTAAATAATAATTTAAAAATAAAAAATAAAAAGTGAAATGTTGCTGGGAATGATTGTGTACAGGGTGGGCAACTAAGAATGAAGGTCGGCCATATCTCAGAAACCAAGCATCGCACAAGTTGAGGGAAAAAATTACCTGAAGTAAAATGGCCATGAAAAATCGCTGGAAAATATTTTCGAGTTTCTAAAATGGCCGCTAGGGGGCGTAACAGCCCTAGCCGAATAGAAAAATCAGGTTTTTTTTCAGTATTTTGCTCAATTATGTGGCATTGAAAATACGTGTATCGTAATCTTAGGACAATTGTGAATCTTTTTAGTTTTCCATTTTCTTTTCTATCTTCAAGAATAAAGTGGTGGAGAGATGCCAAAAATAGATTTTTTCAAATGTCGATTACTCCGATTAGCCTTAACGGAATTTAACAAAGTTGGTCTCATTGGAAAGTGCTTTTCTTAGTCTATCGAGTGCACTTTGCACTGTTTCCATTTGATTATTACCGTCGCCGCTAGAGGGCGTTATTTGACATGACAACAAATATCGCGCTTTTTCTTAAAAAATTTAAATGGAATGGTATATTTATTTTTACACGTTAAAATAGAGAATTAAAAGCCTCAGCCTCGATAACTTTTCTCTAACGGAAGATATTAGCAAACAAAGTTGAAATTATGAATTATTATCAGATCTTGCCGACGGGATTTGCAAAGTAGCTGTTAAAAACAAGTAAGCTGTGAAAATGACACAATGAAGAAACAACATATTATGTCAAAATATTTAACTTGTCATTATTGTTATTTTGTGCAGTATTCTTGAATTGAATTTGTTTTCGTTTTGGAATTAATTTTTCAAATTATAATGATTCTTACAAATTAAGAAGCATTTGACATGTTAACAATTTATTTCGAATGCATGAGACATGCAACTCTTGCTGCCAGTCTATGCAGTGCAGTATTCTGAAAGACGTCATCCAAGTGAAAAAGTTTTTATTCGACTGGCACATCGTTTTCATACAACAGGAAGTGTGCAACTTCCCGTATATCGAAGACACCGTAGAGCTCGCACCAAGGAAAATGTTATAAATGTGTTAGCATATGTGCAATTTAATCCTTATGTAAGTACCAGAGCAATAGCCAGAGACTCGGGACTATGTCGAACCACCGTGCGAAATATTCTGAGAGAACACAGGTAAGTTATTTATTTATGAATAATTAGTTCATTATAATCAGAAACAGTGGGTTTATGAAAAAAAATTGTTACAAAGTTTATAAAACTTACATTTTAAAGATGTCAACCTATACTAATGCTCAGGTACAGCGATAAACACAAAATTTATTTGTACCACTGTAGGTGTAACAATGTTTGAAATCGCAAAATAAAATTCAATATAAATTGCAATTTCTTTTCTATTTTAGAGCAGGATTAGATAAAATGTTATCTTAACCCGTTATGAAACAGTAATTTTATCTGAACTTTGACTCTGAATTTGAATTTTGTAATGTGTGATGGTTAGCTTTTCTGTTTTTTATTCATGTATGATAAATTATCAGATTTAAGTTTTTTTTTAAGTGTTTTTACATTATGCACTGCAGTGTAACCGAGCAGAGTACACTGCATCTTTTATCTTTTTATTGACGTATTCTATGACATGTATGTTTTTTTATTGAATAAAGCTTATTATTATTATTATTATTATTATTACTATTACTTGACTCGCGTAATTTGCAAATATTACATTCGTCAAGTAAAATGTCTTCATAATTGTCTACAGAAATATATTGTTATTATTATTAGAATTGTTGTCTGTTATTAATTACTAATTTTTATATTATGTAATATACATTCTACTCAACATGTTTGATATATGTTGTTTCTTCATTGTGTCAGTTTCACAGCTTACTTGTTTTCAAAAGCTAATTTGCAAATCCCATCGTAAAGATCTGATAATAATCATTTAAATTTTTCAAAAAGCGCGATATTTGTTGTCATGTCAAATAACGCCCTCTACCGGCGACGGTAATTTAAATGGAAACAGCTCAAAGTGCACTCGATAGATTAAGAAAAGCACTTTCCAATGAGACCAACTTTGTTAAATTCCGTTAAGGCTAATCGGAGTAATCGACATTTGAAAAAATGTATTTTTGGAATTTCCCCACCACTTTATTCTTGAAGATACTGCTATGAATTACACCCCCTTGGAACTGGAGATGATACGCCTATGCCTACTAATTGTGACTGGGAGCTGTCAGAATGAAATGGACTTTTTCTGGAATGTTGTTGGAGAAGATTCTTGATTGTTTCTAGATGGATCTAGAGAGTCAAATTCGGAGTATATAAGGCGCGATTACCAGCGCAGAGGGGGATAGATTATTAAGAAGACAGTTTATAAAAGTGAACAAGTTGAAAAGTGAGGTTAAATAATATTAAGTAAACAAATATTGTACAGTCAGTGAATTGTTAAATAAAGTGTTAGTAGTGGTTTATCTCTTGTTGAAATTATTTAGAACCCACGGATTCACACAGGGTGTTTCCAAAAAGGCGAATAAACGCTGCAATACAAAAAAAAAGGAAAACTAAAAAGATTCAAAACTGTCCTAGAATTATGATGCATGTATTTTTAATGCCACTTAATTGAGCAAAATACTGACAAAAACCTGATTTTCTATTCTGTTATGGCTGTTACGGCCCCTAGCGGCCATTTTAGAAACTCGAAAATATTTTCCAGGATCATGGCCACATTACCCAATGTACTTTTTTCCCTAAACTTGTGCGATGCTTGGTTTCTGAGATATCGCCGACCTCCATTCTTAGTTGCCCACCCTGTATATCCTAGTCGAGTCATGGAATAGCTAAACTCCTGAAGAATTATGATATTGAGATAATTCACCAGGATCGCACAGACCTTTGTCTAGTAGACATAAAACACTACATTTATCATAATCAAAAATTTATTAAATAATGTTGGAGCATACTCCAAACTTCACTTAATATACTCCCAATAGACACGAGAATCTTAGATTTTAATAAGTTTAAATCAGAGATGTCAGCAAATCTCAGGAAAAAAACAATTTGAACACAGGATATTTAAGACTAAAATATCACTAAACTACACTATATTATGTACTTTCATTAAGGAACTCCCAGTGTATGTAAGAAAATTTTAATAAGATTAAAGCAGAGATACCAGTAAATTTCAAATATGAAATTATCTTTCTTATTTCAACAGTGTTACAGGAGGTTCAGTTAAAAAATTGTAGATAATTCAAAAATATAATAAAACATTTAAGTCGAACTACAGTATACTGTGGCTGTAGTGCGCGGGCTATGTAGCAGTTGAATGACGTACCATAGCTGGCCGCTGCTTATTCCATCCGAGTTCGATTTTCGGCTGCGGCAGGTGACAATGTTGCTATAAATGGTTGTTTGTGCATATCCTGGTTGAGTCGTGGAAAACTCATGAAGAGTGAAGATATTTATCATAAGCTAGCGAAAACCTTTGTCTAGCAGATATAAAACGCTATATTATGCTCTACCTTAAACTTCATAAGAATCTTAGATTTTAATAAGTTTAAGCGGAGATATCAGTATCTCAAATAAGATATTTTCTAATTTTTCAAGTTTTCCAGGATATTTAAATTAAAGTGTAGTTGATTAAAAAATATCATAGAACATCTAAGTCGAACTACATCATGCTGAGACGGTAGTGCAACATGCTAGACGGCATTGGAATGACTTGTTGGACTGCTGTTTATTCTTCCTACGTTCGATTCTCAGCCACGCTGAGACTATAGTGTGCGGGCTAAATAGCAGTTAAATGATGCACCACAGCTGACCGCTGCTTATTTCATCTTAATTCGATTTTCAGCTGCGGCAGATGATAATGTTGGTTGTTTGTGCATATCCTGGGCGAGTCGTGGAATTGCTAAACAGCTAAACCCCCAGAGAGTGAAGATATTATGACAATTTATCATAAGTGAGAGTAAACCTTTGTCTAGTAGATATAAAACGCTATATTATGCTCCAGTTTAAACTTCAGTACGCATAAAAATCTAAGATTTTAATAAGTTTAAAGTAGAGTTATTGGTATATCCCAAATATCAAATTTCCAGATTTTCAAGAATATTCCAGGATGTTTATTTAAAAAGTTGTAGATGCTTCAATAGTATAAGAGAACGTCTAAGTCGCACTACATTATGCCGACACTGTAATGCACAGGCTAGATAGCTGGTCCCTACTTATTCCATCTGAGTTCGATGTTCAGTTGTGACAGATGACAATGTTGCTGGAAATGGTTGTTTGTGCATATCCTGGTTGGGTCGTGGAAAACGCCTGAAGAGTAAAATTATTCAGATAATTTGTGAGGAGTGCATGCAGACATTTGTCTAGTAGACATAAAACATTGTTTTTATATCGCTATTAATTATCTAATAGTATTACCAGAATACTAACATAATAAACCCCCAGCAGAGATAAGGATCTTGGATATTAATAAGTTTAAAGCAAATACTCCAGTAAACCACAAATATGAAATTGTCGATTTTTCCAGGTTTATTTAAAAAATTGTAGATGATTCAAAAACATAATAGAACATCTAAGTTGAACTACATTATACAGACTGTAGTACTCAGGCTACGTAACAGCTGAAAGACGCACCACAACTGGTCACTACTTATTCCATCTGAGTTCGATGTTCAGCTGCGGTAGATGACAATTTTGCTGGAAATGGTTGTTTGTGCATATCCTGGTTGAGTTGTGGACTAGCTTAATAATTAAACCCCTGAAGAGTGAAGATATTATGACAATTTATCATAAGCGAGCATAAACCGTTGTCTGGCAGTTATAAAACATTATCGTTATTAGTAATTTATTAGAGTTAGCAGAATCCCTACTTATGTTATATTAAACTAAACTAAAACTCAATAATTGACTGAATTATAATACAAGGGAAAGATTTCTTCACAATGTATCTTCACAACCAGTTGATGTCCTCCTTAAATCGAGTTTTCCCAAACACTTATACCACACATTCCAGTATAAGGCAATTGCGCGGTTTGGGAGACGTTTATAACCACATGAAACAAAAGAAGACTCCTAACCTAGTTGTAATATTATAACAACTTGGTTATCCCTACAATAAGTGTAAAACTGTGTAAAATATGTACACTGCAAGAGGCAGAAATATCTTTTTAATGCTTGACTTCCATAAATATAACAAAGGAACAAGTCACCTTCGAATTCCTCATAACAGAATTAGCAAAATACGATATACTATTGGGGAGCCAAACTCTTCAATAAAATTCTCAATGGTTTCAAAAGAAAAAGTGCAATATTAGTAATTTATTAAAGCCAGCAGAAACACCACTGTTATACTATACTAAACTAAAATTCAGTAATAGACTGAATTATAATCCAAGGGAAAGATTCCTTCACAATGTATCTACGCAACTAGTTGATACCCTCCTTAAATCGAGTTTTCCCAAACACTTATACCACACATTCCAGTATAAGGCAATTGCGCAGTTTGGGAGACGTTTATAACTACACGAAACAAAAGAGGACTCCTAACCTAGTGGAAATATTATACCAACTAGGTTATCCCTATAACAATGAGTGTAAACCTGTGTAAAATATGTACACTGCAAAAAGCAGAAATATATTTTTAACTTTTGACTTCCATAAATATAACACAGAAACAAAAGTCACCATTGAATTCCTCGTAACAGAATTAGCATAACAAAATGTACTATTGGGGAGCCACACTCTCCAATAAAGTCCTCAATGATTTAAAAAGAAAAAGTGCCAGCATTCTCAAATGAAAATAAAAAAAATCTCACGAAAACCTAATATAACAAATCTGTATTTATAGATGACTTTTAAATGTTTGAAACTTCTCTGATTTTTCAAAAGTATTCCAGGATTCGTAAATAAAAAAATCAGCTAATTCAAGAACATTTCTATGTCGAACTATATTATGCCAAAATGGTAGTGTAGCGGGCTAGATCATATTGAGCGACAAAGTAGTTGGCTGCTCTCCTGAGTTTGATTCTTATCTGGTGAAGATGACAATGCTGCAAATTGTCTGTGTGTGTCATAGCTGCATCTTGGAATAGCTAAACAACCTGGCCGCTAATATAAATAAGAAAATATGTCAAATATTATTTTGCAGCAGCACAGCTTTTACACTTGTACGGATGCGCTCCTTCCTACTTGAATAGAACAACTTTTACATCTTTTTCTTAATGCTTTTCCTGTTGATCCCTGTGGGCAACGGCTTATGGGGGACAGCCTTAGTATTAGAGGGTTTCATACTTGGGGGGGGGTGAGTAGGTAATGAATTAATTATCTCTAGGTGAAAAATTATAAAACGTGCATCTTGGGGCTTTATATTTTTAATTTATATATTTATTTATTCTTTATTATTCAACAATAGAAACATTTACAGGATGAAACACAGATAATAAAAAAAATAGGAACACTATTTTAATAAACTCACAAAGAGTACTAAAATAGGATATCACTACAAATCAATATCGTATGATATGGACAATGCCTGAAAGATAAATATCACAGTCAGTGCTCAATAATGTTAGTTGGAGACCTTAACATTATATGTTACAAAACTGTTTGATTTAAATGTTATCTAATGCCTTGTGAGTGATCTTGTTACAGCAAAACTAATTTCACGCAACAAATTACAAAAGTGTTAAAGAGAGGTAATCTTCCTAGTATTAAAAGATGTTCACTAATGAATTATGGTCAGCTGCCTGAATTAGATGTATATGTAGGGCAATATGGACTGAACATATGCTAAATATGGTGCTTTTAGGCAAATTATGGTATTATAAGGTTGACAATTAGATACATGAAGATTCTTTAGCATATTTGTAATTTTGATCAACAATTCATTGAAATAATAGATTTTAAAAATCCAACTTGATCATCTAAAACAAAAATAAAGTGTTGGACAACTAGAAAATTAAAAATTTCTTAATTTGCCATTTAGATAGTATGGCACATATACAGCTAGTATTTTGTCCAGGTAAAAATGTAACTAATGTCGCTAAATGAATCGAATGGCCATAAGGAATATTTCTTGCCCCATAATAAAAAAAGGACAAGGCAATTGTGAAAAGGACTTACCCGTAATAGGAACTAGAAATCCATTTATTCTTGCAAATTGTATATCCAACGTATTTGGGTTTTCTGACCATTTTACTTGAACCGTGTCTATTTCAGGACTGGGAGAGAATACATTATGTGCATATTCTTCCAAAATAAAATCGGCATCGGAGCTATCAGTCTGTTTTACATCTTGATCAATATATAAAGGCTCCTTAAGTTCAGAGTCAAATTCATACAGCATCTCTCCTTCAGTTAAATACCATTTAAAAAGAGTTTTTCTTTCTAATATAAATAATTTAATGCCTGAAGAACCAGCTCGACTTTCATTCGTTACTAACAAATGAAGACATATACTTTACGCTGCACAAATTTGTACTATACTCAAAGTCTATACATGCCGTTTCCACATACTTAAAACTGTGGCATAACTGAAGGAACGTGCACCACATCGGCCGGTAGCATTTTAAGTGTTAATGAAGAACCAGCTCGACTTTCATTCATCACTAACAAATGAAGACATATACTTTACGCTGCACAAATTTGTACTATACTCAAAGTCTATACATGCCGTTTCCACATACTTAAAACTGTAGCATAACTGAAGGAACGTGCACCACATTGGCCGGTAGCATTTTAAGTGTTAATGATTTATAGTTATTACCAATAACATAACACCATAAAAATGTAATACCAGGAAACCTGATATACTCAATGCTTATTATGGTCCGGATGACATGACATTTGTTCCATACTTGCCTCAAAATTCCTCATCAAAGTTTGAAGGTAACCAGCTAATAAAATAAAACACCGGATACATAACTGTGAACGTTGCCTTTGCAGGGAAGATGGAACCTCTAGGTTCTGTATCAACAATACAAATGCCAAATACAGATGATATCCTTCGGTATATATGTCGCTTGAAAAAATCTTGCTGCTGCCACGCAAACTTGTTCAAGCCTTGGTAAAATTTTGTACAAAAATCTCAACATTCAAAACTTAGTCCACTAGTTAAAATGTTGTTGAGCAAAAGATTGTGCCTTTGGGATATGTAAATTAGTTTCTCTGGAGACGTAGTTTCTACAAACACCAAAACTCTCGAACACAAAACTACGCCTCCAGAAGCTATAATAAAATAGTTCCATTTCGTCTTTTAACAATGGAGTTGGTACAGTTACATCTATTATTTATTTTGGTGACAAATTAATATGTATGGAAGTCTAAATGCATAAAGTACCTTGCATCACAATGTAATTTTCATAATACACTGAACTGAACTTGTGGTAGGTACCTTGTGAAATATCTTGAAAATAATTGTTAATAAATTAAACATTGCTTTTAGATGAATCAATCAATATATTATAAATACTCTACATATGTTTCGGCTTATTAGGCCTTTATCAAGAGTATTACATAGTGAATACTCAGTATTCACTATGTAATACTCTTGATAAAGGCCTAATAAGCCGAAACTTATGTAGAGTATTTATAATATATTGATTGATTCATCTAAAAGCAGTATTTAATTTATTAGCAAGTAATTTTCATACTTCACAGATAGTGTTTTCTAAGAAGTAGTTACATTAACAGCAAATAACAAACGTTGAGTTAAAAAAAAGTAATTTTATTACTTATGCAAGGATTATTTCAATTAGTCACACAACTAATAGGCTATGAATGTGTTACCATTTGTCGCTATGAACAAAACTGATTAACAATAAAATAAACATTGTCACAACTTGTCTGTCCACTATTGTGGAAATATGATTTATACTGTTGAGGCGTCAAAGTTTGTTCGATTAAATATAGAGGCACGTTTCAAAAATAATTTAAGAGGAGAATTTTATGAAAGGACATGGCTACAGGGTACAAGTTCTGGTGCTCCGGCCACACTTGCAGAATTGAGATAAAAGCACTAACCAAGTCGTAAAGTTGTTAGGTTATTTATCCCAACTTATGTTCAGTTAACCCTTTAATTCCTGGAACTGGATGAAACCGCACAATTTTTTTTTTCTCCCAGTGCAGAAACCGGATATTTACACAAGGCCGGAGAAGTAGTGTTAGATCTAGGTTCTGGCTCCCCCCACTCTGCCCACTCAGCTGATATAGAAAAAATAAAGGTTGCTTCTGATTGGTGGATCTAAAAGTTTCTATAACTTTTGAACGGGAAGAGATATTTGAATTTTTTTAAATGATTTCGGCAATAAACAAAAAAGAAGAGCGATTCATCAACTAATCGATCTAAATTAGAAGGGACTAGTTATCTTGGTTTAAAAAAAACAATGATTTCATGTTTAAATTCTTTTTTATTAATTTTTTATATATTTTCCCATTCTCTTCCTTTCCTCTTCTTTAAATTTTTTTTTTCAGTCTTTGACATTTTGGGAGGTGGTTTTCTTATTATCTCTCGTGATAAACAATAAGATGTGGGGTTGTATGTGGGATAATTATCTTGATCCCAATTTTCTTCCTAAATTGACATTAAAAAAATATAACTTAATTTTATGCATTACATTTTTAGACACTTACACATACTACCACTGGTGTAGATATTGATGTTTTTGGTTGCCTCTCAATGAGATCCTCTTCATCCCAATTTTCATCCTGAAATTAAATAATTAAAACACTCTAATTTTATATGTTGCATTGGTTTTAAATGCTTACACAGTCTACCACTGGTGCAGGAGGTAAGACTACTGGCAACCGATTATAATGTGTACAGTCATCCCAATTTTTATCCTGAAATTATCATCTTGAAAATACTTCTTAATTTTTAACATTTCATATACTTACGTGAGTGGAGACTGTGACTAGGGGTAGTGATCTCCTTAATCGTTTGTCTGACATTTTGTAATCTATAAGAAATATCAGATAAGCATTTAATCAACATAATAATTTTATTTAATTCTGTGTTTTAACTTTTAAATAACAAATAACTATTATTGTTCAGATAATTACATATTAACAGAGTAAATTATAATGTTTATAAGATTACCATCTGAAAATATTGTAAAGGAAAATAAAAAAGTAAATAGGATGTAGATATATATTTTATTGATGACAAAATTGGTAAATATTTAAGAATAATAGTAAATAAATATATAAAAAATAACGCTACTTTCGTTAAAATTAATTGAGTGTGACTATATAAATTTAGAACTCTTTATAAAGTAATACAACCCTTGTTCTTGTACCGCAACGAAAAGTAAAAAATTTAGTTCGATAAGTCTATTTCTTGGGCCATGCTAAATTCACCAAGTTTGTATACGGCGTAATCATACACCAAATACAAGTCTCGGTGTTGAAAAAATAAACACATGCCGAAATTTACTGTGTCATAGCCACACACCTCGCAGTGCGTGTAGCCTTCGAGATGCGCATGCATTGCGTTTACATGAATCTCTCCGTTGCGATAAGAGACAGCAACTTCACGTAATAACGCACTTCGATACGTGCGAAAAAAACAACTGTAACAAATTACGTGATCAAATGCCCCTTGACTATTAAAAATAACGAAATAAAGGGAGCAAGTGGTAAACTGACTAGAGCAAAGATATTCACTTCCAGGTCGCATAATCCCTCTGTTAGCTACTGGCACGGGGGGTCTGAGGACTAACCGAGGTGAGGGAGTATGCCGTCTGCTTCTGGGTTCCAGCCCCCGAAGGATACGTAATACATGGCTGTCACTACCTAGACCTGCCAAGCATCGATCATACGAGTCACCAATAACTAAATAGAAAAATATAAATTAACTGACTTCAAATTTTGAAATTAGTTTATACTCACTGGTACTACATCTGGCTACTTCTTCTACTTTTTCGGACATGATATTGATGGTTTGTAACTGTTGATGTAGTTCTTGAGGAACTGTTGTATTTCTTAGACTTTTAGTGTGTATTTATATCGTTCACATGTTAACCCACTTTCTCTATTTCTATTATTTAAACGTAAATGTCAATACTCATATTACCCAGTTCTTACCGTTTATACATTAGCTTTCTCTAATGATACAATAAGGTCATTTGCTATGTATGTCACTTTTCCATGGCTTCACTGGGAGATAATTTTTTAATTTTAATTTGTATAAATAATCAGTTGTGTTCAATTCTTGACATTAGTACTCTTGACGTCTTTGATATCAATAACCTAAAAGGACGAGCACTTAAAAGACAAACGTGGCTCCGCCAACTACGCTTGCTTCAACTGTGATTAGATGACAACAAAGAAACTAAAACTACAAATTATAAAATTTCTGTCAGCGGCGCGGCACTGTGGTTTAGGGTTGTAACCTTGACGATGTTGACACTACAATTTTTGTATTTACTCATTCAACGTGCTAATACATCATTTATTTGTCTCTTTAACGTGTAATAAAATAAGTTAATTATGGCTGTATCCTGCAAATTTTGCCAAAAAACTGATTCGAAACAATCCAATTTAAATGGGCATATTCAAAAATGCATATAAATTACAGCCTGTCGTTTCATTTAATAAATTTATTTGGAATTTTAAATGTATAGAGCTAAATTGTAATTCCTCTTTTCTCAAAATAAAAATTTGATTACTCGTCTTAAATATGAGCATAAGATGTTATTCGAAACAGATGTAATTTTTGCCAACATAGTAAGCGTTCTTACATATTTAACATATTATCCACCTCTACAATTTAATAGGTAGGTAAAATATTTAAAAAATCTCGTATTAAATACTTATAGGCACAATAAAAGTCAGCATAAACGTTTTGTTAAATAACAGCGGTAAATCATTAGGTTTTTTGTTTTGTTGGATTTGATTACCCAAAAATGTCTTGTGCAAAAAATTTAAAATATTTTACATCTTGTTTTAGAATTTGAAAGCTTTTTCAGTTGGAACGGCCCATAAAGCTTTAAGAAAACTACACTTACATTCCAAGATGGTAATAGTTGTACAAGAACTACTAGGAAGAATGCACCAATAAATGACCATGCACTATTATTAAAAGTGGCAACACTGTCATTTAGTTGTAGCTTTTACAAATAGAGAATAAAATAGTGGGTGTATGGTGACCTTGTATATATTCTTCAAACTAATAAGGTAAGTGCATTATGGATTTGTGTGAAAGTGTAATAAAAAACTTGTTATGGTGCCAGTTTCTTTGTAGTATAGTTTCTTTGGCACACAAGCAGTTTAAATCTATTATTTCTACTCAAAAAATATTGCAATTAATAATTCTAACCTCATAATAATAGGTGGTCATATACTGGTTCCATAAATTATATAAAACCCAGTAAATGACAGATGTGGTCATTTGCCGATTTGGCGTCAAATTTTAAAAATTCTCAATAAGAGTTCATATAATAATAGGATATGTACATGGTAATATTGTTCCAAATATATCAATCCCTATGATTTGATATACCAGTATTTGACCGGGTTTTAATTTTTGTGACACTATTAAAATACCAGTGGTCATTTACTGGTTTGCTCATTTAATCCAGTAAATGACCTCCCTTCACTTTTAATACTATTTTAACAGTTGCTTTCATTTTAAGAGTATATTGAGAACTATTACATACCTAGCTCCATAACAGCATTAATTTTCAGATAATGGCGACCGTTATGAAAAGATATAAAAGGTTCCAGTATTCAGTAGAAGACCTACAGAGGGCTGTAGAAGCTGCCCGAGAAGGGAGAATAAGTGCGAATAAAGCCAGCAAGGAATTTAATATTCCCAAAGGTACCCTCATTAACAAACTGCATGGTAAAAGTGTGGTGGATATTAGAAAAATTGGGCCCCCCCACTATTTTCTTCACCGAAGAGGAAAAAAAACAGAACAATGGATTTTACAAAAAGCAAAGATTGGTTTTCCAATGCATCCAGAAGAAGTTAAAGATGCTGTCCAAAAGGTAATGCAAGAAACGCATAGGGAGAACCCATTTAAAGATGGCAGACCCGGCAAAAAATGGTTCAACTTGTTTTTGGCAAGACATCTATCTATTTCTAAGAGAAATGCAGAAATAATTTCAAAAGCAAGAGCATCTGTTACTGGACAAGATCTTAGAAGATGGTTTGAGGATCTAAAAGCATACCTGAAAGAAGAAAATGCCACAGGTATTCTTACAGACAGGCAAAGTGTTGTGTCCAAAAAAATTTCGCAACTTTTATGATGTAGCTGTCGGAAAAGAGAAGGAGTCCATTACTGTGCTAGCTAATTTTTCGGTTTCTGGTAAAATTCCACCTCCTTGTATAGTATATCCATACAAACGAATTCCTCAGGATGTTTAAATGTCACGAATGCCAGCTGTCCTTTAAAGCAAATGCAGAACTTAGACTGCATTTAGTAAGAAAACATAATATGAATTTTGAGTTTGAAGAAATTTCATGTGATTCTCATAACGGTATGTAATTGAAAAAACAGTTCTGTTATATTCAATTTATAATACGAATTATATAAATTTTAAAATTTTATAAGTGGTTGGAAAAGGAAGAGAAAGACGACAATGTGCAATTTAAAAAATTGACAGGATTGAAACGAAAATTAGATAGCGATCATGATAAAATATACTTCAATTGTGTGAGATCTGGTAAGATATATTTTTCAAGCGTTGTCTCCTAATTTAATTACTAGCTCCTTTTTTAACATGCTTTTATTGTTTGCTAGGAAAAACCCCATTACCTAATATCAACAGAAAAAGATGTAAAAAAAGTCAAGGAGGGCGAAAACTAAATTCATACTGTACTAGTCAGATAATTCTTGTTTGTTATAAATCCTCAGAAAGGTGGACCGCAAATTATTTCAAGACACATTATGGCCATGACAATGAAGTACAACATTTATATATTTCTAAAAGTGATAAGGAATGTATTCAGTTCAGTTTCAGTTTATTAATATTTAAGTACAATTTTACGACACTATATTTATGTACAATTTTATATTAAGTTTTAATATGTATTATTTTAACGTACAATGCTAATTTTCCCTCTATGACCTGCCTAAACTATAAAAGTTTGTTTGCAGTATCATAGAGGAAAAAAGGAACAATTTAATAATTTAATAGTTTTTTTTGAGGGTATTGAGGACTGTTTAAAATATTGTAATGGATGCAATAATTATATTTATTTACTTTCCTGATAAAAAAAGGGGAGATTTTATGTTTTTCTCTCATTTTCTGTATAGTGACAGACTAAGAGAAATGTAGTTGTTGTGGCAGTAGATTTATTTAGAGGTTGCTTTTAAACTTATTTTAGGACTTACATCAGAGAGGTAAGACAACAAATTCAACTCAGAGAATCTAGTAAAACTTTTTTTTTAGGGTTTTAGATAAATTCAGGGAAAATATAACTGGAAAAACCATTCAAAGATCAGACATAATTACAAAAAAAGACATTCATAATATTAAACGCAGCTATAATATTGATATAAGAGATGGTTGCCGGAATCAATGATGCCACCAGTGTGGATCTCTGGGTTAATGAGTGTAAAACAGAGGAAAATAATCCTATCATATATTATAAAAAGCAAGGCGAGAGCTCTACAGAGTATTGTAACTTATTAAATACAGACTTTTGCCTTGTACTTATGAATCCAGTTCAGGGGGAAATACTTCAAAAATTTGGCTCAAACATTATTTGCGTTGATAGCACACATGGCTTAAATTCGTACAACTTTGAAATGATGACGGTCTTGGTCATTGATGAATTTCATGAAGGATTTCTTGTTGCAAGCATGTTTAGCAATAGAAAGGATACTTATATTTATGAACTTTTCTTTTCTGTTATTAAAGGTAAAGTTGGTCAGATAAATCCAAATATATTTATGACTAGTTAGCTTAATAGATAGGTGAGGTTGTTTTTATCAGTCAATGTCAAATATAATCATTTCACACTTATTCATAGAAATTGTCTTGGTTTTGCATGAAACATCTTTATGAATGGCTTTATGTCTTTCTGATGAGCTCCAGAATAAGGGCGAAAAACGTTTCAAAGGCTAAGCATTTCCAGGAAACAGAATGATAGATTTCATGAAAATGTAATCCATTGGAATGAAAATTTCTTTAAGACAAGGTAGATAAATAAATTCATTTTAGGTCTTTGTTCTCATTTTTAACTGAATCTTCATAATCGTAGGGGGTTATGTGGATACTAGTTTAATCTGCATGGCCGTAGGGGACTGTGTGGATGCTAGTGTTAGAATGAGAATTGTCAAATAAGAAATTAGACAAATTCATTTTAGGATTTTAATTTGCTAGCATAACCAGAATTCAGGTTATCGAAAGAATGCAAAGATTTCATTAATATTTCTACACAAAGTTTTTCTTTTATAGATAGTTAATTTTTCTGCTGTTTGCAAAATCCTATAAAGAATGTTTCAATACAATTATAAGCAAACAAATAATAATTCATTTTTAAATATTTATGACGGATATTACAAATACATTCTATAATGCCTGGTGTTCCACAATGGGTTCTATTGAGAAAAAACTATTCTGCTCCTGGCACATCGACCGAGCCTGGCAAAGTAACTTAAAATAAAATGAGTGACACAGAAAAACAAAAATGGGTCTATAAAACACTTAAATACTTACAAACAGAACAGAATAAAATTTAACAGAATTTGAGTCATTTATTCAGCTCCTCTTTTCTGAAGAAGTAACAAAAAATATGGCTGAATATCTTAAAACAAATTACAGCAATAATGTTGAGCAATGGGCTTATTGCTTTCATAAAAAATGTGGGATTTCTACAAATATCCATCTTGAAAGTATGCATAAAGTAATAAAATATGTCTACTTAGATGGAAAAAGATAAAAAAGCTGGATAAATCATTGTATCTGCAACAAAGATTTATAAGGGATAAAATAATTGATCGAATACTAAAGTTAACAAAGGGTAAATGTACTAAACATATGGAAAAAATCAATGCAAGGCATAGATTGGCTGTAACACTCAAGTACAGAATACCAAACAAAGAAGAAAACCAATTCAGTATGTTGTTACCAAAAATATTAATTGTAGTCAATTATGTTGTCAATTAAAAGGCACATTTTGTTGTATCTGTATACATTCTTATGAACGTTCGTGCATTTATTTTAATATTCAATTCATGATCTGTAAACACATACATTATATCTGTTTAAAAAATATTCATTGTAACATTGTCAACTTGGCTTCCACCAGCTTTAATCACAATAATGCTCCAGAACTTAGTAATTTAGTTGATATTGTTGCCTCAAAAACTAGTGTAGAAAATGATAAAATAGTTGAGAAAATAGAAAATGTAGCTTTGACAATTATTAATAATGTTAAATGAAAAAGTCATACTTTTGAAAATTTATCTTTAATATTAAAAACATTAAAGACTGTTATCCCTTTAAGTACGCCTCAACCTGATGCTGTTGCTAGTTTTGAGGCTTCAAATGGTAATATAAATCTTGAACCAGCGAACAAGAAAATTAAGAAACAAGTATCATTTTTTTCAACAAAAAAAAAAAAAGTAAATATAAACTGAAGAAATACAAAGCCTAACAAAGCAGAATCGGAAGTGATAAGAGAAACTCTTTCTAATTCTTTATGTATATCTAAATCACAGGAAAATGATCATATATACTGTAAACCTAAACAATCGCAAATGTAAACCTCCAATTCTTTATGTGTATTCAAATCGCACGAAAATGATAATTTATTCTGCATAAAATCATATAATGTTATAAGAATATTAAATAAAATACTTTGTTTTTATGTATTGTTTTAATAAGTAAACTCCAAATTCCTCACAGTGCATATTATTTCATAAGTAACTCAATTTCAAACTCAACCTTGTACATTTATAGATATAAAGTTCGAATGTTTTATTTGTAAAATTTAAATTTTACCGCGTCGTGTCCATTGCATAGTTGGAGGATCGCGTTCCTCTGCTTAGCCGCTCGTCTGTGTTGTTGGAATATTTCGGCCCCTAAAATGTGCCTGGAGAAAACAACTCCAAACATTTAAACAGAAAAGTAATAAAACTATGACAAAAGTTTCATTTGCTCCTGTATTCGGTGATGCTTTTACAGAGGCCTGTAAACCCCAAATAATTCAAAATGCATTTCGTGCATGTGGATTGTTTCCTTTTGACGTCAATAAAGTAGATTTTGGTAAATGTATGAACACCAGAAGACAACCCGATAATGTAGCTTTGGACCCAGAAACCCCATCAGCAAAAAATTTTTTGGAAACGCTCAAAAAAGAAATTTCACCAGCTTCACTGTACAAGTACAAAAAAGCAAGGGATTTAAATGAAGAAGTCAAACATGACAGGTTATTCTCTATATGGAATAAATATTCAAACATTGCAGATAATAGAGATAATACTGTTAACCAAGAACCAATGCAACAACATATGGATGTTTTAGAAATTGATCAAGATCAAGATTTTTGTCCTGGAACCAATGGAGATGTAAACAATTCTATTATCATAGAAGTTATTGTTATTAATAATGATAGTATAACAGATTTAAATGACAATGAACACTTATCAAACATGGACGATATAGATAGCACTAACATGAATAACCAGAACAAGGAAAACGAAGATCCGAATACAAATACTGTTGACGACAAAGTAGAAACACATAATGATAGGGTAGTACATAAAGTTGAAAATGTAGAAAAAGAACAGGGATTTTCTCCCTGTTCTTTTTCCAGAGTAGAGCAGCGTACAACCATTTTAGACGAAAATGCTGGGCCAAGTGAGGAACAACTTTCAATTTGTAGATCGACTCCCACTCTTGATGATATTTGGAAAAAACATTTGCACTTTCCTATAATCGATAAAAGCAATAAGTGCCGAAAGATTGAGAAGGCACCACTGGCAGTAGCTTCTCCAGCATGGAAAGCATTTTTTGACAAAAAAGAAAGTGAGAAAAGAGCTTTGGAATATGCAAAAGAACAAAAAAGAATTGATAGAGCAAACAGGAAACAGAAAGTTGTGAAAAAAAAAATGACAAACAAGAAAAAAAAAATGTCATCTGAATCATCTTCAGATACAACTATGTCAGACGAATCATATGACAGTGACAAAGGAAACAATAGCAAAGTAATTAAAATTCAGCAGGCAACTGAAAACATGGAAACAGAGACAAATGAATCAGAAGCAAATGCGTTCAATGAAACTAAAAAAGACATTCAAAATGGAACGAGGGGCAGACTCAAATCAAGACCGTCACTTTCAGTCACAGATTTTGTGATAGTCAAGTATGAAATAGAATACTTTCCAAGGGTGATAGTTAACAAAAAGAGCACTGAATATGAAGTCAGAGTGATGCATAGAAGTGGTCCCCAACATTGGAAATGGCCAGAAAAGTGTGACCAAATTTGGTACAAGCATACCAATATTCTAGAGAAAATTGAACCTCCCCAGTTGGCCTGCAGCAGAGGCAACACCTATGCTGTTCCCGAAATACAAAAATATTTATAATCTAAGTATTTACATATGTGTACCTAACAGTTTTTGTAGTAAAAGTTATTCGGTCATTTACTGGTTTCATTTTGGTCATTAAATAGAATTCATCGGTCATTCACTAGGGTTTTCTGTTTTTATTCAAATAAACATAAATAATTATTAAACAATGTATGGGAATGAATTTTGCTCTTTGCTAATTAGCAAGTAGACATATAGACCAATTTTGATTTTTTTATGCACTTTATTGTATCGTCAATTAATATTAAGTCACTTACAATCTTGGCATTACCTTAAACAGTCATTCACTGGTGCATTCACCCTAATATATTTTACTTTTTATTGAAATATGTCTTAATGTTGTCTAAGCATGCCTATTTCATAACTGTCAGGTATTGGCGCTTCAAAGTGTCAACCATTGGAAATTTGCTAATTTCAATTTGGATTTTTTTTTGTAAATATTAAAAATGGTATTTGAAAATAAATGAATATTGATCTGATTTAATAAAATAATATAAAGTCTGTTCTTAAATATCCACGAAAAACAATATTAGTTACTATAAAAATGTAATTTTTAATATATTTAGATTAATATACATTTCTTAAAGTGTCAACCATTGGTGCACTTACCTTACATAATCTTAACAAACTGCAACAAACAGTGGAAAGAGAAATTCCCAGTATAACAACCAACTGCAAAACGGGTTTGACAATATGAAGCGAAGAGTGCGTGATTGTCTAGATGCTCAAGGCCATCATTTTGAACAGCTATTGTAATTTTTTCATAATCTGTATTAAAATTTGTTTATCGTTTTCTAAATTAATACATTTCGTACCATTCACTATAAAACTAGTAGAATTCTCACGAAATATTTTTTTATCAAGTAACTGTATTTTCATCAAAGAATGGTATGAAGTTAATGACTTCTTCAGTATGCCACACATACAACGTATCTAAGCAAAAGCGTTATTATAAGTGTAAATCATTTTTTTTTACTATGAACACAATTTTCTGTATTTGGCTCTTGTTTGACCCAAAACCTATTTTCAGTAAGTTAGAATGTCAAAAATGTACCGTAAACCGGGGTTACATTGCACCTTCAGGGGTTACTTTGCTCCCATAGTCAAAATGAGTTCAGTTTAATTTTACACGGTACCTATGCATAGACACCATCAATTTACCAGTGATGTATTAAAAGTTGCCTATTTGACTATATCTTACAATGCAAGGTTTCATTCTTAATGCCTTCAAGGACACATAATAACCCGACAAAATTGTGCTGTGAAAATCACATGTTCTTTTGCTCACAAAATTTGGTGTGTATAGAAGTTGTACAAGTATTTGCACACTAGTTTTGTAGTATCTTGTACTTGCTTTGCAATAAAAATTGTTATCAATTATTGATTAATAACAAAAATATTTATTTTTTTGTCCTAACCTACAAATTTTACCATTTTGGGGTTACTTTGCTCCGGAGCAAAGTATACCCATTTGAATGTCTTTTTGCCCTATTCTAATATAGATAATGTTTCTTTTGTTAAAGAAATCCCGAGAAAGTACCAAAGACGATTGGGTTCAAGAAAATAAGCAGATTACTCAAAAGAAAAATTACAAGAATGTTTAAACGAAATTAAATGTGGCAATTTATCGCATAGAAATGCCGAAAAAAATATAATATTCCTAGGCGAACAATTCTGAATAAATTAAAAAACAGACACACTCGAACACCAGGAAAGCAACCCATATTCACTTCTGCTGAAGAAAACCGATTTGTTAATTGCATAATTTCCTTAGGTGAATATGGGTTCCCTGTAAACGAAAGAGAATTGAGGCATATTATAAAAAACTATATAAGCCGAAGCGGAAGGACAGTTATCATATTTAAAGATAACTTGCCTGGTAAAGAGTGGATAAAAGCCTTTTTAGCCAGGCACCCTGAACTCTCACAACGTTTTGCCGAAAACGTTAAACGAACGCGAGCTGCGGTCGATGAACCAATGCTAAAGAGTTTCATTCAAAATTTGGAGACAGAGCTAAGAGATGTTCCTGCTGCAAACATTTGAAACTTTGACGAGACAAACCTGACAGATGATCCGGGAAAAAAAAAGGTTCTTGTCAGAAGAGGCTCCAAGTACCCAGAGATTATCCACAATGTCTCAAAAACATCAATTTCTGTTATGTTTTGCGGAAATGCCGCTGGAAAACTCCTTCCACCATATGTGGTTTACCGAGCAAATAAAATGTGGACGACATGGACAGAAAATGGACAAAGGGGATGTCGTTACAATTCCAGCAGTTCTGGATGGTTTGATGTGGCAATTTTTAGTGACTGGTTTGAAACCCAAATGCTACCACGATTAAAAAAATTAGAAGGGGAAAAAGTGATACTTTGTGATAATCTGTCCTCTCATATAACCATGAGTTCGCTCCAATTATGCCGTGAAAATCAAGTAAGCCTAATCTGTTTACCGCCGAATAGCTCACACTTGACACAGCCACTAGACGTGGCATTCTTCCGGCACTTGAAAATAGCGTGGAAAAAAGTATTATCTGACTGGAAAGATACAGAAGAAGGCATCCGTAACATTAACATTCAGAAGCAGAACTTCCCACCACTACTTTCAAAAATTATGAACATTCTTGCACCAAATATCGAAGATAATTTAAAATCTGGCTTTCGAAAATGCGGCATAGTTCCTATAAACGTACAAGAACTTTTAAACCATATACCAAGGTCTGAATGCAATCCAGATGACGTACAGTCCATGTTTTTGCAGAGTCTCCAAAATAAAAGATCAGAATCCACGATAATCAAGAAGCGCAGAAAAAAAATGAATGTGCCCGCTGGTAAAAGTGTTTGCGCTGTAAATACATTGACCAATGAAGAGATGATCCTTGATGACAACTCATCTGATGATATTGATTTTCATGATCTAGCTGAGGAGCAACAAAAACAAAGTCAGTTTGTGGAATATCTGGAAGGCAAATCACCACAGAATAATTCCTTTGCAAGCGTTGTAAAAGAAATAGGTAGTTTTGTGGTTTTCTCATATGAAGGAGTGTTATATCCTGGGGAAATTGTGAGCTTCAACAACAATGAAGTCACAATTAACGCCATGGAGAAGTCTATTAAAATGTGAAAATGGCCCGCTAAGCGCGATGTCTTGTCCTACTCCTGGTCCGACGTTTTAGGTGCCATAAAACCACCGAAACAAATTTCTTCAAGAGGCTTCTTTGCTGTTCCTGAGCTGGAAAACCATTTTTTTAAATAATCTATCTCTTTATGATGTTATTTTGATATTTTCAAGAATTTGTTTTTAAAATTTTATCATTTTGAAATGTAGTTTACGTTTTTTTAGATTAAAAATAGTAAAACGCAGTTTTTAAAATTTTTTAAAATATGGATATGATCATTTGGAGAAATATTTATCAAATAGCAGTCCCTACTTTGCTCCACATAGTCTAGGATGCGCATTACAATGGATATTTTAAACTGGCGCAAAGTAACCCCGTCCATTGGTAGACTTTGCTCCACTTTTCAACAAAAAAAATGAAATATTTGCCCATTGTTTTTTGATTTAATGACACTACAGAAATATTGCCCAAGTATTGCTTTTTGCGTTGTAATTAATCTTTTATCTACGCTTTTAAATTTTTTTAAAACAGTTCTGAAATTTTGCCTTAAAAATTGGAGCAAAGTAACCCCGGTTTACGGTATAGAGGGCGTTCGTGGCAGCTTAAAAATGAAGTTCGCTCTTTTTACTATGAACACAGTTTTACATATTCTTCTCTTGCTTGACCTAAAACCCATTTTCAGTAAGAAAAACTTGTTCAAAATTAAACGTACCAAATTTGATAACTATACAAGGTGATTCGCGTTTCATTTTAGGTTTCATGACGGGCTAATTAAAAAAAATTAATAAATACAAATATATGCATATACACTGCTGGCCACTCGAACTTACACATAGAGACTTTTAGGCAAAATTTAAAGTTCAATATTTTCAACAGGAATGCAAATTTTTTAACGTGTGTTCCGTCCTCAGTTATTTACTAGTTTTATTTTTAATTATTATAGGTATTATATTACTTTAATTTTATATTTCATTAACTTTATTTAACGCTAGCTTTAAGTAGGAATAAAATGCACTCGTGCGTCGTTCATTTTGGCTCACCCTGTATCTTTGCGCGCTAACAAAGAGATTTTTTGTGATGCCTAACGAAACATTTCGCTGTCTAACCTCGTGTCACTGTAGACGAGTGTCGTATACCGCAAAGATTATTACTAATCAACTTCGCTTTTGTGTTTATATTTCCGCTTGTGTGTGTACAAGGGTCATTTTGATCTTTGAAGATTAACAACATCTTGGGATTCCCTATCTGGAGGCCTCCTGAAGCTGGACCACGGAATTCTGGAAGGAGTAAAGGTAGGATCCATATAAATCTCTTTTTCCGCAACAGTCCACTATCTCTTTCTTTTTTTAATACATTAAAATTATTTTTATTCACCGCACGTTAGCGGATTACTCTCAGTTCCCTAACATTTTTTTTGGTCCATCGAGCCAAGGATTACGTTTTTTTGCTCTTCTAGCATATTTCATTCATATATTGTTTTTTCGCTTTCAAATTTAGTTTTTTTCATTTTATTTTAAATTACATTTCATTTAAATCATTTAAATTCATTATCATTATCAGTTTCATGTTATTTACTATATCTTTTCGACCATAAGTGTATTTTATTTCGGCTTAAAGTTACTTTATTAAATTAGCATAATTTCCTTAACATCAAATCTCGCCATTTTTATATTTGATATAAGTACGATTTAGAATTATTAAGGCATCGCGTAAAATATAAAATATATATCGATAGCGACCACGAGTTCACGGGCTCTTATCAGTTAGGGCAGTTTTTGTGACGCTAAAAATATTGAATACCTTTTATTTCCTATTTACTTTTGCATTTGTTACCGAATTAAGTTTCTTGCAATGGAGGACAAATTAAAGAAATTACGCACTTTTCGACAAAACGAAATTACCAAAATGCACGAATTATACAATATTGCACAAATGGCCATTGATAGTCAGGCTTCACGTCGAACTTTTAAGGTTCGCTACGCAGTTATGGAACCGATTAAAAAAGAGTTTGATAGAAATCATAATTCTATTCTCGCCCTGTTAGCTGTTATAGATGGATCTGATTTGGAAGTTGAGGCTCAAGTTCGTGAATCATTTGACAATGAATACTTTGATATTAAAGTAATTTATTCCGATTTATTTCAGAATATGGCCAATTCTGTAAACACGGACGTTCAAGCGCCCGTTATTAACAATTTTTCGCATATTAATTTACCTCGAGTTGAATTGCCTAAATTTAAGGGGGATTTGAAAAATTTTCCGTCATTCATTGATATGTATAATTCTAGGGTACACAATAATCAAAATTTAAATGACATTGATAAATTCAACTATTTACTTACTTCTTTAACAGGCCCTCCACTTAATATCGTAAAATGCGTTCCTATGACCGCAAATAATTATAAAATTGCTTATGACCGTTTAGTTCAACGCTATTCGAATAAACGTTTACTCACTGCTGCCCATTGGGTAGAAATTGAAAATACTAAAAAATTACATTCGGAAAATTTTCGGGCTTTGAGATATCTGCTAGACATTTTTCAGGAAAATTTATCCGCTTTGGAAAATTTAGGACTCCCCGTAGAGCACTGGGATTTTATTTTGATGCATATGCTTTTGAGCCGACTTGATACAACGATCATATCACGTTTTGAATTACATTTTAATTCTAATGAAATACCCACTTTTAAGATTTTAATGGATTTTTTAGAAAGTCATTGTAATGCTTTAGAAACCTCAAATTTTTCTGCTTCACAAAATAAACTAACAAAATCATTAACACCATCCACTAGGCCATCTAGTTCGTCATTTTTTGCCAATACTGATAATTCGATAGTTTGCCCTCTTTGCAAGAAAGGTCACGTACTATATAAATGTAAGGAATTTCATAATAAATCCCCTCAGGACAGATATAATTTTTCAAAACAGAATCGATTGTGTGTAAATTGTTTAAGTTCGTCGCATACTTTTAAAACGTGCAATTCTACATCTATCTGTCGCAAATGTCAGCAGAGACATCATACTCTGTTGCATTTCGAAAAAACCAATATTCATATACCGGCTGTCTCAGCTGATACGCCTACGCAACAAGTAGCTAGTATTTCACCTAATGATGAGACCGCGATTGTCGCTACTTCGACACATTCTTTCTCAGGTTTCACACCGCAAACCACCCCCGTTTTACTTTCAACCGCTTACATAGAAATATCCGATAAATACGGTAATTTTCATAAATGTAGGGCACTTATAGATTCAGGTTCCCAAACAAGTTTTATTTCGCAAAAGTGTGTTCATAGGTTAGGCCTAACACATTTTAATACATCTCTATCAATCCAAGGTTTGGGTCCCATGCATACTTTTACTAGTTCTAGTGGAGTGTCTCTTAAAATCCGCCCGCTCGGAAACGCCTTATTTAGATTTGATGGCTATAGTACTTCCGAAAATTTGTAATGATTTGCCAACTATTAGTTTTTCTTCAGAAACTTGGTCTCATATTAAACATTTGCAACTAGCTGATTCTACTTTTAATATACCAGGGGCGATTGATATTCTACTTGGAGCTGACCTCTTTCCTAATATCATCGAAACTGGTCGAATTGTTGGAAATGACTGTAATGAAGCATCCTAAAGTCATACCTCATTACTAAGAAGTTTCAGTGTAGTGCCGTGTGCACATTTGCCACACGACGGCGATTCATACTCGATATACTAAATTTGCACACCGCCCGACTCCGACCGTCTCAAAAAGGAGGGATAGTTTCGTGTATAAAAGCCCAGCCGCGGATCGAGAAGAGCACTGGGTACATCTCTCTGTGGACTGCCGACGGCGCGCTGAGCCGAAGACAATTTACTGATTTATGCACCAAGTGACGTGACTCTCCGGACCGAATATATCTTGACCTAGAGAAGTCTTACGGCGCGCTGAGCCGGGGACAGAACTTGTGCCAAGTGTTATTTAGTCCAGTGATGTCCCGACGAAACCGACACGGAGCAAATATAAATTAACAGAGGAGTGACCCGGCGAGTTGAGCCGATAGCTTGCTCGAGTTGATAGTTATTAGCCCGCCGCCGTTTCCGCCGTCAAAACCCCTACTCGCCGCATCACTGCATTACACTCTCGTCGTCTCTCTCATTCATACGATTTAAATATCACCTGATTACCAATAACCGTAAAAGATACGGACCTAAAAACCGATAACCTGTAACTATTGTATATCATGTAAACCTGCATATTTTACCTGTTGAAAGATAATAAATTTGTTAATTTTGATTGGGTTGTCTTATTAAACTAATCTGGATCCTGAACTAATCTCCGACTCCAGCTACCCAGAGCAAAACACCGTTACATAATTTGGCGCCCGAGCAGTTTCCGTTACATAATTTGGCGCCCGAGCAGATATAGAAAGGCCGTTACATAATTTGGCGCCCGAGCAGATATTAAGACATTAGTTCATTCCGGATAACCCAAAAAGTGTCATTTACAAACGAGAGGTAGACAAATAGAAAGAGTGTAACATAATTTAACACCCGAAACAGATTTTAAAAGGTAAATTTACTCCAGACAACCCAAAAGGATAAGAGAGAGATAGTAAAATATTTAGAGGGAGACACAAAATATTCCAAGCCATAGAAATGAGTTTGTCAGACACAGTTGGTGCTTATGGACTAGAAGTCGCAGATACCACAGTAGGATGGATTTATAAATTAAAGAAAGATGAACTACTAGTAGAATTATCCAAGTAAATATCAAAATAAATTTCACTACAGAACAGAAGTTATACCGAATATACTCAAATTTAAAACCAGGATACCAGAATACCAGAATACCAGGATACCAGAATACCAGAATACCAGAATACCAGAATACCAGAATACCAGAATACCAGAATACCAGGATACCAGAATACCAGAATACCAGAATACCAGTATACCAGAATACCTGAATACCAGAATACCAGAATACCAGAATACCAGAATACCATCGTCGCCGCCGAGGTTAGACATGCCATCCCTGCTGCCGTCCCCGAGGTGTCCCTCAACCTCCAGAGCTGAGCCGTCCCCCCTCACCGCCAGTTAAATATGTGCCATCCCCGATACCGTCCCCTGGGCTACAAACGATATCTCCACTGTCCAGGTCAATGGAAAGGAAATTCAGGGAGTTATTTGGCGAAAGTCCCAGTCCCCCAAAGCCGCCGACCCCAGGTAGGTCAATTCCCTGCCTTCGGGCCTTGTTTCAGATAGACGACACAAAGCCGCCTCCTGCAGTACCAAATCGGAGACGAAAGTTCAGGCACCGCAGCAGCGACGGAACGACCACCCGAATCCCAGGAATCACCGCCCTGTCCAGCATCAAGCCCTGTGCGTCAATACCCTTGCCGCAGACGTCCACTAACGCAACCCCAGGAGTGCGCGGGAACGTCTAAGTGCGCGGCAAACGAGTGCGCGGAAAACTTTATCAGGCCGAATTTGTTATTACATTTTCCGATATGTAAATTTTGTTAATTTTGCTTTAGAATCCATTTGTTTTATCTTTTATACCAATGTTTTCTTACGATTTATTTCGATTTATGCCATACCTAGTTTAGTTAATTTTTGCATAGTACATTTTATTTTCCCTGTTATCTCTACCGTTGTTTTACTGATAGATTGCTGTTAACAAAATGTTAAAAAAATGTATAATAGGTTAGGATTTGTTTTAAAATGTTTAAAAATTGTATATTCACATGTTTATACAGGGTGTTTACGAAATCTTACCATGTTCTCGTTAATTGGATAAAATTGTTTAATAGGTTAGAGTTGTTTTGAGACGTTTAAAAATTGTTCCTGATGTCAATTTTTTTTCACCCGACGAACGAGGGGAGTGTAATGAAGCATCCTAAAGTCATACCTCATTACTAAGAAGTTTCAGTGTAGTGCCGTGTGCACATTTGCCACACGACGGCGATTCATACTCGATATACTAAATTTGCACACCGCCCGACTCCGACCGTCTCAAAAAGGAGGGATAGTTTCGTGTATAAAAGCCCAGCCGCGGATCGAGAAGAGCACTGAGTACATCTCTCTGTGGACTGCCGACGGCGCGCTGAGCCGAAGACAATTTACTGATTTATGCACCAAGTGACGTGACTCTCCGGACCGAATATATCTTGACCTAGAGAAGTCTTACGGCGCGCTGAGCCGGGGACAGAACTTGTGCCAAGTGTTATTTAGTCCAGTGATGTCCCGACGAAACCGACACGGAGCAAATATAAATTAACAGAGGAGTGACCCGGCGAGTTGAGCCGATAGCTTGCTCGAGTTGATAGTTATTAGCCCGCCGCCGTTTCCGCCGTCAAAACCCCTACTCGCCGCATCACTGCATTACACTCTCGTCGTCTCTCTCATTCATACGATTTAAATATCACCTGATTACCAATAACCGTAAAAGATACGGACCTAAAAACCGATAACCTGTAACTATTGTATATCATGTAAACCTGCATATTTTACCTGTTGAAAGATAATAAATTTGTTAATTTTGATTGGGTTGTCTTATTAAACTAATCTGGATCCTGAACTAATCTCCGACTCCAGCTACCCAGAGCAAAACACCGTTACATAATTTGGCGCCCGAGCAGTTTCCGTTACATAATTTGGCGCCCGAGCAGATATAGAAAGGCCGTTACATGACGATCATCCTATAGCTTTAAATACAATATTTGGTTATGTTTTAATGGGAAAACTGCCTATCACAGCTTTGACTGTGATTAAATATTTTTTCTGTTCTCTTTCCACACCATCCGTAGAAGACGTTCTAAAAAAATTTTGGGAAGTTGAAACTGTTCCAGAAGTCAATTCTCTGTCTCCTGACGATACACTCTGCGAACAAAAATTTATAACAACCTTTTCTCGCAATGAAACGGGTAGATTTATTGTCTCACTTCCTTTTCGTAGTAATGAACCCATTTTTCCCAACTCTCGTAATTTATCTCTAAAATATTTTCTTTCTTTGGAGCGTACACTACGTAGAGACCCCGCTTTATATAAACAGTATTCAGATTTCATGCAAGAATATTTAGATCTTGGTCACATGGAGCTTCTTATATCTCCTTCCGATTCTCAAAAAACTTATTATATCCCGCATCATTGTGTTCTTAAACCTTCAAGCAGTACTACGAAACTACGAGTAGTATTTAATGCTTCCGCTAAAATTCCGCCTCATTCTTCACTTAATGATACCCTTTTAACCGGCCCCAAGTTACAAAGAGATATCGTCACCATTTTGTTAAATTTTCGACTTCATAAAATCGCATTTACCGCAGATATCAAACAAATGCACAGACAAATTTTAATTAATTCCACTCATACAGATTATCAGAGAATATTGTGGCGCTTCACATCTGATGGTCCTGTGCAAGATTTTCGTTTGAAAACCGTTACTTACGGTATTTCTTCGGCCCCCTACCTTGCTATACGTACTTGATTGCAGTTAGCTGAGGAGGGAAAATCTGGTTTTCCTTCAGCCGCTAATGTTCTTAATTTTGACACTTAAATCGATGATGTAGTGACAGGAAGTCCATCGCTGGAAAATGCTTGTCATTTAAAAAATGAACTAGTTGAACTTCTAAAGAGAGGTGGTTTCGAGCTACGAAAGTGGGCTAGTAATGACCCCAATTTATTAAGTGATTTACCTGCCTCTCACTTGTCTAGTAGTCCCCTTTCTTTGGACGACGAGTGTATTTTAAAAATCTTAGGTTTACATTCGTATCCAGCTTTGGATATATTTTCATACAACGTAGAACCTATAGAAAGATCATGTACTAAACGTCATATCTTATCAGAGTTAGCCAGAATTTTCGATCCACTAGGTTTTTTAGCTCCCATTACATTCTTTACTAAATATATTATTCAATTATTGTGGTCTTTAGGTATAAATTGGGATGAAACACCGCCAGATGATGTGCTCTCTCTTTGGTCACGATTCAAATCTGAATTTCCTCTGTTGTCTCGTGTTGCCATTCCTCGTCACTTACGCATACTTGACAGTTTATCTTGTGAAGCACATGGTTTTTGTGATGCATCCATGAAAGGCTACAGTGCAGTAGTATATTTTAAAGTGCTTAATGAAAACGGCGACATTACTACCCTTGTGCAAAGTCTAAGATAGCGCCACTGCGCCGCATTTCAATACCGCGCCTGGAACTTTGTGGTGCTGTACTTCTTGCCGATTTGTTTTCTTTTGTTTTACGTACGTACCATGATAAGATACATTTCAGTAAGATTTGTGCCTGGACTGATTCCACTATTACTTTATCATGGATAAAGTCCTCTCCACACAGATGGAAAACATTTGTCAGTAATCGTATTACTTTTATACAAGACAAAATTGCATCCGAAAATTGGTTTCACATTTCTTCTGGTGATAATCCAGCAGATCTTGCCTCTAGAGGTTTATTTCCATCCGAGTTACTTAATAACGCTTTATGGTGGGCGGGACCTATTTTTTTGTCTGACCCACAAGCCTCCTGGCCCTCTCATGTTTCTGACGTTGCGTTATGTTCTGAAGCACTCGCAGAGGAAAGAAAAATTACTTTACATTCTGCAGTTTCTTTAAATATTTTTGATCCTCTTTTAAATAAATACTCTTCCCTTAGCAAACTACAACGCGTGGTCGCGTATGTTCAACGCTTTATATTTAATACAAAAAATTCCGCTATTAAAAAAAATTCTTCTTTTTCCTTTCATGAATTACATCAAGCTCTATTAATGTTAGTTAAACGCACCCAACATTTGGTATTTTCTGATATTTTAAATCAACTCAAAGCTGGGAAACCGCTTTCTAAACCTTTTCAAAAACTCAGCGTTTTTCTTGATGATCAAGGTATTATAAGAGTGGGAGGTCGATTACACCATTCTTCATTGTCTTACGATAAAAAACATCCTGTTTTGTTGCCACGTTCTGGTCGTCTTACGGAATTAATTATTGAATATTTTCATAAAAAATACTTGCACGCAGGCTTACAATCTGTTCAATTTCTGATCATGCAACAGTTTTGGATAATGTCCTCAAAAAGAGCAATACGTGGCGTCTTATCTAAGTGTCATACCTGTTGGCGACTTCACCCTCTCCCTTGTCAACCTGTAATGGGAAATTTGCCTTCCGCACGCATCTCACAGGTCGAACCATTTTTGCACACTGGTCTGGACTTTGGCGGTCCGTTTCAGATTACTTTGGGTAAACGACGAGAAGTCCCAGAAGGCATACTTATGTCTATTTGTTTGCTGCGCCACAAAAGCTTTGCACCTAGAGCTTGTGTCCGACCTGACAGCTGATGCATTTCTTGCCGCATTGCGACGTTTTATTGCTCGTCGCGGACGATGCAACCATCTTTATAGTGACTGTGGCACCAATTTCGTTGGCGCTTATAATCAGCTTTCCGCACTCTTAAAATCCGCTGCTGAATCTGAGGCCATTGAATGGCATTTTAACCCTCCTTCCGCTCCGCATTTCGGGGGACTTTGGGAAGCCGGAATTAAGTCGGTTAAGACACACTTAAACCGCGTTATTGACCAACAAATTCTGACATACGAAGAATTATACACATTACTGGTTCAAATTGAGGCATTTTTAAATTCGCGTCCCTTAACTCCAATAAGCACTGATCCTAATGATCTCTCCGTTTTAACGCCCGGACATTTTTTAACGCTTGAGCCTCTAACTGCCCTCCCGGAAACTGACCTGACTGCGGTGCCCGTGGGACGTCTAACTCGCTGGCAAATGCTACAACGTTTGCACCAGGATTTCTGGTCGCGGTGGCATTCTGAGTATCTACATACTCTGCTGCGAAAAAGTAAGTGGACTTCATCCTCTGATTCTGTTATACCGGGATCCATGGTTTTGATAAAAAATTCACTGGCTCGCCCTTTACAATGGCAACTGGGTCGCATTGAATCTGTCCATCCTGGTGCAGACGGCGTTGTTCGCGTTGCTACTGTGCGTACAACTAATGGGCTCCTAAAGCGCCCTGTTGTTAAATTATGCTTATTGCCCTATTCTAAATCGTAAAATACGTTGTAATTTAGGTGGGCGGTATGTTCCGTCCTCAGTTATTTGCTAGTTTTATTTTTAATTATTATAGGTATTATATTACTTTAATTTTATATTTCATTAACTTTATTTAACGCTAGCTTTAAGTAGGAATAAAATGCACTCGTGCGTCGTTCATTTTGGCTCACCCTGTATCTTTGCGCGCTAACAAAAAGAGATTTTTTGTGATGCCTAACGAAACATTTCGCTGTCTAACCTCGTGTCACTGTAGACGAGTGAAGTATACCGCAAAGATTATTACTAATCAACTTCGCTTTTGTGTTTATATTTCCGCTTGTGTGTGTACAAGGGTCATTTTGATCTTTGAAGATTAACAACATCTTGGGATTCCCTATCTGGAGGCCTCCTGAAGCTGGACCACGGAATTCTGGAAGGAGTAAAGGTAGGATCCATATAAATCTCTTTTCCCGCAACAGTCCACTATCTCTTTCTTTTTTTAATACATTAAAATTATTTTTATTCACCGCACGTTAGCGGATTACTCTCAGTTCCCTAACAACGTGGCTTGCAAATTTTAAGAGCTAGTTTTTTTTCGGATTAAGCTGCATGACGTATATTTATCGTAGGACCATAAGTTTATTATATACGGGGTGATCAATGAAGTCATGCAAAAAATCAAAAAGTTTGTATGAGTGAAATTTTGGCAAAAAATTTTTTTGGTCGTTGCAATATGGTTCCTTACTAAGGTAACATCAATATCTCTAGACGGTTTTGTCAGTTTTTGGATTAAGGCCCTTAGGCCTTGTACACACTACTCAACATAAAATTTGGATGCCGAAATCTTTAAAATGCTATAACTTGACATTGGATTGACGGTTCTTGATGATTTTTGCGGATTTGGAATCCTTATTTCACGTAGATTTTCTATGGTCTAAGCATTTTATTTGAGGGTTGAAATTTACACATTATACCGGGTCGATAATAAACAAAAACGTAGCGACAAGAACAAGTTAATTACATTAAATTCTACAATATACAACATTGCTCAACAACGACCAAAAGTCAATTCTTAAAAAATGTATAATTCTAATTCTGGTAATTTTTAATAACTGAAAAAAAATTTAACTAAAAAATTAAAAATTAATTTAATTTAAACTTAAATTAAAATTACCTAATTAAAATTAGGTACATTAATTAAAAAAAAGAGAAGCTAATATTTTGTTGGTCCTCCTGCTCGGAATATTACTTCCCGACATCGATTTGGTAGAGTATCCACAAGATTATTTGTAAAATCTTGTGGAATATTCTCCCATTCTTCACGAATGGCCTCACTGAGCGTTTCTAAGGTTTCCGGGGGTAGATCAAGAGATCTTACTTTAAGTTTTAAATAAGACCAAACGTGTTCGATGGCATTAAGATCCGGAGACTTTGCAGGCCAGTCCATCCTATTGATGTTTTGTGCCTGCAAAAACTCTGTGATCCTTCGCGCTCTGTGAGGTCGAGCATTGTCATCCACCAATAGAATTTCTGGGCCGTAATGTCGAACAAAAGGAACAACAATAGGTTCCAAAATTTCCTCCTGATAAACAGTAGCATTAATGGTTTGGTTGGTAATGAATAGCTCGGTTTTACCATTTCTTATGATACCTCCCCACACTGTAACACCTCCGCCACCAAATGCTTCTTGAGGGGCCATATTTTCCTCCAAATATCGCTGATTTGGCCTTCTCCAAACTAACATTCGGCCATCGGAGTGAAACAAATTAAATCTTGTTTCGTCAGTAAATAAACAATGGCTCCACTCTGCATTACCCCAATTCGCATGCCGATTTGCCCATGCCCGCCTATTCGCTCTATGGCGTTGTAATAACCGCACACATTTTGCTCTGCGACGGGCTCTATAATTTAAAATGTTTGGCATTATGTCATGTTTAAAAAAAAAAAAACTCACCTCAAGTTGTTTTTATTTAATGTTCTTCTCACTGTTCTGTCCGAAACTCTCACCCCAGTTTGTTGTCTTAAAGAGTCATTTAGTTTTCTAGAGTTCTTTGTTCTATTCCGCATAGTTTCTCTCATTAAAATTCTTTCGGTTCTTTGGTTTATTTTTTTTGTATGTCCACCCCCATGCCCATAATATGATCACCAGTAGTTTTGACGCGGCGGTTCAAATTATAAATTGTCTTTCGGCTGACATGGTAAATGTGCGCAACTTGCTGTTTTGACATTCCTTCGTTGAGAAGTCGAATGCAATTTTCCCTTTCTGCCGTGGTTAAACGCCTCACATTAATTAAACTTTACAAAATTATAACATTGAAATATGTCAGATTATTTCTAAAATAATGTAAACAGTTTTTAATTCCATAGCAACAAATTTGTTTTTCCAATGGCTACTTTGAAATTGACGCGTCGCGTAGATATTACACCCGATCATAATTATGGGCATGGGGGTGGACAAAGAACTCTGTAAAACTGAATGATTCTTTGAGACAACAAACTGGGGTGTGAGTTTCGGACAGAACAGTGTTCTCACTGTTCTGTCCATTAAATAAAAACAACTTGAGGTGAGAATTTATTTTTACAAAAACTTAAATAATGCCAAACTTTAGAGCGCGTCGTACCCTACGTTTTTGTTTATTATCGACTCGGTATAATGTGTAAATTTCAACCCTCAAATAAAATGCTTAGACCATAGAAAATCTACGTGAAATAAGGATTCCAAATCCGGAAAAATCATCAAGAACCGTCAATCCAATGTCAAGTTATAGCATTTTAAAGATTTCGGTATCCAAATTTTATGTTGAGTAGTGTGTACAAGGCCTAAGGGCCTCAATCCAAAAACTGACAAAACCGTCTAGAGATATTGATGTTACTTTAGTAAGGAACCATATTGCAACGACCAAAATTTTTTGCGGAAATTTCACTCATACAAACTTTTTGGTCCTACGATAAATATACGCCATGCAGCTTAATCCGAAAAAAACTAGCTCTTAAAATTTGCAAGCCGCGTTCAAAAATTTGCATTCCTGTTGAAAATATTGAACTTTAAATTTTGCCTAAAAGTCTCTATGTGTAAGTTCGAGTGGCCAGCAGTTTAGTTATCAAATCCGATACGTCATGTTTTTTAATTTTGAGCAAGTTTTCCGTATAAAACTTTTCAATATCTAGCACAGAAATGGCAGTTTACCTCAAGTGAATTTTATTTTTAAGCTGCCACCAGCGCCGTCTATGCATTTTTGAAATTGTAACGTACTGTAAATGGGTTTTGGGTCAGGCAAGAGCAGAATACATAAAACCGTGTTCATAGTAAGAAAAAAAATCGAATTTCATTTTTAAGCTGCCTCTATAAATTTTTGAAATTCTAACATACTGAAAATGTGTTCATAGTAAACAAAAAAAATGGTTATTTACATCTATAATAACGCTTTCCGTGGACACATTGTATAATGATAGGCAAACAGAAAATTTAGTTGAAAGCTTTAACAATGGTTTAATTAAAAATATGAAGAATGTTTCTAATAGAAATGTGAGTTGTGACACATTGAAGAATTGTTTTTTGCTCAGTTACCGAAGTAGTAACCCCATGACACTCTTAATTTAATACTTAATTTCAAACTTAAAATCAGATTGGATATGCTAGCACAGGTGGACCGATATGACAAAAGTTAAGCCTGTCACAAAGGTAAACGAAACATTTGCAGTGTGAGAGGTACTATGCTGTACAGAAAAATTAGAAAACTTGAACTAAACTCATAGTTAGGACTCTTAATGATGTGTATTTATCACAATTGTTTAACGAATACATTATTTGGACAAGTCAGTTAGACCAGATGTTAACCGTCTGCCTTACAACGTCGAATATATTCGGCATACAAAATTGTGCAGTTTTTTTAAAATGACGAAATATTAAGTTCCTCATTGTTTCGCTAGTATTTTCCATGCAATGTCAAAATAACTCGATCAAAATTATGTACAGTGTTGTTTTATGATAAAATGTATCTTCTTCACTACTTCGACTAATATATTATGCAACCATATATACATATTATAAATGCGGATTGTATATCTATGTAACAGTTAGATCAGACTCTGGGATAGATAAAAAGATTCATTTCTGTTGCATTTCTCCAGTTTCTAGAATCTTACCGTTTGAAGTGTTACGGATGTTCTTCCTGTTTTTATCTTTTAGTACCAGTAAATAAATTTTAAAATGTCTGAATTATACACTGAGGATTCTGATGTGATTGAGTTATACGTGTCGAGTGAAGACGAATATGTTTTAGAAGATGAAATTGAACAGTCAGAGAGTAATACAGCGGAAACAGATAGTGCTTCATCTGAGGGTGACAATGATGATCTCGCGGCAGCACGACAGTGGTGTGACGTTACTGGTAACTTGAATTTACCAGCTCCACCAAGATTTCGGTTTACTGGTTGGTATTTACTACATATTATTTTCTTTTCAATCCATTTTTATAACAATTATTATTTGTGTATAGCAGTCGTGTTCTTTGTAGGTACTCAAGGAATAAACGTAGAAATTCCACCCGATCTTGATAAAGTATTGCCATTTTTCGACAATGAATTAGTACATATTATAACCTCAGAAACGAACCGTTATGCGTTACAAAATTTGGATAATAATGGTAACTGGCATAATATTACAGTTGAAGAAATGCGTACTTTTTTCGCACTTACTTATTACAAAGTATTATAAAAAAAAAAAAATCTTCAACAATATTGGACCAGAAATGCTACTAAACTCCTTTTTTTCGTAAAACTATGACTTATAAGAGATTTGTTACAACAAAACAATACCTTCATTTTGCCAATAATGAGACATATGATGCAGAACATCATGAAAATCCAAATTAAATAAAATTTGGCCAGTATATAAATATATAGCAAAGATATTTTCAGATATATACACACCCGAAAAAGATGTTACTATTGATGAGAGCCTTCTTCTATATAAAGGTCGATTGGGCTGGGTTCAATACATCCCACTCAAAAGAGCTAAGTTTGGGATCAAATCCTACATGCTTTGCCAGTCTAAGAGTGGCTATGTATGGTCTTTATTTGTTTATACTGGTAAAGGAACTAATTTAAATCTGGATTATAAAAATTTGCCAATGTCTTCATCAACAGTGTTGACTCTATTGAAACCCCTTTTGAATAAAGGCTATTGCCTAACTGTGGATAATTTTTATACGTCTCCCCAATTGGCTGATCTGCTGATTTCAAATGGAACGGATATATACGCAACTCTGAAAATATCGAAAAAAGGAATACCACAGTCCTTCAAAGCGACAAAATTTAAAGAAAGCGAAATAAAAGCATACCAAAAAGGCAAGATTTTAATCTTGCGTTGGCGGGACACGTCACGTTGAGTTTAAAAAATTAAAATATTATGAAGCAGAAACCAATAATGAAAATAAAAATATGTATGTTTGCAAATCCTAAGAAGAGGCCCTTAGTGCATTTTACTATTTTATTTACTCGATATTCCTTTATAATTATAATTAAGAAAACGTTACGGAAAATAGAAAATCTTTATCAAAGAATGGACTACTTGATTACCATTAATCAAGCCTATGGGTTCTGGAAATTTTAAGACAGATGACCTGCCAGCTAAAACCGAGGATGGTTTAAACAAAATTAAAGAACTTGAAAGTACAGAAATCTTTCAAAAAATGCTAAGTTATTTACTTACGTACTTTCGTAACTTTGCTATTGATGTCCTATAGACCTATGAATTTAAGGACTTTTTCATTACATACTTCATAAGTAATATTTTAAGTACTTCAAGTTTCAGTAAATGCACAAATTATTGACTGATTGATTGATTTGCCAGCGTAAGGTGAGTATTGCTGCCGATTCCACATGGAGATTTGTTCCTCCACGCAGCCCGATCGCCGCTGACCGGCCAAATGCTGTCGCCCGGTCGTCTATTGCATATTCATGCCATGACTGGGCGGCTCCACCCGACCGACCAACGGACGCTCCAACCGCGTGCCGGAACAAATCCCTGATGCTTTTATATACTGCCAGACCGGCTGCATACCCTGGATTGGACATTGGACAAGATTGTTGTCAGCAGAGAGAGGGTAGTGGTTGGACGGAAGGAATAGTCTTCCACCACTAGTACTCCCACATCGGTAGTCATAAAAACTCACCCCTGAGAGTTGACAAGGAGGCGTTCGGCATCCCCGGCATTAATCGAAATGAGCAAAATCGTTAAACACCAGGGATTACCAAAACAGGCATGTGTACGAAGAAAATCCAAGAATTTCACGATAAGGTGACGAAAGCATTTCTCGACGAACACGCCAAGAGACTGCGCACATAAAACCCATATAAGCCTCAGAATCATAAAAGCTGTTTTGGACAACAATATTCAACTAATAAAGCTTCTTGCTCACCTATCAGACAAACTGCAGTCACTTGTTAAAACAGGTTGGGAAAAACAATTGAAATCCCTAATTAAAAAACCATTGGGAAAAAGAGAATCAGGTTGACTTTCAAAGAGTCAGTTCGGAACTCCTAGATATTCTTATGAACAGCGACAACGATGGCAGATTTAGTTACGGCAACCATATGTAATAGATACCAAACTTGTTAACATCCCTGCAACACCAAAACTAAACCCTAGGGCGTTTTATCATACCTTTTATGGCCATCATGACCAGATTTTTCACATTATGTCTTACCATTTTTATGATGACGTAGAAAAAAAACTGAATAAAAATTAAAAACAAAACAACACAAAGTTGGGATGAGCTCTCCAAGTATTCCAGCGTTCCAGATCACGTTACCAATATGTGAGTCCTTGACACGTTTCTCTACACCTCCTCCAAGATTGACCTACAAAAAATCAGCAAATGTAGCACTTGAAAATAATTTTAAATTTTAAGCATACCTTCATTTCAATTTTTAATCTCCATATACAACCACATCATTATAAAATACCATCCAATAGTAGACACACCTAGCTAAAATTTTCATTTCCGTCCATTCAGAAACATTAAACACTGAACATCGTATAGGCCCCTAGAAAAGGACAAAAATATTTAAGATATTTTAGTTCGATATACAAGGTGTCCCATAAGTGAATGATCCAACGAAGTGAGGTGATAATGTCATTTCAAATATATATAACTATACATGTGGTCATCAGATTGGTTTAAAAGTTATGGTATGGTTTAAAAGTTATTAAAATTTTTGTATTTTTCCCTGAAATTGCGCAGTGTCTAAAAATTAATCAAAAAAGTATGTGTTTCGTTGTTTTATTTCTTTTAAGATTGTAACGCCATTGGTTTTAACAGAAGCGTGGTCGTATGAGGCGACCCCAAGTGGGAGACAGAGAAAAGGAGACAGAAAGATAAAGACGTGCTTTGTTGTTATTGTTAGTTAGTTAAAAGTATCGCTTGATTGTTAAAGTTCATGTGTAAACACGATGTAATAATAAATAGGCATTTTTTTCCTTCTTCAATTCTTTGGGATTTCCTGCCACATGTATGTTTTCTTTTTTACCGGTGCTAGGGAAATCTACAAAATATATCACAATTAACCAGTATGTTACTGGTAAAAAACCTCTATGCCTGTGACGTTTACGTCAAAGGATCAGTTAATGGTTGGTTTTTTTAAATAAACAACACAAATAAGTATAAAAACTTGAAATTAAATATTTCGCCGACGTTTCGGAAATCCAATCTGTTTCCTTTTTCAAGGCTTTTTTGAAAAATCTTTTTTACTGTGTATGACAAATACACAGCTCTAAGAATGTTTGTTATATTCAATATCCATAGATACTTACTATTTACATAGAACTGTTGATATAGTTAACAGTTTTTTAGTTTTTATACAATGTTAAGTTTGTGAAGTTCTTCTTTTAACATTGGCAGCCAAGTTGTACAGACATCTACGGAACAATTCGATACGCAATTATCCTCATTCAATAACACTATCGCGGATTCTTTAATTTTTCTTTTTTTGCTATCTGCCCTTTGTTAAAATTTTTGCCGAGTTCCAATTTATTCTATGTCCGTTCTCCCACGCATGTTCGCAGATCTTGGACCTCTGAATTTCATTTTTTCTGATATAATTTTGATGTTCGCACAATCTTACACTAAAAGGTCTGGATGACTCACCCACGTATTGTTTGTTGCACTCACACGGAATACTATAAATGCAGTTTTTTGAATTTTGCTCGTGGTTTGTCGGTTTCGTCTTTGTCAGAATAGATTTTAAAGTGTTGCTTGTTTGAAATATCGTCCTAATATCAAATCTATCACCGATGCGGCGCAACTTTTCGGATAATCCGCATACATAAGGAATTAATGCTGTGTAACAATTTTCAGGTTTTTGTCGTACCTTATGTATTGAAACATTTTCTTTATAGGATTTTGCAAACAGTGGAAAGAAAAGCTATCTATGAGAACTAAAGGAAACCTTATGTATGCGGAGGGATACAGTTTATAATAATATGTACTTGGAAAGTAAGTTTGTGGCGTAGTGGATTTTGTAGTTTTTGTAGATACTGTTATTTTACAAAAAAACTCCTTTCAAAAGGAATGCCCATGTGTGTCATTCTGTGTGAGTTTGAGTCCATTTGATTCGGAAATTAAAAAATGATGTCGCAGTAAAGGACAACATTCGTGATTTCAACTTTCTTTTTAATTAATTTTTTGGGAGCACTATGCAATCTCAAGGGAAAGTACAAAAATTGAAATAACTTTTAAACCATCAACAACTGAATATCCAAATATAGTTATTTTGATTGGAATTGATCTCTTTCATCACCACATTGCCATCGATTGTCCACTTACAAAAAAACAAAAAAATGTATACATAATAATAGCTTTATATACAAATATAAAATATTGGCGATCTCTAAATATCCCTATCTGCACCTCTCACTGTGCATGATTTAAGGTTGCGATTTTGTAGAGTGAGAAAGAAATATGTGTTTATTTCTAGCTTATTATAAATGTTTTACCAACCAAACATTATGGGTACTTTTCAATATTGGTGAGTACACCAATCTCAACCGGTTCCTCACAGAGTTGTCTCAAAATTAACCGACTAACAAAGATAAGTTGTTTTCAAATTTACCGGTGTGATTAGCTGTTTCAACTAGCGAGGCACCACATTCACATATTTGACAAGCGTCTAGAGAGACCGAAATGCGGAAGCTTCAAGCATGCGCGGTATACGTGCCTACTAACCAGCTGATTCCGTGACAGCTGTAATACGCCCAATTCGTGTGACGTCACGGAGACCATTTTGTTACGGTAGATCAAGATATTCAGTTATAGGCATTTTATCAATTTTATATTTAGCAGGGTTATCACGTTTGAAGTGAACATGCGGATAGTTTGCAAGGAATGTAAAAAATCGTGTTGTAAGGTCGCGAACCTGAGATCTCACATAAATAAAAAGCATCCAGGTAGGTAGGAATCGGTGTAAAAGGTAAACAGTAACTTAAAATTGTACTAATAGGTTTACACAGACGAGGTCTTATACTTTTAACCTCTTTTTACGTAAATTAGACAAGACTGGACAGTGTAAAGTTGAGTTTATAAAAACCCATGTGGGCCACAAACAAGATATAGGGCATTTGGTTCTCACAACTCTTGAAAGCCAGGAATTGGCCACATAATAAAGACGTTTTATTATTATTATTATTATAAATTGCATCAAAAGTTCCTTTTCAAACTATTTTGGATAATGTACGTGACTCAGTTAGAAATTCCAAATTAGAACGATTACATTTGCTAAAAATGAAAAATCTATACAATATTGAAAAGGCCTATAATAACAGTGAATCTGCGTACGTCATGCAAATGATGCCGTAAGCGTAAACCGTTGGGTTAATGAAATGGAGGCAAATGTACTCTTTTATAAACCACAAAATTCGTTCAATGAAAAGCATCCGGAACTGAAAGAAGAGGATTTTACATTAATAATAATGACTGAGGGACAAGTCGAAATGTTGTCGAACTTCGGAGATGACTGTATTTGCCTAGATAGAACTCACGGATTGAACGGTCACAGATTTTAAATGAATTCTCTTCTAGTCATCGATGACTTTAGAGAAGATTATCCATGACGGACATGGCAGGGAGCTTCTACAATGCCTGGATTCAAGTGATGGATCCACCGCAGTTCAGGTAGATATTAATACATGGATATCAACTTTTGATTTTGCATAAAAGTATTTTTCTAGCTATTCTGTATACTATTAGTTTAGCTTTTTGAACAGACAAACAGACAGATGTCCGGCGGGATTTTATTTTATACTATGTATAGTTTATCCCAAACTTTTCGGTATAAAAAATGCCAGTGCCTCTGTCGGCGTAGTAAGGACAGAGATCCCGACAAGAAGTTTGGGGTAAAGTATAGAAATTTAGATAAATATATAAGTACCTATGCTGCTGTATGTTTACAGATCAGTGATAATGCAATGCAGGCAAGCAATCCTATACGTGTGACCGGTAATTCCTTTGTATGTTCATTCGGGTTTATGTCGAGAACTTCTGAATAGATATTGATAAGGTTTTCACTACTATCATATAGAACATCTCTCGAGGAAAGTTTAGATGGCACATTAATTTGATAAAAATCAATCATGCAGTCATGATTTGAGAAATCATTCAAAGCAACGTAGTAAATATTATATATTATGGGTTGCGAGTACTCTTGTCTATATAGTTTAGGCGGTGTCAGATGGTAATAGAGGACATCCAGAACCAGTAGTCAATGGGAACTCTACGAAAATAAACTTTGAATATTTTTTTTGCTTACAGCAATTACAACTATTTTTGGATGTATATATATAAAAAATATGTGGTCTTTAGAATATGTCTTCATATACCTAGTTTCTGTTTCATCTCACTAGGTTAAGTAGTTTACCAGATATACATATATTTTTCAAATCTCTCTTTTTGAAGTTTTCTTGAAATATCTCCGGATTCCAAAACTCAAAAATGGCCAATGAAAATTAGGATATTATCAAGTGATGCATAGCCTGACCTAGACGTTGATATAGTTAATAAGGCTATTCTAGAGCAGGTAGAAACACATGTTTACATAGCCATTTTACTCGAAATATCTATAACAATATGACGGCAAGGGCAGTCAAATACTTTCAATGTGTTTTAGAGACGCCTCCCAACACATCTAGATCGATATCGAAAAAGCAAATGAAAATGGCACTCACCTTAAATTCTGAAATTTTTCGAACACGTACACAACGTGCATTAATGATCTAAATACATTGCACCATAATTGAAAAACACCAACCACTCAATGCAAAAAATATACAACCCAACTAGCGTAGAGGATTTGACAGCAACCACCATGATTACAGCTTGGCTTCTGGCTTGGGCTTTGGCACAGAGTAATACAGAGTTTTCACTCAACACTCAATGCTATTCCCTATGTTCACAGTTTCATTTTTTGTCGTGTGACGTATACCTGCCCAGATTATGCGCAGAAATGTTCCTTGCGATAGACAGGGTTGGCTTCAGGTCAAGAGCTACTTTAGGCAGGGGTGGTATTAAGTATTTACTTCCATGTTATATTATGAAGGTGATAAATAAATGTTGTTAAATAAATTCTCATCAATCATAATTTTGTAACATTCACGTTAACAAATTACTTTCTCTTTTTATTGTACTTACATGCATTCCTAACCAAAATAAACCGAACTCTACTGAATTATTTAGAATTTAAAAAATATTTCATGGAAAATCCACAAGACAATATATGAAATTGAAAAACTTTTATCCAACCGAAAATTAAAGGAACATTTCATTATGAGGATAAGCGATTATACTAAAATATAACAAAATATTAAAAGTTGTATTTCTTTTTATTCCAATTTATTGTAAAAAATGTAGATTAACACAAAATTGATGGTTGAAAATTTGTACATAAATGCTTCTAATTGTTCAAAAGATGAATAGATTTAAGTTTTGTGAGTAAAATTTCTGAAAATCTTCCTAGTAATAGTTTATTTAAAACATTTTCATATTAATACTTTCTAATATTAACTAGGAATAAACAATATCTATTAACACTCAGAAGTAGAAAAATATATATTTATAGAAATACGCATAAAGAGCATACAATTGTTAACAATATAACACACTGAACGTGGGTATATACAGAGTACATTAATTGATTGTAAACGAAATTTAAAAAAACAGATCAACAAAAATATTTAGATATCTCGATAACTAAATATTCAAAATAAAAGTTATTACAATAGTTTTCATAAATAATGGTAAAGTATATAGATATTTTTATAATTCTTGCCAGTGTTACTGCAAAATAGACTAAGTTACAGAAGACAGTCTCGGATGTCTCGGAAAGAACAAATTTTCATGTATGTGTGCGTGTGTGTGACAACAGGTGCCATTTTTTTATGGTATCACATGTTATTTTGAAAAGTGATCTTCACAAAATTGAATAAATCCATCTTTTTCCATTTTTCTCCTTTTCGACTGACGTTCCTGATGAAATAATTTTCTTTTCAGTTTTATGACTTCTTCCCTAAATTTAGTTTTCCATGGGGAATAGGAAGTAAAAAAGACGTTGCAGTCTGGGTCTGAGCAGATGTATCTGAAAATAAATAGTTTCTGTTGTACATAATTGGTCAAAAAAATATTATGACTATTTCGTTTTTTATTTCTAATATATTTATCCTGAAGTAAACGGTGTACGTTGGATATACACGAGAAAAATTTGAGTTATATCCACAAACTAAAATAACAAAAAAAAAAGAATTTATATTATGATACACTGTATACGTCTATACAAAATAAATATAAAGCATTTTAATTTTTAATTTTTTTTGGTACTTTCTTTTGTAGCCGTTAAAAGTGACTATAGTGCCAGTGTGCGGAAGAAATAAAAGTGCAAAGAATTTATATAAATTCTTTGTAAAAATGATGCAATGCCTGCCAAATTGAATTTCCCATAGTTTGACAGCAACTGAGTTGAGTCAGGTTGAGTAACATTACATAAGCTCTTCTTAAATATTGCGGTGAAAATGGCTGTAATATAACCGAAACTCGTGAAAAAAATAGTTGAAACGAATATAAGATTTCTGAAATCAGAAAAATCAAATTGACAAAATTTAAATGGACCATGAAATATGAAAATGTTTTGTTATCAAAAGAAATTTTGTTAGCAAAACTTTTTAAGGATTTTAATTTCATTTTTACAGTTTTTAATTTCCTTTTTTAATCATATCCTCATCTGCTCAAAAAAAAACATAACTCCTAGAGGTTATTTCACAAATGTGTTTAGGTTTGTCTTGACTAGACTCTAGCAGGATGTCCTCAAAACGTTTTATTCAGAACGTTTTAGGGACGATAGCAAACGGACGTCCCTGGGACGTACCATGTAAACCCGGGACGTTCAGACCAAACGAGGACCTAAGTGAACGTCCTGGGGACGTTTGGTGTTATCAGGGTAATACAAGTGCAAATAATATATTTTTATTGTTCTAATAGGGTATAGTTACTAGATGTTTGTGTTTGTGCATCCAACAATAAGTGCATCAAAGTATGACTTATAACCGTTTCGGGGCCATTTACCTTTAAATATTACGGAATTCACTAGATATAATCATAAGGTAAAATATTACTTATATTATCGCATGAAAATGTTTACATAGTTAATATTGCGTAAAGCCGACTCTGGCTTTTACGTCATAACTACCTCTGAGCCGGGGAACGCTGGAAAACGTAAACAAACAATATGGCGGTACACTTATTGGTTGTCACCTTCGAGCATATGCTCGAAGGTTGTCACTTGTCACTGTTAGCGAATTGATTGTCAGCTACAGCAACAGTTGATCGCAGTCGATTTAAAACATCATTGCATCAGTGATTTTTTAATTTGTATTTGTGATTGGCCGGATGCAGATAATTATGAATCGAAGATACTGTCGTGAGCAAAGAACAACTATTTTTTTCTGATGTAAATCTGTCTCTATAATTAAATAGGTGTACAAAACATATATTTATTTTTTGTGCATTAAAATATGATTTTATTAGCATTACTATTCGTGCCCTAAAATAATGGTAATTGCTACTGAAGTAAATCCTCATGGAAATTTCCACTTGTAATCTCCCAAGTGTTTGAATTATTGCCGAAAATTTTTCGAGTACATATGGATTATTTTTAAATTATCGCGAGTCGCGCAGCGACGAGAGTAATTTTCTTAAGAAATTCGTGTACGAGAGAAATTTCTTGCAATTAATTCAAGCACGTGGGTGATTTGGTAAGAAAATTTCACTCGAAAATAAACTCTATATCAATTGACATTAAGATTATTCTCAGATATAACAATAATATGGGTATTGTTGACAAAGTGACAGAAACGGATCGGAATTAGTAAGTAGTGTTGTTGTGCCTTTTTGCCAAAAGTTAAAATTATAAGAGTTATTTGAAAATGGAATAATACCATGTATACGTATAATAGATATAAATAATACCTTTTCCACCCATTTTGGTTTAAGAAAATTACTGAAAATTGTCAGGACAACTCTATTTATTGTACATTTCATTCACTAAAATAGGTGGACCGTTGTTTTCTTTATATATTCTCATGTTTTATACACATCGCATAGCACAGTTTCAGCGCAGTATAACTTGACAGAGATGGCTTTGAAACAAAACGTCATTACCTAGTTATTTATAATTATTTCATTGACAGTTTAACCAGTTTAAGCTCAATATTTCTTATTCTTGACGTTATTTTAGGGGTTTTTAAAGAATAAGGTTATAGAGTATAGAAATAGAACATGATATACAATATGCACATATTGTGAAGAACTTGTCGACTCGGGTCTACCGAAACGAGCAGACGTGTTTACGGAGCAGCACCGCGCCTCAGTAAGCATATGCACGTGTATTTTACGTGAATCTAACGTGGTTTGGTTATATACACGTTAATAGGTTGATTTTTACACGTGTAATAATTGGTTGAATTTTCAACGTCATTTTTTAGACGTTTTTTAAACGTTAAATATTACGAAATTTTAACTGTACAACCTTATTTCAACGTTGAAGTAACACGTTAGCTCCATGAAAATAATTTCACGTTCTATAAACGTTGATAATGCGTGTCAATTCACCAACAGTTCTACTTATACGTATATTACACGTGAAAATGATTGCTTAGTGCAATGTTATATCCATTAGAATTTATACAAGTATGAGTACACGTATATATCACGTTAAAATGTAACGATTATATAAGCAAAGAATTACACGTTTCATAAACGTCATTAATATGTTTTTTTTTAACAAACTTGCACAAATATTTCATATTACTTACTTTTGTGATACTTCAGTGTTGCTTTTAAGTGTATAATACGTTTAAACGTGAATGCTTAGTGCAACGTTGTAATTATTAGAATTTACAAGGGTATGCCACGTTGAGAAGTCACGTTTATATTAGTAAACAATTCTACGATTTAGAAACGTCGTTAATACACGTCTCTTTAACGAACTCTTGTAAAAACATTTCACATTAATTTTTGGTGTTACCTCACGTGTATAATACGTTTAAATGGGTGCCTACTATAATGTTATACGTGTATTATACGTGAAAATGATCTCTTAGTGCACACTGAAAGAAATTTCTATTATCTATAAAGAGAAATTGACTAACCCCTAATAAATATCTGCATTAAATAGGCTCCAGCAAGACTGCTCTGTAACCGCAACAAAAACGATCTTGCTAAGATGCACTTATTTACCGTTAATAAAAGTTTTTCTTATTATTTATTTGTTACTGTAGGTTGATAGCTTTGCTATCTGGAGTCACCACCTATTTTAATCTTAATAAGTTTTTTGTTATAGTTAGTAAGTTCCTATTTCTTACACCATTACTACCTTGTAACCGGAAAAGAACTTTCCTGCTGCTAATAGGTGACTTTTTAACCACTATGCAGCTTACATTATAATGGCAACAAATAATCTCTCTTGACCTAGTAATGTCATTTTGCAAGTACGTTACTTGTAAATTCAATATTTTAATTTTATATTTTTTAGACTTCACACTTCATATTAAAACACGTTTTTAATACATTTCTATGTTGACTCAGACAAAGAATTATTAAAATTAAAATACATTCATTTAAGGAAACAAACGACTAATAAACAATTCAGGGTGCCTATTAAAAAAGGGGAACTTTGACTTGTAAGAAGACACAATCATAGTTTACTATATAATAGCTGCTTTCGTTCAGCAGAGTGATTCGTAATGATAAGGCACCTACCTGTTTCATTTGTTGTCTCTGTCCCTATACCATGCAATTTTGCATCATATGATTACTGTACATTGAAATCCTGTTTATTATGATTATGAATCACTCTGCTGAACGAAAGCAACTAATATACAATAACATAAAACACAAGTTTTTTCATAAAAATTCTTTGCATAAAACCTTTCCCACAACTGTCTCGTCGAACGCCGAATTGCTTATTACACTGAAAGAAACCGACCAAATAGAATGTTTTGCTAAGATGATCTGCATTATCATAAGTATTTTTTTTGTTAAGACTACATTATCATTATCTAACCATAAGAAAAACTGTTTTGCTAATGAGATTTTGCAACGGTAAATCTTTGACTATTTGTCCCAATAGTAGCACTTACTTAAACTAGGTAAAATATCGTTATAAGTTTTCTTTTTATTAGGGGTAACTAAATAATTTCTTACGATAAATAAGTGCCTTAAGTTAAAGTTAACTATTTAATGGTTAAAACTCAAATAGACCTATGGTTGGTAAGTCACCTGTTAACTGTAAAGACGGGCTTATTAATCATAACGTCTTACTTATTTATTTTTGCACGTGGCGCAAGCGCAATTGAGTTTTTATCATCGCGCGCCATTTCATCCATGCAGCGACGCATGCAGTAACTAGTAAGCAATTCGGCGTTCGACGAGACAGTTGTGGGAAAGGTTTTATGCAAAGAATTTTTATAAAAAAACTTGTGTTTTATGTTATTTTATATTAGTTGCTTTCGTTCAGCAGAGTGATTCATAATCATAATAAACAGGATTTCAATGAACAGTAATCATATGATGCAAAATTGCATGGTATAGGGACAGAGACAACACATGAAACAGGTAGAGTAGTATTATTATGAGAAGATGCTCGCAAAAAATAATGCGCAGAGACGAGTTTGTGTGCCTTCATTGTTTTAAGCCAATGAGAGCGAATTGCGTCATATTTGACGTCGAAGCCAGTGGCACCGTCAATCTGCAGTCACAGGATCTGTGCTGCAGTATACTTGTTGTGTTCCCCATTTTTGATTGAATTAAGTGATATAACCTTACTTTCAGTGAAGAATGTCTTCATCGTAAACACCAGAGTATGACGAGTTTTAATATTCTACATTACACAGTTCCTCGACCTCGAAAATTTGATTAGAATTATTATATATCCTTCTACCCCAGATGATGCTGTCACTGGCAAAAATATTCGCGCACGTTAGCTCCGCCCCGAGCATCTTCTCATAATAATACTACTCTAGGTGCCTTATAATTACGAATCACTCTGCTGAACGAAAGCAGCTATTATATAGTAAACTATGATTGTGTCTTCTTACAAGTCGACGTTCCCCTTTTTTAATAGGCACCCTGAATTGTTTATTAGTCGTTTGTTTCCTTAAATGAATTTATTTTAATTTTAATAATTCTTTGTCTGAGTCAACATAGAAAAAATATAAAATTAAAATATTGAATTTACAAGTAACGTACTTGCAAAATGACATTACTAGGTCAAGAGAGATTATTTGTTGCCATTATAATGTAAGCTGCATAGTGGTTAAAAAGTCACCTATTAGCAGCAGGAAAGTTCTTTTCCGGTTACAAGGTATAGTAATGGTGTAAGAAATAGGAACTTACTAACTATAACAAAAAACTTATTAAGATTAAAATAGGTGGTGACTCCAGATAGCAAAGCTATCAACCTACAGTAACAAATAAATAATAAGAAAAACTTTTATTAACGGTAAATAAGTGCATCTTAGCAAGATCGTTTTTGTTGCGGTTACAGAGCAGTCTTGCTGGAGCCTATTTAATGCAGATATTTATTAGGGGTTAGTCAATTTCTCTTTATAGATAATAGAAATTTCTTTCAGTGTAGTTACTGCATGCGTCGCTGCAATCGCTGCATGGATGAAATGGCGCGCGATGATAAAAACTCAATTGCGCTTGCGCCACGTGCAAAAATAAATAAGTAAGATGTTATGATTAGTAAGCCCGTCTTTACAGTTAACAGGTGACTTACCAACCATAGGTCTATTTGAGTTTTAACCATTAAATAGTTAACTTTAACTTAAGGCACTTATTTATCGTAAGAAATTATTTAGTTACCCCTAATAAAAAGAAAACTTATAACAATATTTTACCTAGTTTAAGTAAGTGCTACTATTGGGACAAATAGTCAAAGATTTACCGTTGCAATATCTCATTAGCAAAACAGTTTTTCTTATGGTTAGATAATGATAATGTAGTCTTAACAAAAAAAATACTTATGATAATGCAGATCATCTTAGCAAAACATTCTATTTGGTCGGTTTCTTTCAGTGCAACGTTATAATCGTTACAAATTCATACACGTACGAGAGTACACGTATATATCACGTTAAACGTTACGTTTATATTAATAAAGAATTACACGGTCCATAGACGTCATTAATAGGTTTTTCAACAAAAGTTGCACAAATATTTCATATTACTTTTGTGTTATTTCAGTGTTGGTTTTAAGTGTTTAAATGCGAATGCTTAGTGCAACGTTATAATCGTTAGATTTTACACGTGTATGCCACGTTGAGAAATCACGTTTATATCAGTAAAGAATTATACGATTTAGAAACGTCGTTAATACACGTCTCTTTAACGAACTCTTGTACAAACATTTGATATTACTTTTTGGTGTTCCCTCACTGTTGGATTCACGTGTATAATACGTTTAAATGGATGCCTACTTTAACGTTATACGTGTATTGTACCTGAAAATGTTCTCTTAGTGCTACGTTATATTTACTGCAAATTTATACACGTACAAGATGTTACGTTTATATTAATAAAAGTTACACAAATTATCAATATTACTTAATTTTGTGTTATTTCAGTGTTGCTTTTAAGTGTATAATACGTTTAAATGGGAATGCTTAGTTCAACATTATAGTCATTACAATTTATACATGTATGCCTCGTTGAGAAGTCACGTTTGTATTAGTAAAAAATTATGCGATTTAGAAACGTCGTTAATACACATCTCTTTAACGAACTCTTGTTCAGATATTTCATAATAATTCTTGGTGTTACCTCACTGTTGGTTTCACGTGTATAATACGTTTAAATGGGCGCCTACTTTAACTTTGTATCGTGTATATACGTGGAAATGATCTCTTAGTGCATCGTTATATTCATTACAAAATACACGTATATATCACGTTAAACGTTTCCTAGGATCAGTTCATTATTATTTTAGGGGAGGTTAAGAAGAAACATATGGTGTATTTTATCTGGCGATTAGAGGAAAGAAGCAACGCCATCTTAGAAGTTAGTATAGTACAGCATTTACAGCATGTATTTATTTATATAGTGGTAGTGGTTATATTGTATGTTAATCTGTGAAAAATGCTCCTGTAAAACAGGTACCTATGTGTATTTTCTCGTCAATTCTTGTTAATTATTATTCAGTTATTCAGTTTAAAAATAAGTAAATAAGTATCAGAACAGGATCGATGTTTTGTTTTAAACAATGTTTACTGTCTTAAATTGTGATACCTAGTAATCGAGTGGTAACTGTACACAAATTATACTCATTTTTCATTATATTATTTCTTCAATAGTGCATTTTATTTACAGAAGTAACCAGGAGAAACAGAAAAGTATATAAATATTCGATTTAAAAAAATAAGCAATAAAGTACCTATATCAACTCAAATGTTTAACATAAACTTTCTGTTCGTATTCAAAAATTAATATAAAAGGAAAACATTTGGTCAGTAGACAATTTCAGCGTCATACTCGAGATAATATTAGGAAATTTCGTTGGTCTTTTAAGGTATGTAAAATATGTTATTTAACAAAGAATATTATTTCTATAATTTTTCTTTGAGAATTTTCCATAATTAACTTATTTAAGTGGCTTTTTTTCGCCTCATGCAACTAAAAATACATTACAAGTAATAACCGTTTATCAGCGACAAAAACACCTCTAGGAAGAATACTCAAAAGAGTTTTGCAGCTAATAAATGGTCTTACATATACAGTTAAATAAATATTTGTATCTGCGACGTTTTTTAGTACTTGCCACTGTAATAAACAATATTGTAATCGGCAAAAGAGCGACAGACGCTAAAAACACGTCGCAAATACGAATGTCTGAAACATGTCGTATACGTGTGCAGTCGTCCCAAAACATGAAAAAGTCACCTGAATAAATAATTACAGATATGCTAAATAAATCTTACTACAGAAGCTGATAGAAATGATGGTAGCGCACCAATATACATAAAAGGCACCACAGACGAGTCATCAGATGGATGATAATGTGCCTGTTGTTCAAATGCAACAGCAAATGATTAATTCAAGGGAACCCATAAGAAATGATGAGGAAGTGGTTCAGACAAAGAATCCTATAAAAAATGCAGGTAAATGTTTGTTAAATATTAAGTGCTGGTAATTAAAAAGTTTGCAAGTGTTCAGGAGCAAAAAGTTTTTTGTGGGTATTATATTGCTTGTGTACCAATTATATCAATATTGTTATTATCGCTATTCTTTGGTAATTTATTATTTTTATGGTATAAAATATTTCATTGTTTCCAGGCGCATGCTACGATATTTAATGAGTGACTCGGTAGCTCTAGTCTATAACTGGAGTGGAAGAGACAAGCTACCAATCAAAGTGACAAAAATGTGTCATTTATTAAAGGGTAAGTCAATTAATTAGGTAATATCCATAAATCTTAACTAATATTATTGTAGATGCTGCTAAGAAAAATGTTCCCACATCTGAACAAAATGATCATGTAGAGAACACCATAAAGAAATGATTGAAGCATGCCGAAACTAGACTGAACAGCAAAAAGCAGTATGAAAGAGGAAGGAGAGAGAGAGAGAGAGAAGATATAAGTCTAAATCACTAAAAGAAAATTGTCGTATGTACTATAGAGATTTTTTTATTGGAACTCACGGTTATTTAAGAATATTTATTTTATTTTTGTTATTTTCGTTTTGTCTTAGTCTGAAATGAACCAAAAATATTTTGCTATGTTTAACTTTATTTTAGCATTTAAGAATGTTGTTATTTTTGTTGTATATGGTGCGTGCACACGCAGGGTAGGTGACAGAGATTGGAGAGCACCCTGCAAAATACTTTGCTGTACAGTGGCCTTCAGTGATAAGGGCTGTTTTAAATATGATCACTCTGAGGTATGTACATACAACCCTAATCGTTTTATTTACTTTTTGTAAACTTATTATTTTCAGATAAAATATTGTGGTTATTTAGGTACGCTCCAATCTTTGTTACCTGCCCTACGTATGCACGCGCCCAATTCACTTTTTGTTAGTCTGAACTCAATATTTTTCTAACTTCAACTTTATTTTAAGATTTATTGTGAATGTTGTTGATCTGAATTGAACTAAATATTATAAGAGTTTACTTTTTTATTTTAACACTTGACATTGTTATTCTTGTTGTTCTTATGTTAGAAATGTAATAAAACATATACTTTTCATTATACGTTGTTCATATTTTTCAATTAGAGGTAAACGTCGATGTGACAATACTGTAGACCCTGCTTATATTCACATTTGTCTGCATCTACATAGTTACGGATCAGTATCGATCACATGATTGAGAACACCAATGGAGACGTATGTTTTAAAATTGAAGTTTTCTCGATCACGTAGTCGAAACGGATTCGTAAGTTGTAAAAAATTGTGTCTTATCAATTGCATAATCACGGACGTTACACGTTATAAAATAATGTTTCTTCTATCCACATTGCTAAATAGATTGTACGTGTTATACACATCTAAGGAGTGTCTAAAATACACGTTATTTATTTACGTTACTTTTACGTTATGAATTTACTTGAAATTAACTAATCAACGTTGAAATATCAGTTGAAACTGGCGACATTTTACCGTTGATTTAACGTTGCTTCCGGTGTAATTCATTACGTTTTATTCACGTTCTAAAAACAGTGTGTTTTCAGTCATACAATCACGTACATTACACGTTACAAAAAAGGTGTTTTTCTATCCGCAATATTAAAAAGATTGTACGTGTTAAATACATCTAAGGAGTGTCCAAAATACACGTTATTTGTTTACGTTTTTTTTACGTTATAAATTTACGTGAAATTAATCAACGTTGAAATATCAATTGAAACCGGCGACATTTCATCGTTGATTTAACGTTGCATCTGGTAAAAAAATTTACGTGTTATTCACGTATGTGTGCTTACTGGGGCAGTGGCAGTTAAAGTGACTAGCAGTGAAGTGGCAGCCCCACCAAAGAGTTTAATACATAAAGAAGACAAGCTGGCGATTTGCCGGGAGTCGCGGTTTGGTTGCCTTGGAGACGGTAGGCTCTTCGTTCTTGTCGCACACCCGGCACACCTCGTACCCTCTCTCTCCACTGTTTTACAAAGGAACACAGCCTTACCCGGCGCTCTTTGATTTCCAACAAATAACGTCAATCGTCACCACCCCTCATGTACTATGCGACAAAGAGAGAACGAACCGTGTGAGAGGGATGAGAAGCCTACAGCCTCCCGCTGCTTATACATTACGCTTATGGAGCTTGTCTCCTCTATTTGTTAAACTCTTTGAGCCCCACACTGAGGGAGAAGAGGAAATTCTAGATATCTTTTTCAAGACAATAGAATTAAAGGATAAGTAAAACTTTCTCTCATTTAGGTACAGATATTGTTTATCTTATTTATTTTATGTACTTTTCTCCCTATTTAATATTATAGGTATTCCCTTACAGGAAACAAAAATGTCTTTTGCCGAGGAGGACATCAGCAATATGGACGAAGACTCCGCAAGTTCCCGGAGCACAATGTCCTGCCAAGACGAAAAGGATCGCATTATAAATGAACTCCTGCAGGAAAATAAAGTCCTGAAATCCCAAATCCAGGACCTTATGGAACAAATGGCCCCACTCCAAAAGCAGATGGCCGCCCCTAGAGAAGCGCTGGGCGCTCAAAAGGCTCAGCACCAAGAACTCCTGAGGGATATCCAGGGAGCAACCCCAACCCCCACGGCTGCAAACAAAGAAGCCGCAGCCCGAAAACGCAAGAAGTCGGCCACCCATCAAATGGACACCGACGAGGAGGAGCCCCAGCTACCCAAAATAAAGACCGTCCAGGGTAGACCACCTGCGGCGGCCACTACCACCCCTGCACCAGCTCCCCAAGAGGTCAGTAACAACAAGGAGAAGAAGACAAAGGTCCCTCCTGTCATATTAAGAAAGAAAGAAATATGGACCTCTGTAATAAGCCTCAGGCTCAGAAAAGCAGGTATAAAATACTTGCATGCCAAAATAGTCGGAGAGAGGATATCCACCGACCCCCAGAGTCCTGAAGATTACCGAAAGATGACGAGGTTATTCACCACCGAAAAGTGGAAATACCACACCCATATACTTACTTATTAACTATATGTATATGACCACACCTATGCCACAGAGCAATAAAACAATCAGAATGGAATCTTTCAGGGAAGGGGAAGTTTCGGGCATTTCTAGGTGCGCATTCAATTCGCCATGTTCCTGGGGTAAAACAACTGATAATCTTGTGCTATATACACAGTTGCCAGATGTACAATAATTTCTGATGAACTAGGAATAAATAATTGTTGTTAGGGATACACGACGCCCATGGAAACGACGGGCACCACTGAGTAGAAAATATTACTATGGGACCCTTACGTGTTTATTTGTTTTATAAACATTCAAACTAATATAAACATTGTGAGATGACCGTCTTGACAAAATCCAGCTCGCGGGCACATTCAGAGGGGCACTCTCGATTTATCTTTCGTAGTGTACAGTTCTTTTCTTAAAGTGTAATATTCTTTAAAATAAATATATCACAAAAAGGTGACTTCTAGAATTATCACTTAACATTTCAGAAGCGGAATTCGAATCTGTGTGTTTATAATTTTGTGTGATTTCGTGTTTTGTGTTTATGCCCAGTACCCTGGGGTGAGTACTTGATTTATTACTGTCTGCTTGCTTTTGTTGTGCCGTTGCATTTATGTTATCATCACTTCTCATTGACTCTATACGACGTTGTTTACGTTATTATTGTGATTTTTATTTATTAACAACTATGTGCCGTTCAAGTCGAAGTCGAGTGCGGAAACAACCTGGCAGTCGACGACGGGGTCATAATGCTCATGATTTACGACATGATCGTAGTATAAACAATCGAAGTGTTAGCTCTGATTATACCCAACTTTTAGAACGTCTGCTCGATGCACTGGAAATTTTAGTACGCACAACGCATAGCGGAGATGTTTCTGAATCAGCCTCTTGGCGAATAAAACAAATGTCTGCTCGTTCACGAAGCCCACGTGAGACGGTAATAAATAATATACAGCGATATGTGGGGCGAGCGAGTTAATTCCTGAATTTAATGGCACCCATAATTCACTGACAATAATGCAATTGGTGACAAAAATTGATGAGATTGGTGAACTTTATAATTGGGATGATCGCGCAAAAATATTTGCAATGATTGGGCGACTTACTGGAAATGCAAAATCTTGGTACGACTGTCAATCTGCAATTAATTCTTCCGACTGGACTATCTGGAAAGCCAGATTGATACGTGCATTTCCTTCGTTTAGGGGTATTGCTGCAAATCTAAAAGAATTTGTAAATTTGGAACGAAAAGCTAATGAAGACGTAGTATCCTTTTATTATTCTAAATTAAAATTGGGCAAACATTGGGAATTGCCAGACCACGTCATCGCAGATGTAATAATTGTTACAATAAATGACGATTTATTAAAAGCAAGTGCTGATGCCGCAAGTTGTAACACTACTGAACAACTTCTTAGATTTTTAGTAGAGTCAAATTATGCAGATACCAGTAAAAAAAAGTGAAACATCAGCAACCACAAGATCGAGTTAACAATCTTAACAAGGGTGGCTGTTTTATATGTGAAAAACTTAATCATAAAGCAGCTAATTGCTATTTGCGCAAATCCGATAAAAGAAACGACCCGAAAAGGTAATACTAACACTTCTGTAAAAAGCAAGGCCATATTAGAAATAAGTGTTTTGTATTTAAATCAAGAGCATATCTATCCGCAAAAATAAATATTGTGTCAGTTGATAATGCAAAATATCATGTACTTAACTGCAAAAATAAACAATGTAGATGTTCCGGCTTATATTGACTTCGGTAGCGCTTGCAATATTATGAAACTAAGAACTGCAAAATCTCTGACTTCCCATTGAAAATTTGAAATTGCTGAATGCTGAGATAATTCCCAACATTTCTGAACAAAAATCGAAATGTCTGTCCTGTCATCTTCTTGTACCATCATCACGTATTGAATTACATAACGGAATTGGGATATTGACATTGTTTAACTTAAGCGAATTAGAAACATCTTTTGGCAAGAATCGGTGTGTATCGCGGGGAATCCCTTCGGGGCAGTCACTGACTGAAGTACTCGTTGCACCTGATGTATTGCCGAGCGATGTACAACAACGGTTAGATAATTTGCTAAAATATGAAGCCTGCTTTGCTAAGAACACTAATGAAACATGTAGATGCACTAAGCAGACAACCATTACCACTCAGTGTGAATGCAATTTAAGAAGCAGATTTGGTCGAGTGTATTCAGTCTCAGGACGATGACTTCATACTGATCAATGAACAGCTTTTCAAAGGCACGGCTGAAAAGTGCTATGCATTGGTAGATAACAAAATCTGCAGGATTGTCAACGATGAAAATAAGATTCTCATTCCCTAAGAGGTACGATGGGGGTTAGTTAAATTACAACATGACGAAAATGGTCATCCTGGATTGAAACGAACGTTTGAATCCATTCAAAGAAAATATTGGTTTCCAAATATGAAGGAATTTATGAGAAAATATGTAAATTCCTGTATACCGTGTCTATCCGTAAAGAAACCCACAGGGAAACGGAAAGGATATCTGTATCCAATTCCGAAAATGAACAAGCCATTTCACACTTTACGTCTTGACCATCTAGGGCCATTCTGCAGAACTAGAAATGACAATGTTTACATGTTGGTAATTGTTGATGCATTTACCAAATACGTCTGAACAGAAGCGGTACCAGATACTACAGCAAAACACGTCGTAGAATGTTTAAAATTGTTAATTAAAATGTTTGGAGTGTCTGTTAGAATAATTTCCGATAGAGGAAAGTCTTTTACCAGTGTGGAAATGAAAAAGTTTTGCAGTGAGCAAAACATCAAACATATTTTAAATGCCATTGCTTGTCCAAGAAGCAACGGGCAAGTTGAAAGGTTTAATGCTACAATCCTAAATGCGATGAGAACTGCAATCGGTGATGAACATGACGCTTGGGAAGCCAAGTACTGAGGTTCAACACAGCATAAACGGAACAGTAAATGCGACGACAGGTTGTGCGCCAGCTGAACTTTCATACGGGTTTAGACCTAGATCAAAATTTGACGTTAATGTTGATGATAACGAGCAAGTAGACAGAGACATTAAGTTAAAATTAAAACAAGCGAAAGCTGTGGACAATATAATTCAAAGTGTCCGCGCTATAAATAAGCGTTACGATAAATATCTTGACCCAGCAGTTACTTTCAAAGTAGGTGACATGACCATGATTGAAGGAAACCAATTGTGAAAGGATTCACCAGTGGTAAGCTAGTTAGGAAATACATGGGTCCTGTCAGGGTACAACAAGTTCTCCCCAAAGACCGATATTATGTTGAAATTTTGTCCAAAGATAGGAGATGATTCAAAGTAGTAGTCAAAGTAGTGGTCTCCAGCGATAAAATGAAGGTTTGTTAAAACCCAAACAACTGATTAAAGGTGAGGTATTTTAAATACTATATTTCGCATGGTTGATTGCATTACTGATATTTTTATTATTATTTTGCTGTGTCTAACACATGATTTGTTGTTTGTTATGATGTTATATATTTTTTAGTTAAGGGTCAAGTGCACAAGGCTAGTGACGCCTGTGTGTACCTCTGGACTCCTGAATATTTATTTTTTTAGGGGTCAAGTGCACGAGGTGGGTGATGCCTGTGTACCTCTGGACGCCTGAGTATTTATTTTTAAGGGTCAAGTGCACAAGGTGGGTGATGCCTGTGTGTACCTCTGGACTCCTGAGTTGTATCGACAATACGCATACCTCTTTTAGAACTCAATTTCTTTTGTGATTTATCATGTTTATAAAAAAAAGAATAATGAACCCTGTTGAGTCCATTTGTCTGGTGTTGTCATTTGCGCACTCCAGGAAGACTTCTTGAGTCCATTAGATACTAGATTTTGCGCACTCCGAACACCTTGTCGAGTCCATTAGAAAAACTGTTTCTTTTGCGCACTCCAAGTAATCTTCTTGTGGAGTCCCCATGGCGTGTGTGTGTGCACTCTGAGAAGACAGTTTGTTGAGTCCATCTGATAGTGCTTTTGCGCACTCGAAGTACCCTTACTTATTAAACCTGTTTGTAAATTTTACGAATATTATCTTGACAAGTTCTATTAATTAAGGTGATGTTAAAATGATGGATACTGTGCCCAATAATTTGATTTCAGGTGAATGACTTCCGCCTGTGCTAGTTGAAGCCCGAGACGGTCTAAGTCAGGACGGCCGAATGTTAGGGATACACGACGCCCATGGAAACGACGGGCACCACTGAGTAGAAAATATTACTATGGGACCCTTACGTGTTTATTTGTTTTATAAACATTCAAACTAATATAAACATTGTGAGATGACCGTCTTGACAAAATCCAGCTCGCGGGCACATTCAGAGGGGCACTCTCGATTTATCTTTCGTAGTGTACAGTTCTTTTCTTAAAGTGTAATATTCTTTAAAATAAATATATCACAAAAAGGTGACTTCTAGAATTATCACTTAACATTGTATAGTTTTGTCACAAAAGCATTAATATTCATGTGGTACATTTTGCAGCAACCAAATGTCTTCACATTCAATTTCTTGAGAAATGAGATGGTAGGTTACATGGAAAAAAATTATGTACTAAAATTAATAATTTTCATGTAAAGTTGTGTCCAAAATATAACATTCAAAGCGGCATCCCTTAAGAATTACATCGCAGAGCCGCACGCTTGCAAACGAACACCTGCTTAATGCGTTCAGAATCAGATTCAAGATTTTTATGACTACATTCCTATTTTACTTGTCGTATGACACCTCTCCATTTAAATATTTATCACCACAAAAAACACTACTGGCAAATTTTCCAATTTAATCTAATTAAAATACTAGCACTACACTACAGTTTTTTTTCTTCTTATCTGTAGTTTCAACAGAAAGGGCACGCACCACAAAAATAACAGAACATTAGGTTCATATTTATTCAGCGAATAAAAAATTGCCGTCAAAGGAGTCATCGTATGTGCTTTATAAATATGAACTCAGCTTTTTAGCATTTCTTTTATTACTGTCAAACATGTTTGTTTTTAAATGTTTTACTTCCCTCGCATACCAAAGGGGAGTATTGTATTCGAGAAAAATTCACCCTCCGAGATTTTTTCGGATTTTCACGTTTCAGATCACGTAGATTACGAAAATATAGGTTTTCAATTCCGTCAGCCTGTCTGTCTGTCTGTTGATGTATTATCTAAAAAAACTACTTGACGTAGAGCCGTCAAATTTGGCAGGTAGCTGACGCTGCTGTCAGCGATGAAACGGTTAAACTTTCACTGGAAAATATACAGGGTAGACCGTCTAAATGGAACAAATAATGAAAACATTTTTTTTTACTCACATTTAAAATTTCCACGTTTCATGGCATTCTAAACCCATTTCAGGGAAAAAAAATTCAAAACTTTTTTTGGTCGGATGACACTTTAAAATGTTCTCCAAGTTCCTCGAGAGGTAAACGTATAATAGCACACGCGGGTAATGAAAATGGATTTGTAAAAGGGTGTTTAATGCTTTCCGCAAAAACATGACAAAGTCATCGGCCGATTACCACCAAGATATGAATGCCACTTTGAAAAATGGTTTGCAGAAAAACTATTGCGTAACATAAAGCCAAATTCGGCCATAGTGTTAGATAATGCCTCTTACCATTCGCGACAAGCTGAGAAAATACCAACTACTTCGACGCGAAAGTTTGAATTAATTGAATTTAAAAAAAAAGGTGAAAAATGCAAACATTAAAAAACATTTGTAATAGACGAAATTGCAGAACAACATAGTCATACAGTTTTAAGACTGTGAGTTAAATCCTATTGAAAAAATTTGCAGTGCATTAAAAAATTACGTTAGAAACGCAAGCCCCCGACTTAGTCATAATGTGATACAACTTATTAGACAGTGGGAAGCCCATAGAAAAGCATTGGATGGAATGCGTGAACCATATTAAACAAAATTGAAAATCAATATTTTGCCACAATTCCTCAACAACAACCGATTATAATAAATCCCAATGATTCCTCATCATCGTCATCTTCCGGGGAAGAAGAATAATTTAATTATTGGCGCATGCATTGCAGTAAGTAGGTTTAATGTAGATACCAATAATAAAGTCGTCTTATACAATATACAAAAAGAAAGATTTTTTTGTAATATACCAAAAAAAGAAACAACAATGTATTTTAGCTACACGTGCTTTGGCAATACACATGTATATATTAAAATTATACAACCATTGTTAGGTAGGTTCAATATAATGCTAGAATTAAATCCTAAATAAAACGAATGTAGGGTTGTTGTATTTTTATTTAATAATAGGTAGAACTGTGAAATCCAACATTTATGAAAGCAGGGAATATTTTACTTTCATTGTTTCATTACTTGCCAATCTCTGAAATTCTAACTCCGGCTCTGCAAGTCAACGTGGACTCTATATACTAGACTAATACGCATAATAAAATTCGACCAATCAGTAGACCTGTAGCAGAATTTGCCATCAATCAGATTTAGTGGGCGTAACTTATTTACTTAACTCAGTGGTAGTTTATAAAAAACCACTTAATTTAATTTGTGGTCATTTTTTGTCACACCTCCAGACAATAGTAAAAAAAGAATAAAGGAAGCCGCAAATGCTCCTTATATTTTGGATTTGAGTTTACCTTATAGTAATTTCAAAAACTCATGTGGCATCATTACGTATAACCTATTGGTCATAAGTTGACAGATAAGCTGGTGTATTCTGTAACATTTTGGTTAAATTTTAACGGCAAGGTCACTGTTAAAATAGAGAGATAATAGAGAGATATTGCAGTCAATGATACCGCACGACGTTCGCTAATTACGTTACGTTATTGAGGCAAATAACACAGCTTTGATTCAGAATTATTGCATTGCAGTTCCATTCGTGCATAACTAGGTCATGTAAAACGTCACTTTTTATGTCAAATAGTCGTCAAATTTAGAAATATATTATTCCTGTTGTAAAATATTAAAATTATGAAAGGTAAATTTTAAGTAGGTAAGTTAATTTTGAAATCAAACTGGTCTTATTTTCTAAAAGGGGGCTCCAATTTACTCAAAAAGACCTTTCAAACAAATTTTTTTCTAGTCGATTGTAGACAAAACAAAGATGAATTTTTGTATGATATGATTCATATGATATAATAGGTATTTACATATATTTAAGCTTATAATGGAGATTCCTCCATGTTGGAAGCAGGTATATATATTGGCTGGTGGTAATGTATAGAATACACAAATACAGATCGGCTGATTCTGGTTGTTCCCGATTTTCATCGAAGTGAGGATAACGTCGTTCATACGACGCTCGCTAAACGTACGGAAATTACGTCAGGCGCTAAGTTATTACCGCATGTCTTAACGCACATTAAATATACGCATGCTTAGATGTCAAATAATGCGATCCTGTAATAGCGGATGCCGTTATGTGACAATGCAATATCTCTGTAGTAGAGAGATATTGCATTGTCACATAACGGCATTATGTTATGTGACAATGCAATATCTCTCTAGTAGAGAGATATTGCATTGTCACATAACGGCATCCGCTATTACAGGATAGAGATGGGTCGTTATTTCTGTAACGTTGTTTTGTCGCGGTATTTTTAGGTAGCGTACCGTCGCGCTACGAAATGCCAAAATAACCGGTTACTCGCAACGAGCAACCAAGTAACGACAGCACGTTGTACAACTGAGCTGCCTTGTCGCTGCAACGGGCTAAAGTAATCGGTTACTCTAACATCTGAAGTTGTATTATATGTATTTTGCATAGCAGGATCGAAATATACAAAAATATACCGGTTATCCCATTTGAAAATCGGATTACCATCGTAATGGAAGTCGGCGACGTTGGTTTTTTAACATCATATAATTGGATTCTTTTTACTTCCCTCGCATACCGAAGGGAAGTATTGTATTCGAGAAAAAATCACCCTCCGAGATTTTTTCGGATTCTGACATTATCTAAAAAACTACTTGACGGAGAGCAGTCAAATTTGGTAGGTGGTTGACCCTACTGTCAGCGAAGAAATAGTAAAACTTTCACTGGAAAACATACAGGGTGGACCGTCTAAACGGAATAAATAGTGAAACAAATTTTTTTTTGCTCAAATTTAAAATTTCCACGTTTCATGGCACGATAAACCTATTTCTGAAAAAAAAAAATAGAAAATTTTTTTCACCATTTTTGAAAAATTTTTTACCACAAAAAAAATTTTTTCTCTGTTCAAATTTAAAATTTCCACGTGTCATGGCATTCTAAACCTACATAAAAAAATTTTTTTTTAAATTTTTTACCATTTTTGAAAAATTTTTTACCACTAAAATAGATAGAATTTTTTTTCTTTCTCAAAATTCAAAATTTCCTCGTTTCATAGCGTTCTAAATCTATTAAAAAAAAAAATTGAAAATTTTGAAAAAATTTTACCACTAAAATAGATGGATTTTTTTTTTGTTCAGATTTAAAATTTCTACGTTTCCATGGCATTCTAAAATTATTCAAACAAATTTAAAAACGTTTTTGAAAAATTAAAAAAAAAATTGGAAACATGTTTAGGTAATCTATTTATCACTATTATAGAATAGACGAAATATTTTTTTTGCTCAAATTTAAAATTTCCACGTTTCTTGACATTCCATAAACCTATTTCGGAAAAAAAATTGCAACATCTTTTCACCATTTTGGAAAAAAATTTAACACTAGAATAGACGGAAACATTTTTTTTTGCAAAAATTAAAAAATTTTACGTTTCATAATATTCTAAACCTATTTAAAAAAAAAAGTTTTGATAATTTTTTCACCGACATTTTTGAAAAATTCTAAAAAAAATATAATTTTTAACCACCACTATACTTTCACTCCATTACGTGAATGTGGGATTGAAAATGTGACAGATGGCAATAATATTTGGCATATGCACCTATTATATATACTTTTAAAGAATAATGGCATCCCAAGAAATAATTCAGTCATGGTGGACATTTGTTAAGGTATTTGCGCAAGCCTTCCATATTTGGCACCTGTTATTTAGTATTGAACTTTTGCTGTTGGATGAGCACTCTGTATATTTTTTTGATCAAAAGTTATCAGGTTTTTTTGTAATAATAGCAATAACTATATTCCGATTATTATTCTCAATGTCATTTCGTAATTAATAATTTTTTAGAGTGACCGCCATGCACAAATAACGAGGGAAGTTCTGTGTAAATAACTTTTTTTTCATATTGCTACACCAAATTTGAAAATAATCCATCGACCCATTCAAAAGTTACAAGTGTCCTTTATTGGCTAAACCACTCGGCATACCACACCCAAACCGGTCTTATAGATATATACTCTAGTTGAAAATATTTATATTTTAAGTACCTTATAACATAATACTAGTCTTATTATAACATATACATATATCCTTATTGGTGTCTAACATTTACAAAAAAAATGTAAGAACCTATATGTATAAATAGAAACTAAAAAGCGTTCTATGCATTGGCAACGCGGCTAGGCGACTGAAGAACTGACTAGGTTACGTTACTCTCTGAAGAAACTACGGTATGTAAGCGACAAACGTGGTGTCTTTTAATCGCGTTGCGTTTGACGGAGCTAATCGAATTATATCGTTCCTGTCGCTCCAAAATCGCGTTGTTTTGTCGCGGTATTTTTCTGGAGCGATCGCGTTTGTAACGCTACATAAGTGGAACCGTTTTTCCCATCTCTATTACAGGATCGCGTTATTTGACGTCTAAGCATGCGCATATTTAATCTGCGTTAAGAAGATAGAAAACTATCTCCTTCTCTAGCCTCAATTCCGTACATAGCGACTTATAGCGTGTTACCGGTATATAGTTAATAGGTAGGTATGTGTTCATTAGATTTGTTTTTAATTTGACATTGAGCATCATAGATAAAATATTGAGCATATAAGGGAAAGAAATAACCGGTCGTTAAAAACTATGACTTTAATAGGTTCGTTAAATGGCCGCTTACAGAATAGAAAAATCAGTTATTATTTTTAGCGTACCGTTAAAATTAAAATTTTAGCATTGCATTTATTTTTATTATTAAAGAATTGTTGAATTGAAATGGCATTGTTTGACATTATATGACAATTTATATATTTACTGTTAAATAATGCATTTTAATAAAATGGGCTGTTCTTATAAAGTTCATATTGCAAGTCATACGCCCTTCGTATCATAATAGTTATGATTATTTAAACGCTGTGTAAAGTTGTCAAAATTTGTTTTTAACATGGTGTTCGTGTGATTCACTGTTTTTTTACAAAAGTAGTAAGATAAAATGAGAAGTTCAGCACTAACATATAAAGGGAACTTTTAGAAAATTCAGAGACAATTATTTTATAGGGTTTTTGAGAAAAGTATATTCTACAAAATTAAATTACAAATTCCTAAGTGCAGACCTGATTACAACAGTACAGAATACGCCCCTAATTTTAACCCCAACAAGTAGGCCGATTCTGGAGTTAAATTGTATATGGGCAATGCTGAGAGTTTCCCTCCTGATTGTTTTATTATTCTGTGCCTATGCACTCCCATAGGAAAAGCTCCTGCGGGTGGTAGTGAGAGGAATTCCGTCCGGTGTTAAAAATGAGGACATCAAGGAGGACCTCAAAACACAAGGATTGGCACCAGTGTCAGTCCAGCAAATGACATCCAGGAGGACCAAGAGGGAGATATCCCTCGTCCTCATGCGACCAGGAGAAATCCTGGAAGTCAACAGATGTTGCTCCCTGGTCGTCAGGGTAGAAAAACAGAGCGTCCACGCATAGAGCAGGTGCACTGCACGGCCAAAGTGGTTAAAGTGCGGTCAAGCCCACCACTAGGCCAAAAGAAAAAGGAGAGCCCCGCCAAGTGCCCAAATTTCTAAGGAGCCCACGCAGCGAGTTACAGGGGATGCCCCAGCTACCCCAAAAAACCAGCAGGTCCTCCAACGACCAATAACCAGGGACCTAGGGCGGAGACAGCTACAGCAGAGACCAGAAATCACTGCTGTAAAAAGTTATGCAAACGCAGCAATCGCCAAGGGCAAAGCCGCACTTGCAAACAGGGCCAAGACAGCGCCGATGAAGGTGGATAAACCCCCAAATTCTCATGTGGCCCATAACTTCACAGCTGCGCTGGCACAGATGCAGCAGATGTGCTCAGCAATGAGTGCATTCTTCGCCCAAATGCCAAACATGCTCCAAGAGTAGATGGCTACTACGCTGGTGAAGCAGAAACTCTTGCAGATCGCCTCATGGAATATGAACGGCTTCCGAACGAGGAAGTTAGAAATAGAAGAAATCTTGGAAAGGTACAACATCGACGTGATGGCCCTGCAAGAAAACAAACTTCGCCAGGATAATACGGAACTTCGAATCCCAAGCTACGAAGTCTATAGAGAACAACAAAGAGCCAGCGCAGGAGGAGTGGCTCGGCTCGTCAAGAGGACTATAGACCATCATCTCATCGTCACGCCGGAACTGGAGAGCATGGAAGTCATCGCCATAGTAGTTTCAACGGAACGAAACGACCCATTCAAGATAGCTTCCTGTTACCAAACATCTCAACGTCCCCTCTTAAACCATGACCTGGAGGCCCTCATAACACGGGGTATTGAAAGGATGGCTATAGGAGACTTCAAATCGCCAGTTTGGAATTGCAGACTCACCAACACCCGTGGACGGGCGATGCTGCGATTCCTAGAAGGTCATCATGACGTACAGGCGTTAAGTCCAGAAGAACCGACATTTGAAAACGAAAGACATAGGCTCGACGTGTTGGATATAGCTCTGCTCAACGAGATGACCTTCACTACCGAACTTCAAACGCAAGATGAAGGCTCCTCGGATCACAACCCCATCTTCCTAAAACTAGGTGATGTTGTCCCTGAAGATGAAACTTTCACTAAGAGGAGAACGAACTGGGAACAGCTCCGAGCAATTTTGTAAGGGAACATTGCACACGTTTCCAGAATCGATAGTGAGGAAGAAGTAGAAGGGGCTATCATATCCCTGGAAAACCACATACAGGCAGCGCTAACGAAAAGCTAGACGGAAACTGTAACGAGAAATGTTGAAATGCAATGGGAGAACTCCCTGAAGATACCATGCAGCTTATTCGAGATAGAAGGAGGGTTAAGAAACTGGTGCAGATGAGAAGACTCTCTGAACACCGAAAGGAACGCAACCAACTAACTCGAAGAGTTAAAGAAGCCCTGCAAGAACACAGGTAGAACAGATGGCAACGCCACCTAGAGTCGCTAGAGCCTCAGGACATAAGCATGTGGACTACCCAGAAGGCTCTGCGTGCCAAGCGAAAACCAGTCCCGCCCATCCACGGAGAGAGTGGTATTGTCTACACTCGACAGGAAAAAGCCGAGACTTTTGCTGACAACATGGAACTGCAGTGTAGAGAAAACCAGATCGACGACGAGGACGAGGACTGGGAGGACGGGGTAATACGCAGAGTCAGAAGGCTGCCACGCATGCCGGATGAAGCAATAATCACCCCGACTTCTCCTGAAGAAGTCAGGGAAATCCTGAGAAGCCTCAAACCCCGCAAAGCGCCGGGGTGCGACGGAATAGGCAACATAGTACTCAAGAAACTACCCCTCAAGGGAGTAGCAGCAATAGTGAACATCATCAACGCCATATTGAGACTACGCTATTTCCCCACCAAGTGGAAGAAAGCAGACGTCACCATGATTCCCAAATCAGGTAAGAATCAAACCTTTCCTTCAAGTTTCAAGCCCATCAGTTTTCTACCGGTGATGAGTAAAATAGCAGAGAGGATAATCCTGAAGAGACTTAAGGATCGATGAGTTCCAAATCATCCCAGATGAGCAGCTCGCCTACTGAACCCAGCATTCCACCAAGTTCACAGGAGCGATCTTAGACGTAGCAAAGGCCTTCGACAGGATTTGGCACGAAGATCTCCTGGCGAAGATATTGTCGATGGATCAAGCTGGTGAGATCCTACCTTCCCCGGAGGAAACTCCGTGTGAAGATTACCGACAAGCTGTCAAACTACAGGCCCATGGAAGCAGGAGTACCACAGAGATCGGTACTCTCCCCCCACCTGTTCAACATCTACACCTCCGATATGCCAAGAACCGCAAGGACCTCTTTGGCGCTCTATGCAGACGACACGGTCGTAATCGCAAGTCAAAGTGAACGCGGAAAAGAGCAAAGCTATCCTCTTTAAGAGGGTCAGGAAGCAAACTCCCACAGGACACGTCTCCTTGAACTGCAGGAACATCCAATAGCACAGTACCATCAAGTACCTTGGCGTTATCATGGATCGAAGCCTAACGTGGACACATAACATGGAAGAGATATTACAGAAAGCGAGGATGAGGAGTCTTTACCCTATGATAGGTAGGCAGAGCCAACTCAACCTGGGGAACAAGCTCACACTTATCAGGACCCACATTGAACCTATTCTGACCTACGCCTCCGTTGCCGTGGAATACCAAGCAGCCACTCATCTGAGGAGGATACAAGCTGTGGAAAACGTCGCACTCAGGTGCGCCGTGGATGCACCATAGTTTGTCAGACACGTCGACATCTTCAGAGACCTGGAATGCACCCCGGTAACTGAAGCCATACAGGACAGTGCGAAGAATATATACGCCCGTGCAGCGGAGCATGGGAATCTGCTGGTCAGACAGGCGACTGACTATACGACCCCAACGACGCTCCGAGGCACAAGAGGCCTATAAGCTCCAGATCCTGGATAACAGGTAAGTATAATTTAACCGTTTTTCTGTTTCAGCTCGATCTTCAAGCCACGCCGCAAGGAGACAATGATTAAAAACGCCCAAATCACCCGATCCTGAGGGTACCAAGCAAACAACCAGCTCGATACCTTTACCCTAGCCTGTTCCGCCCTCTGATGCTAAAATAAGCGTCTTTGGCCGAACACAATTATGAGCTATACAGTTCACACTTCCTTCCGACATGATGCAAATTGGCACCATGGGCTTCCGACTAGTCAACACCCCCCAAACTCCTTCAAACTCCGATAGGGCTCGGCAACAGTCGTTCTCTCTCTCACGATAGACTAAAGACGCTCCCGGGAGCCGACATGACAGCGAAGAAAGAAGACCAAGACAGAAGAGCGCCAGTAGAAACGAGCCAGCTGGCAGGGTCCAACAGCCAGGACCAGGGAAGGTGCTAACATTGCCGACACCGTCCGTATTTGCGGAGAGGGTACGTGAAAAAGCAGGCCTACCCCTTCCGAGGCCGGTCCAGGTCTACAGCGATGATTGAGACAAAGAGCTCAAGTTCGACCCCTAATCATCCGAGACCATCATATTTAGTCAAGAATATTGGCGCGCGCGAAGAACTTTATGAAGTTAAAAAAGCCATCCAAAATTGAAATATTCATCATACCTGATGAGAAGTATAGTATGGAGGAAAGCCAAAATGTTATTCACGATCATAATTAGGTATTATACATGAAATTTCACAAAACTCAATGATTTTTCTATAACAATCTCGTTTAATATGAAAAATAAAATTCAATTTATATGTAATAACAAATGTCAAATATGATCATACGTCAATATTTTGACGGAAAAATTTCTACTTATTAATTTCGTTCGGGGTACCCTGGAGGATGAAAATTTCTGGAAATTTTTTGGTATCTCTTAGGGTCACCATACTTATTGGCACAAATGTCAGAGTATCATGTGTGACAAGACGCGAGGCAATAAAGCTTACTAGTAGTCCCGCATATGTACTTTCATGGGCTTGGAGTGATGGAAGCAAGCGATCAATTACACCTGTTAGTACATGTAATATTGAACATTGATCCACTCCTTGGCCGGCTCAGACACGCGTCGTTTACCCCCTGCACCCCGCCGAAGGGTAAAATTTTCAAATGACTGTATCTCGGTAACCGTTTGAGATATCACGTCCTTTAAAACGTCAGACTGTTTGTATTTAAGAAGTGATTAATAATGGTCATTTCACTATATATGCGTTTTTTAGTATTTAGCGAGAGGAAAAACTAATATTTTTAAAACAACCCCTCTAAATATTATCGAATAACTTCAAAACGGGCGGTTCTAATAGAAATGTGCATCGAATAAAAATTATTGCCTATACCTTTAACATTATTTTGGTGTAGACATATCTGCACTTGCAGTCATCCAAGGTGGTTTAAATAATACATATAACGGAGAACCGCATGCTCGGGCGCATATTTGCAGGTCTACTAATATAATATAGTATGTCGGAATTAAGTGTAGCTGTGCAAGTGTACATTATAATTATTAGCTATTGAGTCGGCGCGGTCCTCGCTGGACTTCTATGAACAGTATCGATTAGTTCTTGTGAAGTATCCTACGACATCTGGATGCTGGAGAGACCTATACATACCTGGGTGTACAATAGTGTACATCAACACCACATCCAGGATGTAAAACAGACACAGGCTTCGACAAATTTGGTCGTCCGAACTGTCGGGGAAGAACAGGGTGTCTGCAACGAATATGCTTGCCGTTCTGATCCTGTTCTACTCCTTTGGAGCAATCAAGTGGAATAGGGATGAGCTGCACCAATTAGATAGAGAAACCAGCAAGATGATGCACATTCATGGTAGCATTAATCCAAGATCGTCCGTTCCTCGGGTGTACCTCCCACGACAACGAGGAGGCCGAGGGCTCTTGAGTCTGGAGTGCATGCACAGCAGAGTATCATTAAGTATGAAATGCGACATCCTTAGGAGCTCCGACCCACTCCTGCAGTTTGTGAGAGATCACGAGATCGCAGGACTGGGCGCAGGATTATTCAAGGCAGCTAAACGGGCCGTAGATGAACTCGGTCTGGTATTTAACTTCAGACGAGCAGGTCGGCGAGGCGCTGACGCAGAGTCAGTAACTGTGCTTACACCAAATCGTCTGACAGTCCAGATTAAAGCTGCCGAACAGAGAAATCTGTTCTGGCCGCATGTCGATAAACCCCTGCACGGTGTATTTACAATAACATAGAAGCACTGGGTTTATAGAAAGAACTGACCTTTGCCTTTTTAAGGTCAGCTGGGCTTACGTCAGACCGAGGGATTTATTGTGGCATTGGTCTATCGAAGTCACGTGATGGATATAGATGTCCCTGACACCAATTGCAGGATCTGCCATCAGGCGCCGGAATCGCTCGCGCATCTGTAATCTGGGTGTCCCGCGAATGCGAGTTCGGCGTACATCCACAGACACAATGCGGCATTACGGGTGCTGTATTATCATTTACGACACTCGTATGAGATAGACCAAACGCCAGTGCTGCCTTATATCCCCGGAGATATTGAGTCCGTAGTCGAGAGCGAGAAATGACGAATCTATTGGAATTACTCGTTCCCGACGGTCAGGCAAATCCAAGCCAATAAGCCTGACATAGTACTCCTCGACCACGAAAACAAGGTGATATATGTCATCGAATTCTCCGTACCAGCGGAGAGAAATATCACCTTGAAGGAGGAGGGAAAAGCGGACAAAATATCGAGATCTCCGGTATGAGCTCCGAGTGTTATACCGAGGGTACTCTGTCAAGATGGTCATCCTCATTATCGGTGTACTCGAGGGAATGAAGCCCATGCTGCTTTCAGAACTACAGGCTATTCCGGCCTACCGTAAATCGGCCGAGTGGTTGGCAGGTCAAATACAGAAAGCGGTCATCTTAGGGTTCCACTGTGTACTTAAGGCAATCGATTTTGGAACTGATGGTCGCTGACCCTGCGGGAAGTAGGATGTGACCACTTGTAAGAGCTGGCGCTCCTCCTGTGTGATTGTCATCGGAGACCACAGGAAGACTGTCCAGCATCCGGCAACGGAAAAAAAAAATATTGTTATGTATTACACTCCCTTGAAACTAGAGATTGATACGCCTATGCCTAATAGTGAGTGACTGGAAACTTGTAGAAAAAGATAGATTTTTCTAGAGTGTGATGGAAGAAGATTCTTGATTGATCTAGAGGCAATTTCAGAGTATATAAGGCGCGATTACCGGCTCAGAGAAGAAATTTTTAGGAAAGTATCGTTCGGTAACGAAAGTGAGGTTAATATCAAGTAGACAAAGTGTAGAGGTTGTTTTAATAATACTAAGGGCAGATGTTATAAAAAAAATTGAGGCGTTGGTTCCTTACCATATACGCCAAAATTTAAGTTTCTGGAATCTTATTAGCTTGCCTACTCTTTTCCCCAGTTTACACCCACCTCTTCAGCGGAATCTTCTCTCAATCAGATGTCAATATAATACATACTTACGTATACCAAGTTTCAAGTGAATATCTCAATTTTATTTTATCAGCCTCTTTAATAATGGAGTGGAGGTGGTGGGGGATTTGAAAAACATGATAAAGAAACCTAAGAGCCTGGCTCCTCAGTCAGTATCTTATATCGCTTCGCAGAAAACGTGCGGACAAAAACAGTTACAGACATACCGATTGTCAGACAGCCGGACAGAAAATTTGCCTTCGCTCAAACTTAAAATCTCGACGTTACATGGCATTCTAAACCTATTCCAATAAAAAAAATTAAAAATTTTGCGATACTTCCACTCCACTGCGTGGATGTGGAAGTAATTGTCCTCAAGCTCTGATTTCCCCGCTGCTACCAACATAAATTGCCTCATGTGTATAGTTAAAGATGGGTATTTCTTAAATTCTGACTTGGAACTTGGAATTATGTTATATTCCGACTTTAAACTCGGAATTTAGTTAAATTCCGAGTTCAAAGTCGGAATTTAACAATATTCCGAGTTTAAAGTCGGAATTTAACAAAATTCCGAGTTTGAAGTAGGAATTTAACAAAATTCCGAGTTCAAAGCCGGAATTTAACAACATTCCGAGTTCAAAGTCAGAATTTAACAAAATTCCTAGTTTGAAGTCGGAATTTAAGAGATTTCCGAGTTTAAAGTAGGAATTTAACAAAATTCCGAGTTTGAAGTCGGAATATAACATAATTTCGAGTTTGAAGTCGGAATTTAAGAAAAAAATATTTAATATTTATTGTGGCCCTTCTACGCTTTCGTAATTTAGAGACGATAATTATCAGAGCCCGTCACAAAAGTAGTTATGCCAGAGACGGTCTTCACACACAGATAAATATAATGTTTTGTATGATTCACATAAACAAATAAATACAATATTTATAGGAAACAAATACCTACTTTTGTGGTAAGAAATAAAAAGTATGGCATAAAACTCATAAAATAATAAATAAATAATTTATTATTGGTTTGGAGAAATTATTTACTTGGTATTGTTGAGCAAGTAAATGTAAGAGATGTTTACCGAAACTGGTGGATAAAAAACACCAGACTTCGGCCGCACGTTATATAGACCTGCAGCGTCGCGCGTCGGTGATAGTGATTGTCTAATCGAAAACAAAAAACTCGGCACTTTAAACGGCATACGCCACTTCAACTTTTTTTATCAGTTAAGAAAATGTAAGCATCTCCCATATGTTTCTTCCCAACTATATTAAACAATTTTCAATTTAAAATATAATTTTTATCTGTGCACATATATGAGGCACTATAATTTAAAAAAATATAAGGAAAATTTTCGAGACCACAAAGTCACCGCCACGCTTGTCACTCTCTTCCTGCTTTTTTACGACATCAAATAGGATACGGTAAACAATAATAATAGTAAAATAAACAGCAGATTGCGTTTTATATTTTGCGGAAGACTATAAACATAGAGGAAGTAGTTGAAATAAAAAAGGTCCAACAATTATTATTAATTTATTACACAATGATCAATGCCATGTGAGATTGTTTCATATGCACATACGCATTATGGAGTCAACACTACAGACTTGTCAGTACATTTGATAGAAGTAAATGTGTCGTGATTTGTTATGGCGTCGAGTGGCTTTCCATTAAATGAAACAGTACTTTCGTAGATTAAAGATTTTCTGGAACTGCGGTTTAACGGTGTAGAACTTTTTTGTGCCAGCTGTGAAAAAACACTTTCGTGGACATGCAATTCGAACATTTTAAAACAAGTTTCATCTGAACGTCATAGAAACTAAAATTTGGCATATTTACATGGATATTTCTCACGGATCCCTCTAGCTATACGCAACGTTCAACGTAAGCCGAAATCAGATCAGTATACATAGTAACTGATGCAATAAATATTGCAGGTATTTGATCTACGTCAATATATTTTGAGATTCTTAGGGGATATTGCTGAGTGAAATACAAATTGTATACATAACAGTGTTAAGAAACAACTCTGGGTTTTCAACATTTTTATGTGTGGCAAAGAAGTGGATTCTTCAATGCCGGACGTAAATCTGCCATCTATAAGAAACTATACTTATTTTTAATATACGCCGATTACATCGGTAGACGTTGAACGGTTGAACGATCCTTTTTCACAACACATGTGGGATACCTATTCAGTGACAGTTATCGCAGTTTTTTTTCGGACGATTTAGAACAAGTGCAAATAACATATTTCTATTATTCTAATAAGGTATAGTTACTAGACGTTTGTGTTTGTGCATCCAACAATAAGTGCATCAAGGTATGACTTATAACTGTTTCGGGGCCATTTACCTTTACATATTACGGAATTCACTAGATATAATCATAAGGTAAAATATTGTATTTTTGCGCATGAAAATGTTTATATAGTTCATATTGAGCAAAGCCGACTCTGGCTTTTACGTCATAACTACCTCTGAGCCGGGGTCTGATAATTATGTTTTAAAGTATCAATTGCGTCCAATGTTCCTACATAGTAAGATATGGTAATCTAAATCTTACCAACTAGGTACCACCATTAAGATATAGCTCATATATGTCCTGATTCTCTATGGACATGTTATGGACGTCCATTGGACGCAGATTTTTGCCGCTTCTGGACATCCATTGGACGTCCATGTTATGCTAAGTATGTCCTGTGATGGGCGTGTTATGGGCGTCCACTGGATACAGATTTTTTTGACATCTGGACATCCACTGGACGTAAAATGAACGTCTTCTGGGCAAAAAAGGACGCCCATTAGACGTCCACAAATTTATTGCAAGGCGTCCATTGGATGTTCACTGGACGTACTTGTGCTGTTTGGGAATAAAATTGGTTTTTAAAATGCGACTCATTCATTTTAAAAACATCTCTGCACTTCGTCGTTTTTCTAATTGTTTCAGTAAATGTTTGCAATATAATATTACGTCTATATGAGACATCTTTGGCATCGAGATAAAATTTCTGATCAGTGCTCATGAGCTATCAACCTCCAGCCACTAAGGGGAGTAACAATACGTTGATTCAAAAAGAATGAATGGTAGTGTCTTCTGAACTGATTCCAGCAAAAAAACTGCATCAATGCTGTGATCTTATCCACCGATCCAACACCACCTATATAGGTGGTGTTGACCGAGTTCATATGGATCCCCTCGTGACTAAGATCTGCTAAGAATGCGCGGGCGCATTCTCTTCTCTCGAAGGTAACGCGACAGTTGGCAAAATCTAACTGTGTTCTGACTGACTTAACAATAAACTAAATATATAATTATTGCACATTCTATAGGATACTTTTCGCAATATTCTTTTTGTAAACAATATTAGTTTTAGTTATATTTAGTTTAACTACAAAACAATTTTTTTTTCATATTTAAAAAATTGTAATTTTTTTACTTATTGATCGATTTTGTTAAAAGACAATAGGGTTCTTCCTCTTGACAATACTAACTTACTGTCCAAGTTTCAATACAATCGGACTTTTGGTTCTTAAGTTTTCATGCTTACAAGAAACGTGTTGGAAGGATAGTTGTACAGACGGACGGACGGATGGACGTACAGACGGACGAGTAGACAGACGGACGGATAGACGTACGGACATTTTGAAAGTTCAGAATTCGATCAATAAACACAGTGGTATAAATTTTTTTTTCTCTACGAGCAATATTACCGGTTCTAGAAATGTGGTGATCGAATGCAGTATGCTCTTCGTTTGGTATTTGCGAAGAGTATAATAAATAGTCAGGCAGTCAGTCAGACAAATTTACGCAGTATATGCACTAAAGAATGGTTTTTTAATATTGTACCTCTCAATCTCAATACGCTAACTGCTATAGATTGGAAAAACTTCCATAAATTTCAAAAGCGTGGTTAGTCAGTTGATCCATTTAACTTATATTGTTGCATTGCTCATTATCTATATCTTTTCTTGGCATTATAAACGTTTCTGTAATAGTGTGGTTTGGGCACTACTGCATAATGTGAAATACTGAGTCCCGAACTCTCGCAAATATTGTAATTTTCATATGACTGTAAAGCCTGGATGTACCATCTTGTTGAACTTTGGTTCACTGCTGAACAGAGATCAAGTAATGAATTTAAGTTGTACCATTAAGGTTCAAGCGTTCTATAGTGGATCAAGAACAATTTAGTTGAACGGTCCTTTTGGTTGGTTCAAGGAAAGTTCAAGTAGTTCAAGCCCATACATAACCTAACTTAATCTAAATTAAATTGTTATTTGCCGAGATTTCAAATATCCGAATGTTTGCATAGGGCGCGTGGAAAATCTGACAGCTAACGAGAGTGGTGGCCATATAACCTCAATGTTCCAAGTTAATTATCGTGAAATTCGCTGTTTTCGTTTGCTTTTTTAACTTTCTTGCTATGGAAATAAACATTTTTAAGTTCAGTTTTCATTATATATAGACAATTACGTGTTTTGTATAATAATATTTCCTTTGATTTGGTGGGATGTGCATGGTTTACCTATGTGTTTTTAGTTATTTTCTTCGTATTTAAACAACGTATGGGATTGATCTTATTGTTATATATAAAGCATATTAAGATTATTTAAAATTTAAATGCTGTTAATTATTCTGTTACCAGTTTTATTTGTCGTTCTATTAAATTTCACAGTTTTTTTCGCTGCCATGTCAAACAAACTTATAACGTTATAGTTGGATATAAACAAATGGTAAATAACATAGACAAAGAAAATGTTTCAGTTCTCTATGGTAACTAATAAGTTGTATAAATAAAGTATGGTTAATAACGGTGGAATCTTCTTCTTCTGTTAGAGAATTATGTGCCATACTCTGATCCAATAGTGCCAACGAGCGATGAAATCAAGTTCTACTGAACGAACGTTTAAAACTGATGGTACAACATAATTGCTCCTGAACTGAGTTCATCGTAGAACTGTCGTTCAGTTAAACTTACCTTGAACGTGCTTTTGGTACAACCGGGCCTAAATATGCTAATAATATGCTACCGGCGGCGAATCCAACTGATTACAACCGGACGGTTGTCAGTGGGACAACGCGAGAAAATGCCTATCCTTCCTGTAGGAGCCACTGAACTGTACCATAGAGTTCAGTGGTAGGAGCGTGTTCAGATGATTCGTCGGTTGTGGATCGAGTGCGCTTGCATCGTTCAGATACAACGAAGTGCTAAAGTTACCAGCGTTCAGATGGTTGAAGCGACCATCGTCGGATATGCAACTTTTTACCGTTGTTCGGGACATCGATGAAAATGGTCCCGCATGCGCAGAAGCTGGATAGCCAGCGTATTTTGAATTGGTATCTAATTTGTCTTTTTTTATGTGGCTTTGAACCCAATTAAACGTTTGTCTCATGAATCTAAAATTGTGTTTGAATTCTTTCTTAGAAAAACTGGTATGGATTTCATGCACAAAAGTGTATCTTATATTTATATTTGTTCTATCTAAAAATCCAACTAACTCAGATGAATCTTCCTCTAATTCATCTTGCTCAAACAGAGCATTCATTAAGTGCCAAAAAAATTTCCATTAAGCACAGAATTACTTATAATATAAACTATTCAGTAATCATCAACTACTAAGCATATAGGTTATGTATACATTAATTTGTCTAAAGTCGTTCAGATGATTTATTCAATATATAGAAACAACCAAATGTCCCGCGTTCGGCGATTATTCTTTACCGTGTAATTCATCTGAATACGCTCCAGCTGCTCTTTTTCCTTGACCGACTGGTCCGACTGTCAAATGTGTCAAGTGTCAAGTGTCAAAGTCAAAACTCACAAAATGTCCGACTCGTGGTGGCTTTGTGCGTGTGGTAGTGTTTTTAGGTGGCATTTAGATAATTTGGGTAAATTTCTTATTCTCATTTTAATGTTGGGAATTGTCTTATAATATAGGGGTTGTTATTTTAATTTGCGTCCTTTCCGATACCGATGTAAACGTTAAAAATAAAACTTGTAAAACATGCAACATTGCACATTTTAACTTCTACGAATCTGTTAACAAAAAACATTAACAAGTTATTTAAATAAAAAGTTTACCGGATATCTTTCAACAGGCCACTTAAAAGGCGTAATTTTGGCAAGAATTTCCTGGAAGCCTATTTCCTGCTTGGGTTATGGCCCCAGCTCTTGAAAATGGCGTTTTACATGATACGGATGTTCCAGAACAAATACATTTTCAAGCTATGGTGTATAGGGTAGCCGGTAGCATAAATAGGATTTAACTTTCCTCAGACTTCGAATGTGCTTTCTTTAGTAGTAATAGTAAAAGGTGCTGATAGGTATATATAAGAATTTCCTTTGATTAGATGTGCTGTTTGCATGTTCAAAGCATGTGGAAAATGAATTTCTTAGGATATTTGTGGAGGCGCCATTGTTTCACATTCAGAAAATGAACTGGCTGAATCGCCCTTATTGGTCTTTAGTTGATCAAAAATTAAGTAGGTATGTTAATTCTTTGTAGAATTTTAGAAGATGCAATAGGATTATTGAAATGAACGTTCGAAAAGCCTGTGTATAAAAATGTACCGAGTGCTAAGAAGTTAATTTGTTCCCATGCATCAAATCACTTTTTTATTTCTCTTAGTTAAATCTTTTTTAAGCGGACCATCATTCCCTGAGAAATTTACTTCCAACAGGTAATCGTGATTTAATGTCATGCGTTATTTATAGTACAACTGCTCGCTGCAAAAAATGACCAGTCTGAACTTTTTGCTTTCTTTTTGCCAGTAGGTGCTGGGCCTGGGTGAATAAAGTTTAATATGTTTGGGTGGTGGAAGTGGTCATGTGACCTGGTAAATTCAAATATACCAGTTATACTTGTGTTCGTTCAATCATAACTTATACATTATTCACTGCTACCAGTGATTAATTATTAATCACTATCTAGTAGTGATTAACGATAATTCACTGGCAGATGCTTCTTCAATTTGAGTGCAATCTCACAATTTTTTTGCAGAATTTAATAGAATTGTTCTGAAATGTTATCGTTAACTGTCATAGCTACAGTTGATTGAACGATTTGGCTGTTATTATGAAATTTATGAATAGATAACTATGCAACATAATACAGGGAATAGAGACAGTGCAGAGTGGCAAAAATTGGGGAAAGCTGGATTTTTGCATGAACCTTCCTTTTTGTGGTTCTAGCATCCCAAAAGTCCCCATCGATATGTGTGTCCCTAAAAATATTACTCGGAGTCAAAGGTCACAAAAATGGGTTTTCTCGAAAATCTCGTTAACGGTCGCTTTTATCGAAAAAATAGTGGTAATCAAATTTGTAACTTTGAAAATTGGCTAACATAGTATTACTTTTTTTTATAAGACTTAATGGTTTTCGAGGAAATTCGATTCAAAAAATTTTAGCACACAGTATGCACTAGTGATAAACTTAGTGGAACTAGGTCGATATGATCATTGAGCAGTCAGTCCCTCATGAAATTTATCACTAGTGCATACTGTACGCTACAATTTTTTCAATCGAATTTTATCAAGAACCGTTAGTCTTAGAAAAAAAAAGTAATACCATGTTTTTTGTAGACAATTTTTTAAGCTATAAATTTCATTACCATTATTTTTTCGATAAATGTGTCCATTAGTGAGATTCTCGCAAGAAACTATTTTTGTGAACTTTGACCCCGAGTAATATTTTTAGCGGCACACATGTCGATGGGTATAGTTTAGAATCACAAAAGAAATGCTTGTACGAAAATCTAGCTTTCCGGGAATTTTTCCGAAGTTTGACCTTTTTTTGTCTTTATTCCCCGAATGAAACATTGCAGAAACAGACACTTCTTTATTATACAATTTCATTTGTAAATTTTATTGAGTAGGCCATTACGTGTCAAAACAGCAGGTTGTCAAATTAAATTTAAACAACGTTATTTATGATAATTTTACACATTACTCAGAAAGAGTAATATAATTAAATATACGAGATTTCTTTGATACCACCAGAGGTAAGGTAAGCTGACCCGTTAAACTTGTTGCTAAAAATGAAAGGGACTTATACATTTCTTTCAGGGTTGGCAAAAATTGTGTTTTTTTTATTTTAATCAAAAAACACGTTTTTTTTTATTTAAAACAATTCAATGGGTTTTAGACATGGATTTTTAATTGTTGAAAAAAAACATGTTTTAAACAGTAAAAAATATGTTTTTAAACTTAAATTTATACGGGCGCGTCGACCCAATACATTGTTTATTCTATAAGCCATGCCCATATTGCATCATAACAAGACGAGGTCAAGTTGTCAATAGTGCAATAATTTTTTTGGTGATTGGTTATTGACTACACAGGCACATAAAAAAAGTCGAGTTGGAGAAGGCAGACCTAAGTATTCCCATGCATTCTGACCTGCTGAACACGAATCCGATGTCCGTTTTGCCCGATTGGCTCTTGCATTCTTCCTAACCTCAAAAAACACCGTAAGAATGCCCGAAAAAATTGAAATCTGAAAAAATTCAGGGGCACATAGGATGGCAATAGAAATCGAATGGCGCAAACCAGACATCCCTGCAGTCCTTCGTTTTCGAGATAGAGCAGCTCAAAGTCGCCGGAAGGAAAAAAATTGTTTTGTTTGCAATTCTCGAGGCTCTATATCGGAAAACAAAAAAGCTATAGAATTCTAGTTTGCGCCATTCGATTTCTCTCGCCATTCTACTTACCTCTGAAATTTTTCAGATTTTTAGCTACACTCTCATTTTCTCGGGCATTCTTACGGTGTTTTTTTTGAGGTTAGGAAAAATACAACAGCCAATCGGGCAAAACGGACATCGAATTCGTGTTCAGCAGGTCAAAATGCATGGGAATACATAGGTCTACCTTCCCGCACTCGACTTTTTTTTTGCTATTAATTGCTTTAAAATTAACACTTAAGAAAAGAAATAATAACGGTGTATCTTCTATATAATAGTAATATGTTTCGTTCATTGTACTTATTCTACCATATTATTATAACTAGTTGTATTGCATTACATAAAAGTTCATATTTTTTTACTTTGTTATTTTTTTTTTTTACCTTATCAAATACAACGATGTTCCGAAAATTGTCCATCAAACACACTGAAAAAACGCATTGAAAAAAATCATATTTAAAACAGATTACTGTGTTTTAAACACTTAAAAAACATTTGTTTAAAACATTTTGTTTTAAAACTGCCAACCCTGATTTCTTCAGTAAACAATAATAATAATAATATTAAAAGTTATTTATTGATTGCATTATTTGCATTAATATACAATGTAATATAATACAATCAAAAGGCCATCGACCTAGGTCCTTCAGCCAAGGTGATAATAATATTATATTTAACATTATGTATGGAAAATATGGTGGGAAACAAAAAGTTGATACATAGATAAATTGTAAAAAAAAACCCAATGTGAGGCATAGTGCTTCAGTACTCCTGCGACGTCAATAGCATCTGGTCAAAAATTATCTTTCCGGATATGCGAATCTGGGTGTATTGTTGTTTTCTTCACTGAATCCCGAAGTGAATATAGAGGTCAATGTAGGGTTGAATGGGGTAATGGTCCCCCCCAATCCCTTGCACCTACTGAGAAAGAGCAACCAAAAAGTCCAGACCGGTCATTTTTTGCAGCGAATGAAATAACTATTATATTGCACTGTAGACGGTTACTCATTATATTTTGACCAACCTTAACTCTTGTTTTTAGCATTCCAAAAAAAGTTAAATGCAAAAGTTGCGGTACTGCAAATGCAAGGTGTAATTAGTTTCATGTCATTAAAAAAAAAAAACTGGTAATAGGGACCGAATAGACAAACAAAAAACCTTTTTTCTCTAGGGACAGTTTGAAAAAAGCTGACTTAGGTTTAACATTTTAATGTTAAGGTAGGAAACATTTGAGGACCACTGCTTTTCAGGGTCAATAGATGTTATAGTTCCGAATATTAGAAATAATAAAAAACTGTAATACCCGACTTGTGTTCCCGCCGGAAGGAGTGCGGCACTTTGATGGGATTACTTGTACCGGACTTTTCATACCACTAATTATGAAAATGTAAATAATTCCTTTTCTTTCGGCACAACGCAAGCATAGCATGGCCACAGGGGTTTAAATAGGATTTGTTTACATGTATTTTTTAATTTGGAACAAAGCTTAAAAAACTAGCAATTATATTATGAAATTGGAAAACAGTTAGATGTCCGAGATACGATAACAGAAAATACTCCTGTATTTTAAGTTAGGAAAAAATCTGATTTTTTTAACGAATTGAGCGCATAATTTTTCCCAATCAGGTATCGAAAACTAAAAATCGAGTCCTTGGTCTCTATGAAAATCAATGTAAACAATAATGAACAGATAAAAACAATACAGTGAATGCTAATAATAATAATAATCATACCTTTAATGCCTAATAGGTAACACCCAATAATTGAACAATTCTTTGGAATTTTTCACGTTCGAAATGACCTCCATCTCCACGTATACACATTTTGCACTTGAAATAAGGACATGCGCACTCCGTTCAACACATTTGGTAAATTAGGATAAACTATAAAAAATGGTTTCTATGCACATTAAAATACGTTGCAATTGTTCTAAAGCTCTTCCATACCAGCTGCATTTCCACCATTTTCTCCATACGCCAAGTGCATATCCGCAAGCTCTGTATAAGTAATCTCCTATAATGTCCAAAATCTGCTTTTTAAAACACCACACTAAACTGTGACTTAACATTATCAATAAAGAAAACATAAAAAAAACTTTTTCCAAAATCCAAAAAGTAACACAAAAAGCACGAACGAGAAGTAGTGTCTTACGTAACCAAGTACCTACTAACGATTTGAACGATAAGTCAATAAAATAAATCTTAACATAAGTGGCACAAAATTCAAAAAGAACAAAAGCAACAGACAGAACCAAGGAACGGGTAGGTCACGTCGTGTGTACGTTGTTTACCTACCAAGTAAGGATACAAACTGAAATTATTACTTGAGAATATTACAAGGGAGAGTATAGCTTGCGTGATAAGTTAGCTTGGCCGCGAAGAAGCAAAAAATAAGGCGGTGTCCTCTGTCGGTCGCTTTTAACTGCATTATTGGCATACTTATTTGCAGGAATGTCAGAGTATCATCTGCGACAAGACGCGAGGCAATAAAACCTACCCCAATAAGCCAGCAGTTCTCAAACTATGGTATTAAGTATTTTGGAAATTTTTGTTTATTTTTTTTTCTCCAAAACTGAGCTTTAGACCCCATGTTATATCAGGTTTTTTTTGTTTGTCTTGTCGTTCCCTACCATCAGTTTTTTTTTTAATGACATGAAACTAATTACACCCTGTATATATTTTTTAATATCCAACTAAAAAAGCGGTAGTCTGCATAGCTCACATGATATAAAATGAAGGTAATTTTTAGGGTTCTGCACCTCAAAATGAAAAAAACGGAACCCTTATAGGATCACCTTGTTGTCCGCGTGTCTGTCTGTCGACCAAGACCCTTTTTCTCAGGAATGGCTAGAGGTATTGAGTTAAAATTAATAGAATAGAATAGAAATTTATTAATGCTAAAAGTATAAAATACATGCACAAGTCAGACAATTTATAAAAATAGATCACAAACAGGTAGAATATATTAAATCCTGGATTTAAAAGGACAAACATTGTACATCGATATATGTATACATATAGTAGTTAAGTGAGTAACTCACACACAAAGATTTTCAACTACGTAGGTAAACCTGAATTCTAAAATAAGCCTCATAGTCCTGTAAAAATCAAATAAAAATTAAATTAAATTTCCAACTCAATGCAATAAAAAGATACGGCTGTTCAAAGTGTATTTTCATACTGACAGACTAACTCACTGACCGACTGACACATAAAAATGTATAGGGTAAGGGAAAAAATCCGAACATCATTAATTTCTAATTCTATGTGTAATTATTACTTGACAAACTTACTTAGTTTCATACAGCACACATGAAAGAAACTGCAGAACTAAGTCACCAAGTCACTCTATATAACGATACGGAACACTCAGAGCGTGAGTCTTACTTGCACTTGTCTCCTTTTTTTATATCTTCACCGTGTTTATTTCTATATATTTTTTAGATGTCTTTTCCCCTGGTTTCAAATATATGTATGGATTGATAGGTCTAGCTGTAATATTTTTTTGCTTATCCGACATTAAATATGCTCCAAACATGCATATATGGTTACTGATGATTACTTACTACATAGTAGGCTATCGCTGATGATGCTATGACAACATTGTTATTGCTTAACGTTTTGCATTATTGCTTAATTAAAATTTTCTAAAATTTTTTATACTAATATGCATATCTGGATCATCATATTTAATGTCTGATAAGTTAAAGAACGTTACAGCTAGATCTATCAAGCCATATACAGGGTGTAATCAGTTTCATGTCATTAAAAAAACTGGTAATGGGGACCGACTAGACAAACAAAAAACCTTTATGACTTTTCCCTCTAGGGACACTTTGAAAAATACTGATCTAGGTTAACATATTTAATATTATGGTAGACAGCTATTGAGAGCCACTGATTTTCTTGGTCGATGGACTTGTACTTCCCAATTATACAACTTTTAAATTGTCATAAAAAAGTGCTGGCCGGCACACGCGGTGTCAAAGGATCATCGACCGCCTTTGATGTACCACCTCAACTGAACTGAGGCAAGTATAAAGAGGTAAATAATTCGTTCTCTCTTCGTGCACAATTGCAAGCAAATAATGGCCATAGAGGTTTAAACAGAGCATTTCTTTACATGTGTGTTTTTTAATTTGGAACAAAATATTGGATTGTTTATAATTTAGAAAATTTAAATGTGGTTTATTAACATTTGTAACATAAATGAGTGTCCTGGGTTAAAAGCTTACTACTACCTACCTAAATGATTCAAAATCTCTGCATCTGTATCAATACACAGTCCGGTATGTCGAATTAAGTACATACGCACTTCGTTCAACACTAAACGCTAAACTATCAACTAACGTTGTCAATAAAGAAAAATAAAATAAAAACTTGGTACAAAAGCCAAAAAGGAATACAAAAAGAACGAACAAGTAAGTTGTGTCTGTATGTAATCAAGAATTTGACAACTTGAACGGTAGTCAATAAAATAAATCTTAACTATAAATACACGAAATGACGCGAAATTCAAAAATTAAAAAAACTACGAACGGCGGGTTGGGCGTGTGTACATAACGAAACATCGACAGTAACTAAAATATTGCACAAGTGACAGTTAGAGTATAGTTTTCTTCAGATCAGATCTAGATCTAAACCTACCTCAATATTCCAGCAGTTCTCAAAAATTTTTATTGAAAATTTGCGAAATTTTTGTTTATTTTTTTTAATTTTCTTTCTCCAAAACTATGAGCTTTAGACCCCATGTTATAGAAGGTTTTTTTGTTTGTCTTGTCGTTTTGACATGAAACTAATTACACCCTGTATATTTGAGATTACGGAAAAGAGATCTAAACAAAAATGTAAAATTAAAAAGGGCATTCTATTCAAAAAATTTGCGTCCCGTGACCTATGACCTTGTTGGACTCAACATATTGTACTAAATGAAGTCAATCCTCTTGTAATTTCAATCTTGACAAATAGTTTAGATCGAAGCTCTTTGATAGATGTGTATTATGCTTTATTCTATTCAGAACTATCCTATAATATAATTGCCTGGGTCAAGGTATAGTTCTGCAAAAAAGAGTATTCAGAATAATTTTTAATTTGGGGCACGACATTCTTGTAGTACTGTTAAAAGTAATAAAATTGTCACGGTTACATGCATTTACTTATATAAATTATATTTATATATCATAAAAAATAGTTTATCAACACACCGTGACAAACACGAATATAATACAAGAAACCGTTATAGTTTATATGTTAATAATTTTAATTTAACCATATATGAAAAATCTTCCACATATGCCGGAAGCTATTTATTTTGCCCTCTAACATTAAACTAGTCAAGAATTTGACCAAATTGGATCTAAATTATTTAGCTTTTTATCGAACAATGATTTTTACTCTCTTGACGAATTTGAGGATTTTAGTTAATAGTAAAAAATGTATTAATATATAATGTTCGTAAATTATTGTATAGTATTTGTAATTTATTGTATTACGTCCCTCGTTTTTTACATATTTTAACTTGACATGTTCTATATAATTTTTGTATTGGCACACATAATTAAATAAAATCTATCTATCTATGTAGGTGATTGTTTTTTAGTTGTATTTAAAAAAATATATTTGCAACCCTACAACTTTTTTTAGAACGTTAAAAATAAAAGAATCAGGGTGGGGGGGGGGGGATGCGGGGTGGCCGCTAGAAATTACAGTATATATGTAATTTTTTTGGTGGAATGAAATTAAATAATAACGCTTTTAGTAACGCTAAAAATAAAAGAGTGGTAAAAATTATATTATATTTTCTTTTTTTTTTGGTGGAATGAAATTAAATAATAAAGCTTATAGTAACGCTAACACGCAATTACCTGACAGTTTTTACTGATGAGTGGAAATTTAACTAGATAGTTTGTGAACCTCGGAAAAGTATTTCATATAGTATAGAAGCCAGCGTGTAATTACCTCACACGTAACAGCTAGCAGAGCATAATAATAATTTCTTTATTCACGTTTGCTATACAATAGTACAGATGTGACAAGTCATATGTGGAAATTCAGATGATGATTACTATTATTGACAATAATACATTTAATAAAATGTAAAATTACAACTTGTAGAGTAAAATTTTCTCATGTAACATAAACGGAGAGTGTATCTATATTTAAAAATGACCTGATAATAAAAATAAACAACACATATATATGTAAAATGTCAGAATTTAAAATGTAAGAGTATTAAATCAATTAATAAGTGTAATAAGTTTTATATAATAATGATCTATTCGTCACTACCATTTTCAAAAACTTCTTGTATAGTGTAGAAGTATATGCTTACAAGGTACTTTCTTAATTTGTGTTTGAATGTAGAGACACTTTGTTGTTTTTATGTTAATGGGTAGTGAATGAGCAACATGCATGAATTTTAGAAATGCAATAATTTATTATTTTTTCGTTATATATGTTATATAAGTTGAGAAAGTAATGAAGAAAAGGTATAAAAAAAATGTGTAGCCTAAAGAAACGACTTTGAAATTCAAAATTTTATGGGAACATATCCACGTGACTGAAAACACCACGCTATTGGTCTGACGTCATTCGGCATAATGTCTAATGGTCGTCTATCTGCCAAGGGGTTAAATCGTAAATTGTTTTGTGTTTTGTAAATGTGTATTGATATTTTCATAAAAGAAATCATTCATTTATTTATTTATTTTAATTATTAAGTGGTAAAAATGACGGACAGTGGGTTTTTACGGGGCCAGAGTGACAATTTGCCCGTTGTTGATGTGTTTATGATGACAAACTTTTTTGCTACTAATACTGATTTTATTAGTGCAGAAATTGGAGGTACTAAAGCAACAAGGTATGTGTCATTCATTATTCTAAACATGAATTCAATTGTGCCCATTTTTATCCTTTTACTGTAGTTAAATATAACAAATAAATTATGTACCTAACCTCAAAATAGGTAAACAAGGCAATGTTTTAATGTTATATTAATTAATATTTTTCATCTTAGAATGCTTTACTTTTTTTTATATAATAAATACCTCCCGTCACTTACTAAGTACGTACTTTTAGGTAGGTAGGTACATTCATAGTAAAAATAACTGTTGACATACATAGGTATATATAAATTTATAATTGGATATGTAGAACGTCGAGAAGTTACATTATTCCCACCATTCTTATACATTTATACATTTTAATTCAACGTTCCTTTTAACAGAAGTTAGTAAACTTTTGTATTCCTATAAATAGGAAAGTGACCAAATTCACCATGATATGTAAACAAATTATCACAATAATATTAGGGTTAGGTACATATTTTCATAATATTATTATAAAATAATTAGTTTTAATGGGTAAATTTACATCAAAATGATCCTGGCAGCAATATAATCTTGAGGATGACTATAATTCTGCATTTCGGTCGTCTCGTCTCATAGTTCTGCACCATTTCTTCCTAACTTTATCGCGTCTAGGCACATTAAAAAATAACTTTTCTGGAGTTTTTGTTGTACTTAATACTGGAAAAATAATGTTTTTTAGTGATCTATTCATCTGTGATGTTTAAAAAAATTATGCATTTTGCTCATTAAAAATGTTGGCGCAGCAGACGTACAGACTTTTTTTTGAAAAGAGAGAGATTATAAGTATTTATCGATATTAGACAAGAAAAGTGTTATGAGAATTTTTCTTAGTGGTAGAAGCTTAATTTATAAATGAAATTATTAATTTTTAAAAAGAACAGCTTGATATTTACTACTCATGGCTTAAAAGTAGATTCCTTGCGGGTTTAAAATGTCTGCCGCAGTACATCTAATAACGGGGATGTATGCCTTCCTCTGGACTTTCACTAACCGGAATGTATGCCGATCATATTTTTATAATAGCTGCCTGTATTAATATTAATCTGCAAGAAATCAGCTTGATACTTCTTTGTCATACTCAGTCACATAGCTTGGAGATATAGAATGTCTGTCGCTGGATCTGCATTAACAGAGATGTACTTCAATTGTATTTACGTGTTCACTTAGTGCCAAGTAATTGCCAAAAAAAATATTCGCCTGATACATACAGATTCGGAAAGTGTTGGGTTTGGTATTGCATTAGTTTCAAAAACCGTCCACAATAAAGGTGTTTACCACTGACAGAGCTGCTCACATACATGTTATGGGAAAAACAGCTGGCACTACAATGTGTTACACGATAAGAAAGAATAGCCCAGTTGCTATGCTCTCTCTTCGACTTATTGCCAAACGAACATTTTCAAAATCTGTATACTTGTAACAATTGTAAAAGACATTTTGAGTTCTTTAATGAAGTTGGTATTTTTTTAGTTACTACTTACCTCCTAGTGAATACAAAAATTATTGCCTGTTATGCTGTTTACAACTTCTGTAACTACTTTTTTTCCATTCCGCTTGCTGGAGCCATAAATTGCGAATAAAGAAACTATTTAAAAAAAATCTTATTTGCTTATAGATTGTTCAATAATTGACTACGAATAAAGGGCATATGAATTTTTTCTTAACACTTTTTCTGCTCAAATTAATAATAAACGAGTTATTCACCAAGAATGAGCTTACTCTTTTAAACCAAGATGACGGCCTTGTCCCAAAGGGTCCCGCTTAAACTAACCATCTTCAAAAAATGATGCTACCATATATAAATGCAATTTACTATAGGAGACTATTGCTAGGACTACTGGACCATGAAACAATACTTCTCATAAAGTTAAATCACTAAAGAACACAACCCGCAACCCTTTGTGTCTATCTTTACAAGTTGCATAACTTGTTTCGACCGGTGGTCTGCAAAAAACTTTTTTTTTGTGCCGACTATCTAAATTAGAGACGATGACTGAGACTGCTTGGCCATTTGCACAGTCATGTTGAAATTCTATATCTTAATGAGAAAAAATGTCAATAAAACCACTAAGTCAAGTCTTAACCAACTCTGACTAGAAAGAAGTGTAATTCAGCCCATTTTTGGTAAAATTCTGAAGTATTTTATTATAAACTGAACTGCAAACAAGTTATTTGCTAATAGCGAATTATTGACAATTGGCAATTAGTTGAAGCACAATGATCAACAATCTACTAGGTGGTTATTTTAACCTGAAATTTTCAAATATCTCGAATAATAAGCACTCGAAAAACATGTTCTAATCAAAATTTAATCATGGAAATGACAATCATCCGAGAGTCACGGATGAATAGTTCGACTTCTAATCGTCCGACACCTCCCGGATCAACAGCTGTGTCGCTATTCGTCCGGTACTGGTTGATCTGTGGTACTATTGCAGATAGTTGAGACGTAATAAATTTTAAATTTCGTGGGTATACATACAATTTTTATTCTTACAAGCATTCGACCAAAGCCTACTATTTTTTGAGCTGCAGCTGAATATCAACCTCAAGCTTAATTGGGTTAAATACCTATATCAAAATTAGGCAACAAAATCTGTAAAACTTTTAATCATTTTTATTTTGTTTTATGCATTACATTCCAAATATTATTTTCCTCCGTCCGATCATGCACATTTTTTTTCCTAAAATGTTTTTTTAGGGTGTCTAGCCTACAAATTTTTCGCAATTTCTTCGTTGGCACTATATAATATTAACTAAATATTATGTTAGTATGTCAAATGGTTTTGTAGCTGTAGCGCCAACATACAGACAGACTGACGGAATTAAGCTGCTTTCTTTTTCATTATCTACGTGTGTTCTGAAACGTGATCCATAAAAATCTCCGAGGGTGAGTTTTCCACGAGTACAATACTTCCCTCTCCTTAATAGTTAGTTGGTCAAAGTCAGTAAATGTAGAAAATTATAAATTTCATCAATTATTAAAGTGTGGGGGCAGCCTGCATAATATCTTGATAAAAAATATGTTTTCACATTTCTCCCCCCAAAGTGTGGGGTCCTGCCAGTAGATTTGGTAACCAGAGCCAATGATTTGATGTGGGGGCGGGGGCCTCTGCAACGGAAGCATAAGGATGTGACTTATTCTTTACATTTGGGACACACTGACAAATCGATGATCAATCACATAGGTAAAATCCCAATTACTGAATTAGTGTCGATATTTCAAATGAGAAAATTTGTTTTTCCGTTTTACCGACCACTACCAGGCGAATAGCGACAGAGCTGTTGATCCGGGAGGTATCGGGCGATTAGGAGCCGAACTATTCATCTGTGACTCCCGGATGATTAGTCACTTCCTTTAATCATTCTGCAGAGGAAATACATTAGTGCTAAAATTAGTCACCCCCCCTCCCTCTTGTAGGTCGGGTGGGGCGGTAACTTTGAAATCTTAAATATGAGCCCTTATTTTTTATTGCAGATTCGGATCTCAAAGACAAAGTACCAAGTTCCAATGACACGTGAGAATATGATTGAGCAAATCAGAAATGCTTGTGCCGAAATTCAAGCAGACACACTTCTCAGTTGCGGCAGTTATTTCAAGTGCATTGATGTCCAGGGTCACCATTTTAAGCATTTACTTTCATTGAAAGATATGAAGCAGAGGGACTCATGGATTTAGCACTCTGATAAATCAAGCACCCTCACATAAATCAAGCACCCTGATAGGTGAGAGGCAAGAAGACTCACATTAATCAAGCACCCCGAAGGGAACAGAAAACTAATACGCCCACGTTGTCGTTCCCGGGTTACACTAAAAGAAGTTTATTCACCAGCCATTTACATTTCTACAGGTAAGAATTTTTCAGTTATTCGCAATTTGCAAAATGAATAAACTTTTTTGACAACGAATTTTCATTATTTACAATGACAACGTGGGATTTTTAGCCGTAGAATCCAAATCTGCAATAATAGTCGAGGGAATACAGCATTCCACTGTCAAAAAATGTGCAGTAAGTTGGATCAAAATGCGGTTTTTTCCATTCGAGTCCTTGATGCATTTATTCAATTTGTTACTTATTATATTCTTCGCAAATACAAAACAAAGAGTATATTGTAAGGGTAAAAAGGGATAGAACTAATTAAAAACCCCGACGTTCACAAATATAAAATATATAATTAAGAAGAGATTACGGTACTACAATAAAATATGACATGCGAACATTTCGCTGATTCAAATAAGAATGCCTCTAAAGCGAATGTCAATAGAACATTAATTCTAATGTTTATAATATAATGTTTTGACTTAGCAATATTTTCTGGTGCCCGGCTCATATCCCGGTGACGGTCACCATAGGCGTCGTGTGTTTCTAACATTCGGTCATCCTGCATTTGGTCCTGTCCTCAGGTCCATCAAATCCTTGTTCTGCATCTATGGACATAACAACTAAATTAGAGTTCTACATTTATTCAAGATTGCTTAAGAAACATTTCTTGATTTCTGCCTAAAATGCATTCAACGTCTTAAAGAATTAACAAGTTTATAGCATTTATCAAGAAATACTTCATTCACATAACCAGCCTTTTGCTAGTTAATCATAGGTACTACTAAACCATCGTCAATAGATACTTCTAGATATATCCTTGGCTAACCTTCGTTAATCTGTTACTGACCTTTGTTAATAACTAGTTGTGACCGAACCTTCGTCAATCCACTGAACTTTTACCAGTGTTTGTTGTGACCAAACCCTCGTCGGTCCACCGACCTTTTGCCAGTGATTCTTGTGACCGAACCTTCGTCAGTCCACCGACCTTTTGCCAGTGATTCTTGTGACCGAACCTTCGTCAGTCCACCGACCCTTTGCCAGTGATTGTTGTGACCGAACCTTCGTCAGTCCACCGACCTTTTATCAGTGATTCTTGTGACCGAACCTTCGTCAGTCCACCGACCTTTTGCCAGTGATTCTTGATACATACTTTCTTAGTTATAGCCTTATGCCATTGGTAGGTACATTTACCTAACTCACACTTCAGAGTTACCCATGGTTTCATCCTGTCAACGGCAACTACTGTCTCGTACTTCTTCTTTTTTTTTTCTGAGGACTTGTACCTCATAACAATTATTAAGCGTTACCTTTTTAACTTTAAAAGTTCCTTTAAATCTAGGTAGAAATTTCTTAATAACCCCCTGTAACAGAAAAGTCAGTTTTTAACACCATTACAATAGCTTCTTTGTATTGTTTACTCTTAGCACGGACTCTATGAAACTTTTTCATCTGAGTTCCTTGATCTTTTCTAATTCGCTTGCTTGCCTCAGATCTGATCTTATACAAATCTATCATTTCAAGACTGTCCTAAATCACACTTGAAAGTTTATGCTCGACTTATATAGCCAGATAATAGTTCAGGTTAGGCACCCCTTTTGTTTCATTATCCGTATAATTCATTACACCCTGCATTTGCTTTACAGAAGTGTCCTACTTATTGTCGGAATTACCAGCTGACATCACAGCCAGTGTGTTCAAAATTCTACGATTAATTCTTTCTAATTAACCCTTGGTCCTAGCATACACTTAATATATTTCAATAAAAGTTTTACAAATACTTAAACATAAGGATCACCAACAATGCTGCATTTCGGAAAGCATTTACTTTTCTGGCCTTTAACTGCTACAATAACCTACGTATCTGTATCTAATCCTTCCGTGCAAGTGTATTTGACATTTTCGACAATAAACTATTATTATTATCATCATTACATTATAATTCCATAAGATTTACAGAAACTTTCAAATATGTGTGAGCTGACCCTTGTCAGTTATCAAACGTGCTGGTGCACAAAATAAATACATTACTTGCGTCCAAACTTATTAAATCACAATTACTAATAAACTGACAACTACTAATAAATATTGTTCTCCTTCTCTTTCGTTTCAAAACGACCCATGTGGTCAGTGTGTAATGCTTGAATTGATAGTGGAGTCTACTCCACAGGAGACTTATCTCTTTTTTCTGTTATAATTGCAGTACAAATAGGCTTAAACATATATTTTTTTCTTGTTCTTTAAATTCAATAACTCTGAAATTTGCTTTACCATCATTTCGAACCCAAATTTTCCAGTACTATCATAGCATAAATTACATATGTGCCACTCACAACCTTTTGATACTAATCATGCTAGTTTACTGGTACTTAATTTCATATAAACCTTCCTTTGCTTTAACGTATAAATTTAAAAATTACGTTTTCTATCACGATTGTTTGGCTTTGCCCCCAAAATCATTTTGATTCTGGTTACTTTGTCAATCTATACATATGCAGCTATAATCCATTTGATTAAACCTGCGCTCACTTTTTCAACCTAATTAGTCTGGCCCTAAGACCAATACTAATTCATGTCTTTCTCTAACAATCCAGTAACAGAATCTGGCGTCACATAGCCTATTTTTGTCATAGATTCTATAGCCAATAGCTCCTTCATAATAGCTAGAAAGTAAATTCTAAAAATATAAAAAAAAATCTATCTCACCCTCAATAAAAAGCAATATGTTTTGCTTCTAAAATTTACCACATTGGCATTCGTATAAAGCTACCTTATTAGCTAATAAAAGGTTTGCACCACTGAATGTAAATTACTTCGTTCAGCTAAAGACATACGATTGGGACGATCACGATACGCCACTGACTTGAAAGTTAACCTTTTAAGCATTACAATTGTACTTGTTTTACACAAGTCTTTGAGAGAAAAGAAAATAAAATCTCCATGACTCTTCAATAATTCAAAAATTAATGACTTTCATTAATTAATAATCCTAAAATTGAATTTGTCATATTCTAATTTATCACTTGCTACAAAATCATGTTTTACTTCGTTCATTGATAAATCCGACAGTGTACATAATTTAAATTTCCTTTGAAATTTGCTTATTAATGCGTGATCTTACGCTAAATACTCAATCCCTATTATGAGGTCATGATTTAAATAAATATCGTTGAGAGTAAAACAGCTAACTGCTTAGATTATAATATTGAGTTGTACTGTTCTGTTTTTGTTATACTAACATATAATAACATTTCTCATAAAATATTTCAAAACCTTTTCAGGGCCTCTTCCAGTTTGTAGGTTTAATTTCATGAGCACAGATTGTTTAATTAAAGAGCACGTACTTCCAATATCCATTAGACACTTTATTTTACTTCATTAATACGAGCATTTTCATAAACATATTGTCTTTGTCCATTATCTCACTGACCTAGCTTACAGAAAACTATCCCGATTGTTTATTCTTTTACCGGGAAGCCCTTACACATTGTTCTTGCGTATGACCTAATCTGTTGCAAAGTTTACATTTAATTATGGGTGTTTCCAGGGGTTGTAAATCCCTGTTAACGTGCTTCGAAAGCACCAAATAAATAACCAAATTTTACTTCGAGCAGTAGACTTGTTTTTCTTCAGGCCTTGGTGACGGACAACTATCTCCAAAATCAAATAGGTCTTTAATGTTTCAAACAATTTATTTCTTATTCATTTCAGAAATTCTTTTATAATTATTAAATTTTTACATTTTCTATGTCATCATATTTTTTGACACACACACTCCTACTTTTAAAATTAATTAAAAGCAACACATTTTAGCTAGTTATTCAGAACACATTCCTTAGCTACAAATTAAAATAAGAATAGTTGGTTCATTTCACAACATAACTCCCCCCTTGATGTTTCCAAGAAACTTCAAGGAAGAACGAATAAACTTTGACAATATATAATAACTTAATAAACAAAAACTAAATAACAACCTTCAATCATATTAAACTTTAAAGTATATAATAGAACAGAGAATTAATAACAATCATCTTAAATGTTTTCTGTATTCCTAGGAATTTCTGCAAGATTCAAATCATTAGGTAAAGGACATACTTTAGCTAATGATCTGGTAAAAATCCCATCTTTAGTGCGTAACTTTACAACTCTTACCTTCCCATCAGCTCCCGGCATTATTTCAGTTATGCGTGCTAATGGCCAACTGAGAGGTGGAGTATTGTCTTCCTTTAATAAAACAATCTGATTTACATATAAATTTTTGGAAGGACTTAACCATTTAGGCTTATTTTGAAGTCTATTCAGATATTCAACTGACCACCTTTTCCAAAAGGCTTGTTGAATTTTTACAGATTTCTGCCAAATAGACAGACGATTGTCGGGTACTTCTAACAAATCCTTTTCTGGATGAGCAGTTAAGTTATTACCTATCAAAAAATGACCAGGAGTAAGACAAGTTAAATCTGAAGGATCGTTGGATAGGGCAGTGAGCGGTCGAGAATTTAAAATACTTTCCACAGTAGCAAGTACTGTGCTAAATTCCTCATATGTCAATCTACTGTCACCTATTACTCGATATAAGTGATATTTTGCGCTTTTTATCGCAGCCTCCCATATACCTCCCCAATGAGGGCTTTTTGGCGGAATGAATTTCCATTGAATCTCCTTAGTGGCTAAATAATTTTCAATTGAATCCGAATTTATTTTATTTCTAAAAAAGTCATATAATTCTTTTAATTGATTGCGTGCTCCCAAAAAATTCGTCGCGTTATCGCTGTAGATAATAGACGGATTACCACGCCTGGCAATAAATCTTCTTAAGGTAAGAAGAAAAGCTTCCGCTGATAGGCTGGATACAATCTCAATGTGTACGCACTTGGTAACCATGCAAACGAAAATACATATATAGCTTTTAATCAATGGTGCACGCCTCAATCTTGAAGATTTGATTAAATAAGGTCCGCCAAAATCTACTCCAGTTTTAAGGAAGGGACGCGTTGCTGCGACTCTATCTTTAGGAAGATCAGCCATAATTTGTCGCGCTGTTTGTGCCTTAAACCGATGACAAATTACGCAATTTTGAATTATTCTTTTCACTAATCTAAGTCCATTCAAAGGCCAATATCTAAGTCGAAAATTTGAGAGCACCGTTTGAGGCCCAGCATGGTACAACTTAATATGTTCCCGCTTCAACATCAAGGTTACGATGTGACTCTTTGACGGCAGTAAAATTGGGTATTTTTGTGAGTATGGAATATCAGCATTTGACAGTCTTCCACCTACACGAAGGATACCTGATTGGTCCAGAAAGGGACTAAGGGGTAATACATTTTTATCTGAAATTACCTTGTCACTTTTTAGGAGAGACATTTCACTGGAAAAATATCTTTTTTGTAGATATTTTATTATTACTATTAGAGCATTTTGTAACTCAAAAACTTTAAGAGGGCCCGATATTTTTTCTGACTTTGGTTTAGTATTATTACTAAATCTTAAACAAAATGCAAAAGTACGTTGCAATTTAATGAAGCATGAAAATTTTTCAAAACATTTGTCCCAGCCTACGTCAGTGGTAACAATCAGAATGTTTCTTCTTTGTTCCGGCATATTTACAATTTTCTCTGATTTCTCCAAGCATTGAAATGCATTCAAATTTAATTTGAAATCCTGTAAGTACTCAGGACGGTGCCACCACTGCGGACAATTAATTAACTCTTTGGACGAAAGTCCTCTGGATAAATAATCGGCAGCATTTTCCGCAGATCGCACGTGCCTCCAAGTGTGATCTGATGTAAGTTCTTGTATTTGAGCTACTCGGTTAGAAACAAAAATATTCCACCTACTTGGGTGTGAATTTATCCAACATAAACAAATTTGTGAATCTGACCACAGGATAACACTTTCAAATTTTAAATTATTCATATTCCTATAAATTACCAAAATTTTGTGAGCTAATTTAGCTAGAAGTAGACAAGCACATAATTCAAGTCTAGGTAGACTAACAGTTCGCAATGGCGCTACTCTTGACTTAGAGCAAATTAAATGACAAGACACCATGCTGTTTTCATACAATATGCGTAAATATAGGCATGCTCCGTATGCCTTAAGACTTGCATCAGAATATCCGTGTAATTGCATTTTCTCTACTTTTTGTTTTAAAACTAGACACCTTGGTATTTTTAGTTTAGATAAATCCAAAATGTTATTTACAAAATTAATCCATTCAAGCTTAAGTTCATCACCTAAAACTTGATCCCAACCTAGTTTTGCCAACCAGATTTTTTGCATAAAAATCTTAGCAGTGACAATTAATGGTGCAACAAACCCTAAAGGATCATATACCTGCGCGATTACAGACAAAATATTTCTTTTTGTTAACGGATTAATATTTATAATATTTGGACTTAAAATTGAAAAATAATCATGGTTGGTATTCCACGAAACACCTAAGATTTTATTAGAATGACCTTCAGAAGTAATATCGTAATTTAAAACAACCGTTTCCTCCTTAAATGTGTCCAAAAATATTTTAGAATTGGACTTCCACTTATGCAAACTAAATCCAGCAGATTCTAATAAACTAACTAATTGCTTTCGCATTAAAACAAGATCACTGACTGTATCAGCTCCTCCTAGTATGTCGTCCATGTAACATTGGTTTTTCAGAACTTCTGCAGCGAGAGGATATTCAGATTTATTTTTGTTTGCTAGTTCCATAAGACATCGTGTGGAGACATAAGGAGCAAAATTTGTTCCATAACTAACCGTGGATAATTCTATACATTTTAAAGTGTCCGTCGGGTCATCTCTCCACAAGATATTTTGCAGAAATGTTTGTGCAGGATTAACTAGAATTTGTCTATACATTTTTTGTATATCTGTTGCGAAGGTATACAAAGATGACCGAAATCTGCACAATATATCAAAAAGATCTGGCTGCGTTTGATATCCCTTTAAGGTTACATCATTAAGACTATATCCTGATCGACTTTTCATTGATGAATCAAAGACCACCCTTAACCGCGTCGATGATTTATCCTCTCTTATTACACAGTGATGAGGCATAAAATATTTATTTTCGTTTATCTGATTTTTTACAGAAAGTGGAACATATTTGGCATGATTAAGAAAGATGTACTCGTCAATAAATTCCTTATACTGTTTAAACAAGTTTTTGTCCTTAAGAAATCTGCGCTCCAAGGAATAAAAACGTTTTTCCGCAAGCGAATATGATTCTCCCAATTTCAGATTCGCCTTGGACGTTTTTAACGGTATGTCTACTTGAAATCTACCATTTTCTAAAATTTTAGTTGTATCTTTAAAAATTTGTTCAGAGAGTTCCTCTTCGCTTGACAAAACTTGTTCATTATGAACTTCTTCTAGAGACCAAAATTTTTGCAATAAATCATTAATTTCCACCGTACTAGTAATCAATGATACTGTCTCTGTAGTATTTAATTGTACAACACAATCTTGTGGCGTTAAACCACCAATAACCCATCCTAAATAAGTATTTTGTAAAACTGGAAATCCATCTCCTAGTTTTACCAATCCAGGTGCAAGTATTTCAAAGTATATATCCGCGCCTAATAACAAATCTATATTGCTTGGAATAGCATAGCTCGGGTCTGCTAACAGAAGGCTTTCCGGTATGTCCAGTTTTTCTTGATCTAGCGTAACTTGAGGCAGAGGACAAGTAATTCTGTCCATGACAGAACAAAATACTTTAAATATCTTACGAGAATCGATACGAGAAATTATGTCAAAATCAACCATATGATTACACATAGACTTTTTTCCCGAAACACCAGATACTTGCACATTTTTCACGTATGGTCGATAATTTAATTTCCTAACTAAATTAGACGTGACTATTGACGTTTGTGATCCATTATCCAAAATTGCTTTAGCCGTAATAATTTGTCCATTATTATCAGGAATAAGCACCATGGCTGTTGCTATAAGCACATGTTTTGATTGACTGCTTGTCATTGTTGAAAAAGAGTTTACCTTTGGTATTTCACTCTCCCTATCAGAACACCCTTGTGTATTATTAACAGATTGGCGATTTTCATTCGATGAATTACCACGGTGCGTAGTTTCACGTAATGTGGCTCCAGTATTTGGTAAGTAGCCATTATGAGAAGTCTCTTGCGATCTAGCATCACCTTGGCCATGAGTTAAGTTTGAATTTAAAAATTCCCTGTTTTGACTATGACTACTATCATTTTGATTATTATTACCCTGCGGGTGTAGCAGAAAATGGTGAGATCGACCGCAAATTGGACAATTCTTCCAACGACAGTGATCTGCAGGGTGTTTTAAGAAACATTTAAAACAGATGTGCTTATTTAAAACAAATTGCTTTCTTTTATAGACCACCAAATCCCTAAATTTAGCACATTTATAAATAGGATGATCAGAAGCCTTACAATACAAACAAGCATTGTGAAATTTGGTGTTAGAATCATTAGATTGAATATCTGAATTTGAGGTAGTAAAATGCGTAGTTTTACGTTTTATTTCTGGAGAAGATAGATTCTCTGTTGCTAAGCACCTATTTTCTACAAACTTCAAGAAATCATCAAGAGTAGGCAACTTCTTAGGTCCCCGTTCTAGCTCATAGGCTTTCCTAGTATAAAAATCTAACTTTTGAGAAAGAATATAGACAAGAATTAAATTCCAACTCTCAATAGGCACTTGCATATTTTTTAATGACTCTGTATTTTGTTTTATACTAACCGCAAAATCTCGCAAACTAGTAGGATTGTTTTTAGTAATAGATGGAAGTTCTACCAATCCCTTTATATGAGAATATATTGTGGCTAACTGATTTTGATATCTGTCAGTCAATAACTTTAAAGCTACCTTTAAATTTTTTGTAGTAAGAGCCAATGGCTCGACTAACTTGAAGGGTTCTCCTTCTAGATATGATTTTAAATAAATCAATTTTTGGACATCATCCGAATCGGCATTATTTAAAACAAGTGCCTGAAAAATATCAAAAAAACTAGCCCAATCTTGTTGCAAACCAGTAAATTTCTTAATAGCTATGTCAGGCATTTTAGCTGCTGCAGTTGAATGATTCGAATGATGTACACTTGAGCTATTCTCTGAGTTAGTTTCAATTAATCTTTTCAGTTTTGATAATATATCATAATAGTTCTCCTCTAGCTGAACTCTTTCTGTTTCATCTGAAGTTTCATCACTTATGTCAATTTCATCTTGTGCATCACAGAATTTCTCAAACGCGCGTTTTAAATTTTCCTCTCTTGTTGTATACTGCAAAACATCTAAACTTTGGTCTTCAGTTTTTGTCAAAAAATTTCCAATTCTAGTAATTGCAGCTTTGGCACTTTTTCTCTGATTGAGAACAGTTCCTGATGCCATTTTCTGTTTTTAAAACTAACATAAGATGTAAGCACAGGAGAAAAAGATACTTGAGTCTTTTTCAATGTTTGTGTTTGTTTTTTTTAAATAAAGAATATAAAAACTTTGACCTTATTTCTGGTTATCCTTGTCCAATTATCACCTCACTTCACTAGAAGAATCCGAAATTGAAGGACCATATGTTTCCAGGGGTTGTAAATCCCTGTTAACGTGCTTCGAAAGCACCAAATAAATAACCAAATTTTACTTCGAGCAGTAGACTTGTTTTTCTTCAGGCCTTGGTGACGGACAACTATCTCCAAAATCAAATAGGTCTTTAATGTTTCAAACAATTTATTTCTTATTCATTTCAGAAATTCTTTTATAATTATTAAATTTTTACATTTTTTATGTCATCATATTTTTTGACACACACACTCCTACTTTTAAAATTAATTAAAAGCAACACATTTTAGCTAGTTATTCAGAACACATTCCTTAGCTACAAATTAAAATAAGAATAGTTGGTTCATTTCACAACAATGGGTTTATCGCACTCAGCAGCGCGGTGATTTCCACTACAATTAAAACATACCATTCGCTTTTTATTTTTAACTTGAAGTTTTTGTTCATTTTGCACCACTTGTTTTTTTACATAATCTTTAGTGAGCTTTGAGTCATACTCTCTTGAAGTACCACCTCGATCAAGTACAGTGACACTGATATGACTCAAATAATTAGCCAATTCTCCCACTGTTTTGCAATTTGCTGCTCTAGCTGATAAACAAAGAGTTTCATTACCTAACCCTTCTATAACACTATCAATTATAGATTCATCCGGTATTGGTAGGTTGAGTTTATTTAATTTCGCCACCTTTTCAAAACAATAATCTCCCAAATTTTGATTTATTTTTGGTACATAATTTGCAGCGTCTACAAGCAACTGACCAAACTTCACATTATGCGGGAAACTTTCGATTAATAAAGTTTTAATTTCGTCCCACGTACGACACATCAGACGAAACGAATCATACCATTTTCTCGCATTTCCACGCAACCTACTTGTTGCCAACTTAAATGTTGTCAAATCGTCCCATTTATGATACACTATTAGTTCATCAACTTTATATGTCCATTCCAAGGCACTTAGAGAAGCTGTACTAGGATCAAAAATCGGAATGATCGTTTCATTTACTGCGACATTTAAAGTTGGAACATAAACATTACATGCATTAGTTTTTGTAAGTTTACTTATCTTTTTTTCCAAGCGCCGAATTTTCCTACTTTGTTGTACTCTGGTATCAACTGAGGACGAAGATGAACTCGACGAAGTCGACCTCGAACGCCTTGAACGTTTTCCAGAAGCCTTGGACCTCTCTTTGTTCTTTTTGTTCTTCCCCATGGAAGGGCTGGTCACTTTTCACTTTTTGACCACAAAATTACTTGCACAGACAAATTTTAGCCACTTAGGGCACTAAGTTCTTGCCACTTCTGATATGTAAGGGTAAAAAGGGATAGAACTAATTAAAAACCCCGACGTTCACAAATATAAAATATATAATTAAGAAGAGATTACGGTACTACAATAAAATATGACATGCGAACATTTCGCTGATTCAAATAAGAATGCCTCTAAAGCGAATGTCAATAGAACATTAATTCTAATGTTTATAATATAATGTTTTGACTTAGCAATATTTTCTGGTGCCCGGCTCATATCCCGGTGATGGTCACCATAGGCGTCGTGTGTTTCTAACAATATTGCATTCGATCGGCACATTTCTAAAACCGGTAATATTGCTTGTAGAGAAAACATTTTTGCATATCATTGTGTTGGTAATCGTAACAAAATTTTTAGGAACTATAGTAGACGAAAATTTATGTTGGGAACAACACATTGATTACTTGTGTAAAAAAGTTAATTCAGCATACTTTGCTATAAGTCAAGTAAAGAATATATTTGATACAAAATGCCTGGTGAATATATACTATGCATTGGCTTACTGCCATCTTTCATATAATATTATAATCTGGGGATGTGCGGCCAATATAAATAGAGTATTCATACTGCAAAAAAGGCTCATCAGAGTAATATTTAACCTAGGTCCTAGAGAAACGTGTAAAGATTGCTTTAGGGATAACAGAATTTTAATGGTTCATTGTATATATATTTTAAAGACCCATAATGTTTATTAAAAGAAACCTTCATAAGCTCAATATAAATGCTGATGTCCATTCACATGATACTAGGCATGGTAACTTAATCAGAATAAATAAACATAATTCATCAGCATATGAAAAATCACCTTATTATGCTGGAATTAAATTATATAATAGGTTACCTACAGAAATAAAAAACATAACATCACTGAATAAATTTAATAATGTACTAAAGAAGTTCCTCATCACAAATAGGTTTTATTCCCTTCAGGAATATTTTGTTAGTGTTACATAATCATCTGACATAATACTAATTAAGACTGAGGTTGTGATTTACATATTTTGTAATTGTATCTTGTGTATTTTTGAAATGTATTTTGTGTATTTTTGAAATGTATTTTGTGTATTTTTAAATTGTATTTGTGTACTTTTAGACTATTTTACATTGTGACGTTCATATATGTACCTTGTACATCTACATGATTATAAATAAATAAATAAATAAAATAAATAAATCGAATTCTGAACAACTTTCAAAACATCCGCCCGTCCGTCCGTCACGTTTCTTATAAGCACGATAACTTAAGAACGAAAAGTCCGATTGTATTGAAATTTGGACAGTAAGTTAGTGTTAGCTAGAGGAAGGATCCTATTGTTTTTGAGCAAAATTGATCAATAAATAGGTTATAAATTTTTTTAAATTAAAAAAATTTTTACATAATTTTAATGTTTTGTAATTAAACTAAATATATCTAAAACTAATATTATTTACAAAAAAGTGCGAAGAGTATCCTATGGAATGTGCAACAATTATATAGAAAGTGCAGTAAATCGGCGAAGAGTATTACGGTTAGCTTGTTTTAATCTTATACAAATGGGAAATTGTACTTGTGCATCGAAATAATGCATTATTTATTCGTGTGCAGTTTTTGAGATAATTAAAAAAAAAACATTATTAGGTGCAAATTAGCCCAATTCGGTTATTCGGGGGTTTTTGAAGTTCCTCGATATACCTGGGGATTAGGAAGTCCTGGTGTGGGGCTCATCCCTGTAGTTTTTCTCTAAATTAGTTCAAAATCTTTCCAAATATACCTGGAGGCCAGGGCGTCCTGAATGCTTAGGCCATCCCTTGGTCATTTACGTGAGTTGTAACTCATCGAATTTTGTAACTTGGGGATTTTTGGGGTCGCGGATCATGAATATCATGTTCAAGAAGTTTTTGTGGTCTTAGATCGTGGATACAATGTCAAAAATGTTTGTCGACGTATCTGGGGATCAGGATGACCTGTTTATCGACATATCTGCCGGAATTTGCTTGAAATTTGTTTTAAATCTTATCACTCGGGGGTTGTTGTGGCCGTTGATCATGAATATAATGTTCAAGAAGTTCCTCGATGTACCTGAAGCCTAGGACATCCCCGTAGTATAGCTCTTCCTCGTAGTCTTTCTCTCAATTCAATTTGAAATCGGCAAAAATCTTTGCTCTGGGGTTTCTGGGGTCGTAGATTATGAATATAGCTTCAAACACATTCCTCAATTGATATGAGGACAACGGCACTCTTGCTGTCTGCCAAAGTCACTATTTAGATATATAGAAGCATACTTACGTCAGCATGCATGATGTATGGGTATGACGCTCAGGAATGTATGCATTTTTTGGGCCTGACACAAATAGAAGTGAAAAACGCAAGGCAAATTTTTATTAATTTTGACTAACAATTTTAAACCATGATATAATCATGTTGGAAATCAATGATAACAAAAAACTAGTTATATAATTGTTACACATTCTATGGGATACTTTTCGCAGTTTTTTAATTTTTGTAAATAATATTAGTTTTAGACATTTTTTGTTTACTTACAAAACATCAAAAAAAAATTATTAAAAAAAATGAATAACTTTTTTATTTATTGACCGATTTTGTTAAAAACAGGGTTCTTCCTCTAGCTAATACTAACTTACTGTCCAAATTTCCATACAATCGGACTTTTCGTTCTTAAGTTATGGTGCTTATAGATAGATAGATAGCATTTATTTAACCACATGATATACAATTATGTACATTTGTAGCAAGTCAACAAAAAAAAAAAGAGAATCTATTCTATGAATGGTTAATAAATTCCATCTATATCAACCAGCAATCAGTCGTAGTTCTATACATACAAATAATGAATAACAAATCTACATGATACATTGACTAGTAAAACAAACAGTATAGCATAGTACACTGTACATTATCAAGATGAAAACATTATATGGTACATACATACCTACAAACACGTGTATATAAGATGCAGACAATGAGCAACATGCATGAATTTTAGAAATGCAATAATTTATAATTTTTTTGTTATATGTGTTATATAAGTTGAGAAAGTAATGAAGAAAAGGTATAAAAAAAAATGTATCGCTTAAATAAACGACTTTGAAATTCAACATTATATGGGAACATATCCACGTGACTGAAAACACCACGCTATTGGTCTGACGTCATTCGGCATAATGTCAATGGTCGTCTATCTGCCAAGGGGTTAAATCGTAAATTGTTTTGTGTTTTGTAAATGTGTATTGATATTTTCATAAAAGAAATCATTCATTTATTTATTTATTTTAATTATTAAGTGGTAAAAATGACGGACAGTGGGTTTTTACGGGGCCAGAGTGACACTTTGCCCATTGTTGATGTGTTTATGATGACAAACTTTTTTGCTACTAATACTGATTTTATTAGTGCAGAAATTGGAGGTACTAAAGCAACAAGGTATGTGTCATTCATTATTCTAAACATTAATTCAATTGTGCCCATTTTTATCCTTTTACTGTAGTTAAATATAACAAATTATTTATGTACCTAACCTCAAAATAGGTAAACAAGGCAATGTTTTAATGTTATATTAATTAATATTTTTCATCTTAGAATGCTTTACTTTTTTATATAATAAATACCTCCCGTCACTTACTAAGTACGTACTTTTAGGTAGGTAGGTACATTAATAGTAAAAATAACTGTTGACATACATAGGTAATAGGTATATATAAATATATAACTGGATAATATGTAGAACGTCGAGAAGTTACATTATTCCCACCGTTCTTATACATTTATACATTTTAATTCAAGGTTCCTATTAACAGAAGTTAGTAAACTCTTGTATTCCTATAAATAGGAAAGTGACCAAATTCACCATGATATGTAAACAAATTGTCACAATAGTATTAGGGTTAGGTACATATTTTCATAATATTATTATAAAATAATTAGTTTTAATGGGTAAATTTACATCAAAATGATCCTGGCAGCAATATAATCTTGAGGATGACGATAATTCTGCATTTCGGTCGTCTCGTCTCATAGCTCTGCTCCATTTCTTCCTAACTTTATCGCGTCTAGGCACATTAAAAAATAACTTTTCTGGAGTTTTTATTGTAGTATTTGTACATTTGGGTACAATACAATATTTATAGCTACTTTTCTTTGTATTTTCCATAACACAACATAAATAATGTGTACACATTCGCAATCACAATACGTTTTCCGTCGGTGCGATGTGCCCGATGACGTCACACACAAGAAGCGCGGAAACTTCTCCATTTAAACGCAGTTAAATTGACAGCTGCAGTAAATAATTTTTTTAACCTTTAATTAGAACTTAAAACAAAAATAAAATACTGGAAAAATAATGTTTTTTAGTGATCTATTTATCTGTGATGTTTAAAAAAATTATGCATTTTGCTCATTATGTGTATACAAAGAAAAATACGAAGTAATTCTGTTCCACATCAATATAAGTGCATTTAATGTGATTATTTAATCACTAAATATTGTTTGATGGTTAGGTTTTTATAGGGGTGATGCCCTCAGATAATCGTCAACCGAATAAAAACAGTGTTTCAATATAATTTTTTTAGCAGTTTTAAGATTTAGGGAATTATTTTCAGATTTTTTCAGCCTGAAATGGGTGGTCCTTAATAAATCTGCAGATCTTGTACTATAACTGTGAGAGTCAGATTGAGTGTTAAAACTACTAATGTTTTTATGTATGTTGACGGGTTCTGGCATGCCTGTCCGTGACACTGACCACAAACTTTGGAGCATGGCAGCCCGACTTTTCTACACCCGCACTGCGCACCACACCCCTATTTACAATTACAGAATATTGTATTTAATAGTTCGTCTGGAGCAGGTGGTAGTGTTGTTTTCGGCTGTAATATGTCGTTTTTTAAATCCCAACCCCATTCTTCGGGTTGTAGATTTTTCCCTAGCCAAATCTGTACTTGGTAGTAGACCCGATAAATATGCTGTCGAGCTGCTTCACCGGTAGGTGGAAGGGATGACAATTTAACAGGTCTGTTAAGTCGTGTAGCCTTAATGAATTGGGTGTATCTAAATTTGTCAAGGTTCACTTCGTTTTTTGGAGCACCATACATAGCTAACAGAAAACGCTTTCCGTTCTGAAATACTGTATCTGGCGGGCAGTTTTCTGCTTGAAATATTTGAGCTGAGTGAGTCAAATCGGAATGTTTCTCAAACATTGTCATAACCTTAAGTTTTCCTTTGTTGAACAGTGCCAATGTAGTGTCGCATCCAGTGAGGGCATGCAAAAACATAATATGTGCTTTGCAAAGACGATATTTGTCGAGACTTAGACGAATAAATTAGAAATACGGTCATGGTCCATTTCTTTATACCTGGATGATTATACTATTCTTGTCTAGAATAAAGAAATGTTTTTTATTTGCATTATAATATATAGAAGCTTTACATTTCATTACTAAAGTGGTGTGAAAATAATACATTGTTTTGTTATTAATTATTTATTATATATTTTTTAAAAATAAACAAGTTTTTAACGGTTTTAATAATAGGAATTTAATTTTCTAGTCTAACAGATTAAGAAAAGTGCTTTTATAGTTATAGCTCTGCAGTATAATACAGTATTACCTATTACGAATGCGCGCTTCCGCTTTATCATGCTATATCTCGAAAACGGTTGGTCGTACGAAAAAAATTTATATGAACAATCTTGTAGAGAATACTATTTTCCGTAAGTTTTGTTATGAGTTCTTACGACGTCAGATGAACTGGAAGCGATATTTTCGCGAAAAACCGATGTTCATGACCTTTGACCTTCGATATCTCAAGACGCACAAGGGTAGGCATATGAGATTTTTTTGTGCTTCATTAGAACATCAAAACGAAGGTCTCTGCAAAAATTAAATTTATTTGTGATAAACCATTTGTCAGCAATTTTTTCAATTTGATTTAAGTTATTCATAAGATCCATACAATTTCTATTTGAGGTCATTAGAGTTGTGTCATCTGCAAATAGGACATATTTAAAAGGTTCTAGAAAATGGCAGATATCGTTTATAAAAATATAAAAAGGATTGGTCCCAAGACGGATCCTTGAGGCACACCGTGTTTCACTTCACTTAAATTGGAGTTTATATTATTAACACTCACATATTGTTTCCTATTTCTTAAGTAAGATGCAAACCTCTTATACCATAATGCGTTAATTTTTGTAGTAGCAGATCATGGGGTACACAATCGAATGCTTTGGAGAGATCGCACAAAGCGATTCCTGTGTGTTGTCCCTCCTCAAGCCCCCGAACTATGTGGTCCACTACCTTCTGTATCGCCTGTGTTGTGGATAGCTTGGGACGAAAACTGAATTGGCTAGCAGAAATTATGGAGTTATGCACAAGGTGCTCAGACAGCGCACACTTTAAAAGAATTTCGATTAGCTTACCGAAGAAGGGAATAATCGAGATCGGACGGTAGTTGTCTGAGTTCCCATATCACCCTTTTTAAACACCGGAATCACTTTAGTTATTTTAAATGCATCAGGGAAAACTGCTTCAGTGAAGCACCTATTGATTAATAATGTAAGAGGACCTAAAATTATATCGATAGTATTTTTAATTATTTTACTATTCAGATCGTAGACGTCGGTACTAGGGGAATTTTTCAACGCATTTACTGTATCGAGTACCTCATATGTAGTAACTGGCCTAAGAAAAAAAGAGCGAGCGATAACAGGGACCCTTCTCATTATATCATTGACGCTTATATCACTATTTGGAAGGGATGTAAGAATATTATCTGCGGCAGTGCTGAAATAATTATTAAAGTCGTCCTGTGATAAAGTTGAATCTATTTGAACTTTTGATGAATGGTTATTGTTCCGTTCGTAATTTCTTAGTTTCCAGGCGTCTCTAGATTTGTTGTCGGAATTTGCAATATGATGGTCGTAAGCTGTTTTCTTTGCTTTATTTATTTCATGCCTGTAGTTTTTAAGTAAATCTTTGTATATTTGACAGTAAATAGGATTTCTAGTTACATTACCGATTGTTTTGACGCTAGCGCATTTTACGTAAGGGCTCGTTGGCTCGTTGGTTTGCTATTGTGACGAGCACATTTTTTAACTGGAAAATGCTGTTGAACCAGGTTTTTATAATTGTTGACTAGAAAATTTGACAGAAAGTCTATGGTATAGTCATTATTAGAAAAAATATTCCAGTTAAGGCCTAAAGGAGAAGCACGCAATTTGACAATACCGCTGTTTGTAATACATCTCCTGAATACTTCTTTAGGAGAATTAGCAGCAGTTTTAACAGTGATAAACTGACCTAAGTCGTCCGAGAGGCATCCCCTGTAGCACAAACTGATTGGACCAATATAGGATTCACATATTGGGCCAATATACCGAACGTCAGATTTTTGCAATAAATGTCCAATATTGCAATCACACATTGGTGTCATACTGTATATCAACATAGATGCCATATTGAATCCCAACATTGGTGCCATATTGGACGCCAATATTGGTGTTATATAAGATAGAATAGAATAACAATATAGGTGCTATATTGGATATCAATATTGGCATTATATTGAATACAGTGTTGGTAGCATATTGGATACCAGCATTGGCGCCCCATTGCTACACAATATTTAAAATATATAGTGTGCCGAAATTCTAACATTTCCCTTTAGACACTGATGCTACATGCTTTCCAGGGGGTGAAATTCGAAATTATTGAGTAAAATTCTGAAAAAAAATATTCACAGGTAGTTCAACCTATACCAATTAACATAAAAATAGCGAAAAAATTGCCTATATAAAATAGGGTGGTTTTAAGGGATGCGACAGCAAGACAGAATGCCTTAAAACTTATTACAAAATTACTAAATAGCTTTAAATGCGTAATTTGTTATTAGTGGTGGAATAGAAAAAAAAAGAAAATATACATTTTAGTTGTTTATTTCTTACAATAAAGAAGCGCACAACTGCTATAGGTGGCATAAACTAGTTCTTCAGACACAAATTTTTTACAAAGTTCTGCGCTCTATTTACGATCCGATCTTTCACTGCTTTCATCAAAAGATAGATTCTGTCTCTCTACTAATCCAGAAGTGCTGGGTAAATCATTTTCCACCTCAACATTTTGATACAAATTAAATTTTGCTTTCAGCCAGTCAGCATTAACTTATCCATTTTTGTTCATCGTTCTCCAATTTTGCTACAAACTCGATATATATTATGTTGTACATCATTCTGATTTCTTTCTGGAAGTTCCGAAATATGTGACTGCATGGTATAAAATTACATTTACAACGTACTGACACTTTATAGAAAAATCACAACCAGATTTCTCTTTTCATATTTGAAAAATATGCATCCTTCTTAGTCCCTTTTCATTTCCACCTGATATAAAAAAAATTATTTAGAATTCAGTTAAATAGGATAAAAAAGTAGAAAGAATGTAATATTCTTCTAAAAATAGACTAAAATATTACATAAATTAAAGTTATTTAATTTTCGCTCTTTCTCAGCAGCTAACATGTAGGAGTTTAATATTACATAACTCAAGTGCCCAAAATTTTCGTATTTGTTTTACAATGTATAAGGTTTGTATGGTAAAAACGCGAGTCTAAGCGGGTCTAATTTTATAACTCAACGGGAGTTTTGTTATTTAATAATCTTTATCGGCGAGGTTTATTGAAATAAAGAAATGATTATACATTTATAAAACAATATTATCCATCAATGTTAAGTAGCGTTAAAGAGTACATACCCTGAGGAATTTGATCCATGTTAATGAAATGTTTTAAAGCACAAAGTCCAGCATAAGCACACATATTCTTTATTAAACTTTCAAAGCTACAATAATAATTCTTGTTACAACTTAAATTTGACATATTGAAATATTAAAAGCGAAAATTTACAGATTGATATTCCAACGATTTTTCATCTAAAAGATAGAAAGGTCAAGAAAATATCTATCTTTTTTCATTCGAAAGATCGATAATCATTGATATTAAAGGATATTATTAAATTTGGTTTGTTACCTAAACGCTTCAACATTTGAATTAATGTAAATTACAATGGTAAATATCTTAATGCCTTAATATAGTTAACTTGCAAACATTCCTGAACATTATATATCCCCGGTACATTAATTTCTATTGAAATTGAACAGAACACAAGAGGCGACAAACACAGGAAGCGTTTGTAAACATGAGGAAAATTACCTGAAATAATGCGCCGTTTGCTACCAATCACTATTTGAATAGGATCATGAACATTCACCTATTAAATTACTGCACTTTTCACAAACTGTACACTATTCCTGTTGGCAAATTTGCAAATTTCTCGAGCACCACAACACGTTACTGCCATAACCTGGCATTTGCAATATGGTCGAGACAGGCATAGGCGTGGCGTAGTGCGTACACTACCATATCTAAATTTGTTACGCGCGGCAAATTTAAAATACAAAATATACATAATTTGTACTAATATATGTATATTAATTACATATTTAGATAAATATTATTGTAATTTTGTTTTTCTTAGATATGTATATATTTTCATCTTTGTTTATGTGTCTGTTTGAATGTTTGTTATAAGTATATCTACCTCGAAAACAGCCTAATACATTTTGATAAAATTTTGTACATTTATAGACATCTTTTCAACTTCGACAGTAGTTTACATCGAAGATGGTAGGGGATGATAATAGAAAAACGTGGAGGGAAAGTGTGGAAATATTATGAAAAACGTGAGGATAGCGTGATGTGATGGGAAGATAAGGGAACAGTACCTATAGTGGAAATTGGGGAAAATGGTGGAAAGGTGAAATAAATTCTAGAAAATGATGGGAACACGTACATGAACAAATGGTTAAAGCAAAATGATAATTGAATACCTGAAAGTAATAAAGGAGTTATACTTGTCCAATATTCAGAACTAATATTAGTTTCTACACATTGCGCCAATATTGGTTAAATAATGTTAATATTGAATCTGATTTGCCAAGAATTGAAATATTGGCTATATATTGGGTTACAATATTGAAAATACAGCTAATAATCATATAGGTACAATATTGGTTAAAGCTGACATATATTGGCCCAATTTACAATGTAGGTAACATATTGTACCTATATGCACCCAATATCTTGTGCTACAAGGGATGGTTCAATTACACCAGCTTCATAATCATAATTTGTCATAACATTATCTATACAGCTGGATGACTGTGCAGTAATTCTTGTGTTTTCACTCACTATGTCAAGTCCAAAGGAATCAACGAGTGATACTAAGTTAGTCAAAAGCGAGCTTTCCTTATGAAAGTTTATATTAAAATCACCCACAAGAACAATGTTAAACCCACCAGTACAATATTTAAGTAATAAATTTTCCAAATTGTTGAAAAATATATTAGGATCACCAGAACAGGATCTGTAAAGTGTAAAAATTAACAATTTAGTTTTTGTTAACTTTACCCCACAAAATTCTGAATTTAATTCACTATTAAATTCATTTAAGTTTAAGGGTATGCATTCAATGTGGTTTTTTAGAAATATCGTAACACCCCCATGTATATTACTTGACCTGCTAAAAGAGTTCGCTAAAAAGTATAAGTATAAGAAACGTGTCAGTCGTATTTTTTAAAGGATGTTAATCACAAACACAGTGATATGAAATTTTTTTTTGCCATGAGTAATATTACCGGTTTTAGAAATGTGCGATCGAATGCAATATACTCTTCGCTTTGTATTTGCAAAGTGTATAATAATAGAAATGAAATAGATAAAAAATTCATTATAATAAAGTTACGGAGATGATATAGACAGCATACCAATCGAGGAACATTTTTGAGACTCCAGGTATATGGAAGAACTTCTTGAACATTAATTATATTCATGATCAGCGACCCCAAAAACCCCCTGAGTAACCTTTGGCTAATTTCCACCATGGATTACCGAATAATGAATTTTATTTTAATTACCACAAGTGCAATTTTCCATTTGTATGATTAAAATAGGTGACAAATTGAATAAATGCGTCAAGGAATCCAATACAAAAAACTGCATTTTGATTCGTCTTACTGCACAGGTTTTCGATAGTTTCCCCATTTTTGTGCCAAATTTCCTTCACTATAAAGAATAGGGACTTCTATTTAAGGTTTCAAAGTTACTCGTCCCCCGAACTACAAGGAGTGGGGAGGGCGACTAATTTTGGCACTAATCTATTTCTTCCATGGAATGACTAAATTTTGATTACGGATATTTTTTTCGTAGAGTGCTTATTATTCGAGATATTTGAAAATATCGGGTTAAAAACCACCAGAATAACAGACTAGGTTTTTTATATTTTTATACAAAGCCGTTATATTTTTTTGTTTCTATAAATAGGTATCACATATACCTGTATGTGAATTAAAAAAATATTTATCCACTTCTCTTCTTTTGTAGAGGTTTATATACCCATATAATGGAGGAACACATCTAATTTCTTTACCTGGTTACTCTATAAACTGTCCTGTTGGAATAGAAACTCATGAAGTCAACTGAAATATTCTGACAGTGACACTGGTATTGGATGTAGAATGGCTGTAAGGAAATCAACCTTCACTCCTGGATGATTTATAAAAATTTGGCTATATATCGAAAGTTAAAAATTTATATCGAGGTATTTTTAAAATTTAAATTTGTCGTTTAAAATGCTCTATTTGCTAATTTGTTCTAGTTTAATGTTGGAGGAAGCGTAAGAAACACTTGTTAAGGACCTAACGCGATTGGAGTGTGATTTGAAATATTGAAATACCGGCAGAGTTCAAAAGATGATGACATGTTCTGTTAAAAGAATCGAGAAATAGTTAAGGATCTATCATGGCTGGAGTGTGATTTGGAGTATTGAAATACTGGAAGAGTTCGAGAGATGATGTTCTGTTAAAATAATAGAGAAATAGTTAAGGATCTAACATTGTTGGAGTGTGATTTGGAATATTGGAATACTGAAAGAGTTCGATGCATGATGTTCTGAGAATCGAGAAATTTAATGATAAAATATGCCATAACCGTCGTAAATACCGTGAAGTATTGAAGTATTTTAATTCATTTAAACTTAGTATCAATTAAGGTTTGTAATGTGCCTAATAATATAGGAGTTAGCATGCAATCGCCAGATACGTTTGTGTCAGCTAGAGACATTATTAATCCTTTGTGTTAGAGTACGGCAGACAACAACAGTGATATGAGAATTTTTCCTATAAGTGGAAACTTTTAATACGTTTTCCATAGTTGGTATTTGTATCGAGATGATATTTTTTATCTATTGTTTAGCACACTTAATGTACATAAAATACGATTGACATCTACCCTGGTTAATGGAGGTTCAGAGGCAGAAGTTCTGAATCTGTAAGCTGGGCATTTTAAATTAATATCAAGCTGATTTTTTTTTATCCATTAATTACCACTTATTTATGAAAATATAATCGTCATAGAGAGTAAGGTAGTTAGAGGTAATGGAGATCCAGGCAGATCAACCTGTAAGTTATTTTATTATGTGTGACATATATGTATCTGGTGATTGTTATTTCTTATTTAAATATTATCACAAATGTATCGGGTAATTACACGCTAGCTCCTGTACTATAAATTGTGTACCAAACTGTACAAATTTTGTAAAGTAAAACAGTTTCCGAAACAACAAAATGAAAAATTTGACTACCAAAAATTCTAGAGTTCTATACTTTTAAGATAATGGTAATTTTTAACGTTTGTGTGCTAAAATACACCAGAGTCTAATTTATGTGCCTTACCTGCCTCCATATTCAATTAAGGGTGCAAGAAACAATAAATATCTTATTTTTTATCACTTTGTACAAAAATGGGCTCATTTAGCATATTTTTTTATTACATTTTCTGAAAAATCTTTTCATTTTAGACCGAAATGCAAAGATTAGAATTTTCTACACTCTCTGTAGACTTCAGAATAAACCAAGAATGCGCTCTTGTATTAACAGCTGTGTGACGTCATTTACTTCTAAGGTCATTTAATATATCTCACAGTGTGCTTTTGTTAATAGTTGATATCAATGTAATATGAAGTAACACGAATTGTGTGAATAATATTAACTGCTATACCGGGTGAATCACGAATTGCGCTCGCCCCGATATTTTCTAAAATATTTGGAATAGAAAATTGAAATTTGGAGGCCTTATTACACGACTAAAATGCCATCTTTTCAATAAAAAATCAAGTTTGGTGCACATCCGGTTTGACCGGAAATGCCCACAACTTTCGATTTTTAAATGGAACATCCTATATATTTTTACATTTTTGGAATCTAGAGGAAATTTTCAATACAATACATCCATTTTGGTAACTTTTTGATAAACATTAAAAATTATATTAAAAAATCTATTTCTGAATCCAGAGTGCTCTGGTGCCCAAAATATATTTTAGTTTGTGTGCTACGTTATTATAAAAATAAAAAGAGCAATATGATTACATTACTTAATTCTCTAGAGGCGTTTAAAATTTTTAAATGTGATTTTTACCCACTAACTCGGTTTTTTTAAATGGGAATTTAATCGTTCACCAACATTTTTAAATACCTCATTTTCATACGAATCTAATGATACCAAAATTTTGAAAATCCGCTCAGAAATATTTGAGATTTCAGCCAAAATACAATGCAACCAAGCTTTTAGAAACATGCGGCTAATAGATAATAGATTAGTGGGCTTTGGAAACTAAAATGGCACATTTCTGTGTAAATCTGGTACCTAATAACATTGGAAAAATCATAGTAGCCATTGAATGTAATAAAACAATATCAGCTGTCAGACAGATACAAAATAAAGCGTTGCGGAAATCTTTTTGAGTAAAAATTAAAGAAAATGAATAATTTTAGTAGAAATGAAAAGGTCGATATGTTACTGATATATGGAGAGCGTCTCAAAAATTCAACTGCAGCTGCAGAACTGTATCAGCATCGATATCCCAACAGACGTCATCCAAGCAGACACTTGTTTGCCAGAGTGGCACAAGAATTAAGAAATGAACCCAATCAACAAGATGACCATCAAACATTTATTGTAAGTGAGGACAAAGAAATTGATGTATTAGGATTTGTGATGGTACACCCAACAACATCAACAAGGGAATTGTCAATGGAATGCGACATTAGTCAGTCTTCGGTTTGCAGAATTTGAAAGAAACATAATTTTCGGTCTTATAAATACCAAATACACCAACATCTTTATGGAGATGATAATGACAGGAGGCTAGTATATTGCAACTGGTTCTTAAATGCAGTACAACAAAACCCAGGTTTTCCTTTTCATATTTTATATTCAGATGAAAGTAGATTTACGAACCAAGGTATGTTTAACAGAAATAATACTAGGTACTGGGCTCAAGAAAATCCGAGGTTGGTAGGGCGGGGGAATATTCAGGAAAGATTTAGGTTTAACTGTTGGCTTGGAGTACTTGGAGATCGAATAATTGGACCCATATTTTTTGATGGAACACTTACTGGCGAACGATATTTATTCTTTTTACAAAATCAGACAGCAGAATTTCTTGACTTACTTCCTTTTGCCTATTTACAAAATCTGTTTTTCCAACAAGAGTGATGGAAGATTTAAACAACTTGCATGGTGAACGCCTTATCGCAAATCAAGGTCATATCAGGTGGCCTCCTAGGTCACCTGACTTAACACCCCTCGACTATTATGTATGGGGCACTCTCAAAAATAAAGTTTATAAAACTTCTTCAAATACCCGTGAAGAGCTGCAAAATAAAGTTGTACGGGCTCTTAATGAAATAACGCTGGCTGAATTGCGTAGAGCCATTCAAGCAACTGTACGCAGAGCCGAATTGTGTATAGAAAAAAATGGTGGACATTTTGAACAATATCTATAAATGTCAATTTATGGTTTAATTATATTAATTATTTTAAAGATACCTACTGTTACCTAGTTTAAGTTTAATTGTTCAAAGGGAATTGATTTTTATTTATTTATAGGTTACTATTTATGTTCATGTAAATTAAACTCTGAAAACCGAACTGAACGCATTCTATTGCAAATGTCCTTGTGGATATAATTGTGTTTACCTCCACATACCTATGCTAAACTTAATTGTAACGTTCTTTGCGCTCACAATTATTAAATGTTTGATAGCTCAAGATTGCCTATAACTACACGAGTCTGTCTGACAGCTGATATTGTTTTATTACATTCAATGGCTACTATGATTTTTCCAATGTTATTAGTTTACCAGATTTACACAGAAATGTGCCATTTTAGTTTCCAAAACCCACTAATCTATTATCTATTAGCCGCATGTTTCTAAAAGCTTGGTTGCATTGTATTTTGGCTGAAATCTCAAATATTTCTGAACGGATTTTCAAAATTTTGGTATCATTAGATTCGTATGAAAATGAGGTATTTAAAAATGTTGGTGAACGATTAAATTCCCATTTAAAAAAACCGAGTTAGTGGGTAAAAATCACATTTAAAAATTTTAAACGCCTCCAGAGAATTAAGTAATGCAATCATATTGCTCTTTTTATTTTTATAGTAACGTAGCACACAAACTAAAATATATTTTGGGCACCACAGCACTCTGGATTCAGAAATAGATTTTTTAATAAAATTTTTAATGTTTATCAAAAAGTGACCAAAATGGATGTATTGTATTCAAAATTTCCTCTAGATTCCAAAAATGTTAAAATATATAGGGTGTTCCATTTAAAAATCGAAAGTTGTGGGCATTTCCGGTCAAACCGGATGTGCACCAAACTTGATTTTTTATTGAAAAGATGGCATTTTAGTCGTGTAATAAGGCCTCCAAATTTCAATTTTCTATTACAAATATTTTAGGAAATATCGGGGCGAGCGCAATTCGTGACTCACCCGGTATATATGATTTAATAATGTTAGAATGTTCTTTTCTTATGAAGTTCACTTTTCTCTTTATTCTACATATGTTAGTATTTTTTTATATAAGGTAAAGTCACTATTAGTTGACACATTAAGGAAGAAAAACGTATTTTTTTCTGTATGGAACCTATTTTTATTGAGAAACCTTATAATTGCTATCTCAGCAAAAGCACTATAATAAACACATACAGTAATAATAATAATAATGATTTATTCATCACATAAAATTTCACACAGTGATGTATAAAATTTATCGGACGAGTCCAAAATTTAGAAACAAACATAAATAAGTACAAATATAGTATAGAAAGAAAGAATATGAATAAGTAATTGTATATAACAAGTCATTGGATAAAATAGATAATTGTATAAGACAAGACAATTATGAACACATATAACGAACAAAAAAAATGGTGAATATCATTGCATTTCCAAATATTCGGCAAGAGAGTAGAATGCCATATTTAACAAATAGTTGTGTAGTGTTGATTTAAATTTATTAAAGTTACTAATTACTCCAAACAGAGATATGCATTTATTATAACAGATAACGCCTTGGTATATGTGAGAATTTTGTCCAACAGAAAGTCTCGAAAATGGTAGATATAGATTATTTTTATTGCGTGTGTCATGGGTATGTACTGACTTATTTCTAATTAATAAATGTTCATGCTTCTTTGTATTTAGGATCAACAAATAAATGTACAGGGATGGAAGAGTGAGAATTCTGAAATTTTTAAATATCTCTCTGCAATGTGTTTGGGGATGTACTCCGACCATACAGCGTATAATTTTTTTTTGCATTATAAATACCTTCTCAAAATGGGCTGAGGAGCCCCAGAATATAAGTCCATATGACAAAATTGATTGTACAAGGCCAAAATATGCCAATCTTAATATTTCTTCCGTAACAGTATTACGTAGCTGCCTTATCAAAAAGCAGGTTGAACCTAATTTATAAATTGTAGAGTTAATGTGTTTTTCCCAGATCATTTTTTGATCTAAGGTCACCCCTAAGAACTTTGTGAAATCTACATGCTCAATAGATTGATGATTCATTTTTATAAGAGCACTACAGTCGTAGTTTACGGTTTTTGGTAAAAATGGCATATATATGGTTTTACTTATATTAACTAACAAACCATGGCTTACACAAAATTTATGAAATTCATCGAACCTTGTGGTACTCCTACCCTTATATCCTTTGGATCAGATTTAACATTATCAATAACTACAATCTGCTTTCTCTCACTTAGATAATTGGACACCCATTCATTGGCGACACCACGCACCCCAATTCTGGTCAATTTTTCTAAAAGCAGTTTATGATCAACTGTATCAAATGCACGACTTAGGTCGAATAATAGCATTATTGGATATGTTTTATTATTTAGTGATTCATAAATAAAGTTGCAGACCTCTGAGATGGCAGTGGATGTTGATTTATTTTTTCTGAATCCATTTTAAAATGGAGCTAATAGGTTATTTGACTCTAGAAAATTACTTAATCTATTGTTATAACTTATATCAAAAATTTTGGCTAACTGGCTCTGTAGGCATATGTTTCTATAATTACTCATTTCTTTAATAGATCCTTTGTTTTTGAATACTGGTGCAGACTTGGATAATTTTAAAGAATCGGGATATTGACCAGATTTGAAAGATTCATTTACTAAATAAGAGAGTGGAGTACAAATAATGTCTGATGTTGCTGCTAAAATTTTCCCATTTATTTCATCTATACCAGGTGCTGGTTTACTAGCACTTTTGTCTAATATTGTTTTTATTTCCTGAGGAGTTGTTGGGTGTAAGTAAAAGGATTTATTAACATATGGAGAGAAGATTATGTTATTATAGTTTGGCTTAGGACACATAATATCTATAAAATACTCATTAAAATTGTTACACATTTGTTGCCTATTTGAAATTTTTTCATTATTCATAGTTATAATATCTTGTAGGTGATATTTGTTGGAATCACTTTTAAGCTCATTAATGATGATGGTATATTTGAAGCATTGGCTAGTCATCATTATTATAACTAATTCTTGATTGTTTGACTTTTTCATTATAGATCATTTTTAGTTCTTTATATCTTGTTCGAATATTTTCATTATTGTTAGATTTATATAGTTTTGACATTTCGCATAGCATATGATGGCAAGTCTTTTAATTCTTGTGTAAACCATTTTTTGTTATTCCCATTTTTCATATATTTTTTTTTAATGGGAAAGCACTATTGTAGTGGAAGATCAATGTTGAGAAAAACTCATTAAATTTACTGTTAAATTGATTAGCACTATACATTTCAATCCACTGCTCATTTTTTAATAGGGTTTTAAAGGTATCTATATTGCTATTAGAGATAACTCGTTTATATATAACCTCACTACTAAACAAGGTCTTCATTGGTAATGCGATTGTAAAATTACTTACTTGCATCGTGTGGTCGGATAAATGAGTTTCTTCAACAGAAGTGTCATTATGGAGCATATTAGTAAACATAACATCTATCATAGTAGCGGATAGTTCAGTTACACATGTTGGTTTGTTTACAATATTTTTCAGGCCAAATTCATTGAATAGGTTAAAAACTTGCATGCTATTATTATTATCACATAAAAGATTTACATTAATGTCTCCACAGACAACATAATAATAATTGATATTATACAGTTCACATAATAATTCATATAATTTTTCTAGAAGTATTGCTAATTCACTATTGGGTGTACGGTAGAATGTAATTATATAAAGTTTTAATTTAGTATTTAAAATGTTAGAGACAGCTATTGTTACCTCAAAGTGTTTTTCGATAATGGACGTATAGTTAACAGCTTTTAGATTAATGTCGTTTTTAGCAAGTATGCATGTGCCTCCATGCACAAATTCTGAACGGCAAAAACTGTTTATTAATATGTAATTTTTTAATTTAATTGAGTTAATTTCGTATGATTTTAGCCAATGTTCTGATAAACAACAAATATCAATATTCTGAGACTCTAACAGCCGTATGCATAGACGTTCTGTTCTTTCGCCAGCGAATCGCCCAGCGAGTCGCTGTCGAAAGAACAGAGCATAATTTGCATTACATAATAATAATAGCATATTCTCGTAAACAACTTAAATTTGATTAATTCTTACTTAAACGTAAACAGATAATATCTCTGGGAGATGCTACTGACCATCAATGGAATTCTCATCTGGCGAACGGTGAAAGTTCAGCGAGTCGCTGGCGAACGACTGTGCATACGGCTGTAAGAGTATTTCTAAGTCACTAACTTTAGCCGCTATGCCCTGTATATTGAAATGCATGATATTCGCACCCTTACTTGACATACAATTGTTTGTATTTGTAGATTGATTGTTGAACAATAATTTTTTATAAAAAAGAATTATTTTGATTATAGCGCCTTTGCCTATTAAAATCAAAACGCTTTACTGCTACCCCTTTGGGCCAGAAGTCAGGCTGGTACATTTCTTCTTTCTTCTCAAATGGAGCTGTTACTAAAAACACCTTATTTTGATTTCCGTTGGTAGGCAATTCCTTTACACCTATTTCCAGATTTTTAAATGATGGTTTGTTCGATATATATTTGGTAACATTATTTTCAGTTACGCTTCTTGGCACCCTATATACATAGAGCCATAGTTTTTTATCTACACCTGTGAAGCTTAAAAAATGTTTTAAAATGTTTTCTTAACCGCTTCTCAAGTCACCGAGGTAACTCCTTGAAAATCCAGAATGATTTTGTGTAAGGTAAAGAGAAACGAGGCCCTACAGTTTATAGTGGAGTCCGAACCACATCTTGGGGATAATTTTATAATTAAAATTATTTCGCGGTGAGCAGGGATCGAACCTGCTTCGCTAGGTATGCCAGTATGCAAGCTAGACGCGCTAAACCACTGAGCTACCGTCCCCCTATAGCTACTTCCATCTTCAGAAGCACCAGTACCATGACATATGTTATCCCTTTTTCCATATTTTCGTCTCTTCTGTTTATGAGTTACTGTTTTAAATTCATCATTTTTATTGTTTACTCTGTTATTGTCTGATTCTCTAGCATGCCGTTTGGTTTCTTCTTCACTTTCCTGTCCACTAATATCATTGTTTATGTCTATATATGAATTCATAATCTGTTGTTGTGAGATCATTGTTTTTACATTTAGGTTATTTGTATTTTGTGACCCCTTTTTTACTACTTCTGCCATAGTTGCGTTTTTATTGATGTTTACAGTTTTTAGGTGCTTATCAGAATCACTGCGTTTTTTATCTTCCTTGTTTAACAATTCATTGTACTTGTCTTCTATGTATTTGTATTTAGATTTTTCACTTTTTAATTCATTTTCTAGCTGGTTTATTTTCTCTTTGAGTAATTTGTTTGTCACTGTTTGTTCTTCCACAAGTAATTTTGAATATGTAAATGCTTCCATTGAGAAATCAACACTTTTATTGTCTATCTTTTTAGCACTTGTACCAAGTTTGTTATTTGTACTTTCTGGCTTGCAACATTTAAAAGAACAACCACTAATTCTTACAGCACATGATGGGTGCACCATCTTCACAGCATTTAAAACTACTCGTAACTCCTTATTTACAATATTTACACTCGCCTTGAGATGACCCATCCTCTCTGTCTGGCGCCATCTTGGAATATTGTATTCTAAACAAAGACAATTAACTCTTACATTAAAAAATTTAACTTTTAATACACGTGACCAGTCACTAATAATTGACATAGCAAAATACGAAAATATCTATAAGTTGACACTTGGAAGCACTAATGGTTGACACTATATTGATCTAACTGTAGAGTAATTAAGTACTATACCTAAGTAAAATCTGTATTAAAATATACTATTAAGTTGCCTCTGTAGGTTACTATAGAAATATAATTAGAAATACATATGCAAAGAAAATGTAGGTAATTTATCATACAATTTGCCCATTGATAGTGTAAGATATGAATAATAATTAAGTTGTTGATATATTTTATTATTTATATATTACACTAACCATCTGCATCAACTGGTTCAGGAAATTGATATTTTACTCTTTCACCACTTACAGTCAATGTTGGCATTGGAACGATTTTAATTATTTGGTCTTCGTTAATAACACTGTCAGTCTCATTTTGCTTAAACATAATTTTTTTTTTCATCACAGCATATCATTGCCATCACTTCAATATCCCAGTCAAGCATTTTTTGTATAATGCATACATATTTGTAGTTCCTCTTTTTTCCTGGAAAAGTAACTAGTAAGAATTCTCCTTGTTTTAAGGTTTTGGCACTTGTTTCTTCTTCCGGATCTACATTTTCATCATTTTCACGTTCTTCTTCGAGTTCTTCTCTTATAGAATCAATGTCATCCATACTATCCCCGGACTGTACCCACTCTTCATTATCATCTGAACTTGTGTCACTATAATGAACACTTTTTGGTTTTCTTTTTTTTCTGAGCGGTATTTTGTTTATTCAGCAGTTTTTGTTTTTTAATTTCTTCATTCAATTCCTTTTTACGTTTACGCTCTTCAGCCTTTCTTTTCTTTTCTTCAATAATTGCCGCTTTCTTTTTCTCTTTATCTTCATAATAGTTTTGCCACAGAAGTGATGAAACAATTGCGGGAACTTTCTCAGTTTTTCTTTTCTTAATAGTTTGTTTGGGTTCGGGCCAAAATAAAGCTCTTTTAAAAGGGCTTGGTATTATTATTTTTGATGTTGAAGTTAATGCTTTGTCAGGAGACTTTATCAGGAGAGTAGGAGTCATGCAACAAAGGTGTTTTTGGTTTTCATCCTCAGTTAATGGTACTAAATTTTTTGATGTTGAAGCAACACTAGCATCAGGTGTCGTATATACTGAGGTTGCTTGCCGCTCATTATTTTCACATAAAGATGGTACCATGCTTTCTATATTTTGTTTTATCATTTTGGTTATAAATTGCAGGTAACGCATGATTTTGTTTATCTTCGCTCATTTCTGTTGTTTCTGTCACATTTTCTAAAACATCATGTGAATCTTCAGGCCTGGCTACACCACCTATTTCTATTTTTGTCTGATTTAGTAAAAATACGGTTTTTTTTATAAAACTGAAATAAAGATTTATCTTCTGGACTTCCTGTCCATTCATCGCTGTTCTTGAAAAACACAATCTTATCCGGATCTAAAAATTTTTCCATAAATAATATTCCCGATTCCAACTCTTTTATCATGTTCTGTTTTTCAGTGGATATTTTTTCTATAATATTTTTATCAAAACATACAGCTTCTGGATTCCAAGGGTATAACCCACATTTGCGAAAACCATTTTGTAAAATTGAAGGTACCAATTTTTCCTGAACTGCCTTTTTTAGTAAGGGACAAAAGTGAACTTTCTTTAATATAGGAGAATCAATGTTGTCAATTCGCCATTGATGTACAGCATTTTGCCAAGTACCTTTCAACGTGCGGAACACAGCAACATCCATCGGCTGTAATAGATATGTTGCATTCGGATAGAGTGCAATTAGGACTATACCTGTCTGATGTCAATCAGGTGGAAGGACCAATAATATGGTTGTTGTAAATGAAAGTCAGCTGTCACTTTTAACATTTACTAACACACTAATAAATATCCATAGGTAAATACATAAAACAAATAAATTGGAATTCTTAGAGCGTCGCTCTCTGAAATGTCTAGCAGTGGACCGTTCTTAGAGTACTTGATTACTGACTGTTTTTTAGCAGCGCCAGTTCGCGACACAAATTAGCGGGGTTGCCACGTAGGGCAATTATTAACAATTTCCAATAGTCTACATAAATGCAAATAAATACAATTCTGTATCGTACATACCGCCGGCCTTGAAATGCCAGGCTATTTCAACATAATAAAACATAAACTAAATATTGTATTTACAAATGGCATTGTAGCCAAACGAACATATTTTTACATGTTTCAAAGGTTATGGTTCTGATGGCTCTTGAATCGGTAACAAGCACAATTTTCGCACAGACCTTTTCAACACACTACCATCACTAAACTTCACTGAAGCAACACGAACTACCTTGTCGTCACCAGGATGTAGCTGGAACACTCTGGCCATCCTCCATTACAGCGGGGGGCTTTGTCATCTTTCACAATAACTAGACTGCCTACATGCAATAGCTGATCGTAGTTTTTACTCCATTTGAGTCTCGTCTGTAATTCGCTAATATACTCCTTGCTCCATTTTTGCCAAAACAACTGCACCATTCTTTAAAGATTTTCATATAAATTGAGAAGATTCTCGGGTAAAGGAATATAATTAGGTTCTGGTAAGGAAGTTAAGGATTGACCAATTAAGAAGTGGGCGGGAGTTAATGGAAAATAGTCGTCAGGACTTGAAAACAAAGGGGAAAGTGGCCTTGAATTCAATATGGCTTCAATTTGATGCAATAAAGTGCAAAACTCGTCAAAGTGCAAATGATTCGTACCAATTACTCTTTTCAAGTGATATTTTATACATTTTACACTGGACTCCCTCCCATATGCCACCAAAATTTGGAGATTTTGGCGGAACAAATTTCCACATAATTCCTTCATCAACAAAGTAATTTGAAATTAATTCCTTATTGTTTTTAATAAAATGCAAAAGTTCAGCGTTTGCACCTACAAACTGAGTGCCATTGTCTGAAAAAACTATTGATGGTTTACCTCGTCTAGCCATAAATCTCTTGAGACATGCAATGAAAGATTCAGCGCTCAAGTCGGTTACAAGCTCAATGTGAATTGCCTTTGTTGTCATACGTATGAAAATACAAACCCATGCCTTGGACAATATAGGTTTTCGAGTTTTGTGATCCTTTAAATAAAATGGTCCAGCATAATCGCAACCTACATTAGTAAATGGAAAGCACTGGTTTAGTCTCTCGGATGGTAAATCACCCATAATATATTCGCAAGTCTTGGGCCTTGCCTTAAAACAAATAACACAGTTGTGAACAATTTTTCGCGCTAAATCTCGCCCAGATAGTGGCCAAAATGCTTCTCTAACTGCATATAAAAGTTGCTGTGGTCCGCAATGAAGCGATTTCTTGTGCTCATTAGTCATTATTAAATTAGTTATTGGATGTTTTTTATGTAGAACAATAGGGTGTTTTTTATCATAAGCCACATGAGCCTTAGAAATTCTTCCACCTACTCTTATAATAGATTTTGAATCTAAGAATGGGCGTAACGTTACAATACTACTAGAATTGGCAACAAAGCCTTGTTTCTTTAAATCACAGATTTCTTGTTTAAATGATTGTTCTTGGGTTATAGGGCGGTAGTTGGCTACGTTAAAGTGGTCGAGATTTGCTTTTGGTATTGTAATCACAATACCTTTTTTCCATTCAGGAGGAAAAAATGAGTTTGCTAGGCAGTAATTGTAAATTCGAATTATCTCCATGTATATTTTCATTTAGTTTTTTTAATATGTTGTATGATATGTTGTCGTACCCAGGTGTAGTGTTCTTTTTTGTTGCGATTGCAGCATAGTACTCATTTGCATCTATGGGAGGAGTATTGTCGTTAAGGTTTCTTTCAGTAAAATGCATGTTAACCCATTCATCTACTTCATTATGGTGATTCATGTCAAAATGTGCATTTTCACTAAATTGAAATGATTGCTTGAAATGGTTCGCAAATGCGTCCGCAATTTCCTGGTCTGTTGTTAATATTTTATTATTTTCTATTAAGTGGTGAGTGCCATTATGTTTTCTATATTTTGATAGTTTTTTTTATTTGATTCCAGTACCTTTTTCCCCTCGATACATTTATTTCTTTACATACTTCTAAATATTGGGAAGATCTGTATTGTAATATTAGTTTGTGAATGTCTTTGTTTAGGTCATTAAATTTTGTTTTTAAAACTGGTTCGTTGTTGTATTTAATCTCTCGATAGAGTTGCTTCTTTAATTTAATTATAAATGGTGGAAGTCTGTGCGAGAAGTATTTTTTTGTGAATTTTGGTGTAACGTCTAAATAAATAACGTATATTAAGCCTTCCCCCATTAGTTTTGTAATCACTGGTTTCATTAATTTTGTGGAAATAAAGGGGGCAGCACATAGTCCCATTGGCATACAATTAAATTCATATAATACATCTTTAAATTGAAAACGTAAGTGTTTTCTCGAGTTTTTGTCTATTTTAATTAAAAAATAGGCATCTTTTAAATCTATTTTAGCCATATAATATCCCCGACCCAACAGATTTTTAACACTTCTATAATCCTCCAACTTAAAGTGTGGAGGACTTATGAATTTATTTAATTTTACGCAGATTTAATATAAAACGGCTTGTCCCATTATTTTTGTTTACTAGAAAAAAGGTTGACAAAAATTCATTCTTAGAGTGTTTACATGGGGCTATGGCTCCCATATGCCACAGTTCTCTGATTTTTTCATTAAGTTTAACTCTTATCAGATTTACTATCAATATTTTTTGGAAAACAGTACTGTTGGGGGATAGTATTAAACCTAATTTTATAACCACTAATCCAGTCAATAATCATCAGATTATCAGTAATTGTTTTCCAGTTTTCAGTAAATTTTGCTAGCCTAGAGGCATAACCTACCTCTACTTCCTTTGACGGCCATGGTACTGGTCTCTTGTCCACTCTTGCCACTTGGTTCTGCCCCCCTCCTCCTTCTTCCGTTTCTTCTGAGCCTGGCACTTCCAGTTTAAAGAACTTGTCAACCATTGAGTTTTAAACTTAGTTGGTTGTCGGGTAATCTTTTTTAATCCTAGGCCCACTTTTCAAATTTCCTGGGTATTTTTTACAGATTGGGAAAAATTTTCCCCAAATAACCAGTTATCTACTGGACAATCTTCGCTGACTTTTTTAACAGAGGAATCCATGTGGTTCGACAGTAAAAGTCGTCTGTGCACTGACAATGTGTGGTGCACATCTGCTAAGAGTTTGGTGGAATCTGTAATATTTTGCAATGCTTCTTTATTTGAGTCTTCCTGTTTAAAAAGACTTTCAATTGGCGTCACCATTGCGTCACCAGCGCAAATTTGCTGTTGGATGTGTATGAAAAAATTGTCTTGCCGTATTGTCGAGTCCTGTATACAAACAGAAACTTACTGATTAATTTTTGGAACACGTAACGTCAAACAATTCTCGGAAACCGGATATTTGTCAATGAGCTCCTTTCTTATACTTTTATTCATTCCGTTTTTAAGTATTGTGGACCAATAATTGGCGATTTGTTCATCTATGGCCGGTCCTGTTTTATGATTGCCTAAAGGATCCTCTCCTAGCACATCTTTAATTTTTGACGTGCTTGCACCAGACTGATTCTGATCCTTTGGGACAACCCCTTGGACATGCTCCCCCTCTGACTCAGAATCCGATTCCCTACTTTCTTCTGAATCAGAGGAACTACTTACAGATGGACCTGCTAATAAAACCTTACATTTGAAAATATGTAGGACTACACATAAACATACAAAGTATTATTCTCAATATAGAATAATTTTCATACATAATTTTTATAAATAATGCAGCTAAATAATAATGTTTCCTGCAATAATAAATTGAGCCAATAGGAGGGCAGTTATTTGGGCCTCAGAATATTTTGCATATAATGAATAGCAGTATATATGCACACAATGAGTGGCAGTATATTTGCAAATAATAAGTGCCAATATTTCGCACACAATAAGTGGCAACTGTATCAATGCACACAATAAGTGGCAAGAACAGCATTTAACGTAAACAAACTGTTGATGTTTATTTTTGCAATATCAGTAAAAAATAAGCACTCGATCGTTATTGCCTCTGGTAACGATCGGTGTTAGGTTTCCATTAGTTCTGCTGTATACAAGGTAATCTAATAAAAAACTGTTTAAAAACTTACTTGAAGTACTGGAATCATCCTGTAACTCCTTACACAGTTTCTTTAAAATTTTGTTCACTTTCCTCTTATTTCGACTTTTTCGACTATGTTTCCCCATCTTTTCACAAAACAAATGTATACTTAAACACAGCCCGAAATTTCACGTCTATACCGTTTCATACGACAAACTACAGTGAGGCTGAGATGTAAGATCGATGCGCATGTGTGGATGAGTAATTTCTTTTCAGCTCTTTTAACGTCGTACCGAATTGTGCAGCGAACTGCTACTACAGGGTGTTTTGTGAGACGAGACTGCGAAATATAATGTTCATTGTGATATAAAGGAAATAGGACTAAATAGAAATAACAAATGTATTTAACTCTTTCAGGGGCAGACAATTATGCTAAATAAAACTCCTAGTGGGGCAAAGAATTTTATTTTATTTTTCGGGCAATGTTTTTACATAAACTCATTGTTGGCCTTAATGTAAACATAAAAATATAAAATAAAATTTTTTTTTCAAAAAACTTAAAAGTTACAGGGTGGTACATTTTAAGTACCAGTGCCCCAGTACTACATTATTTCAAAGTGTGGAAATCTGTGAAGCAAGTTTTATTTTTTCCTAAGCAGAGGGGAACTTTGCAAATCGAACATATCCAATCTGTACGTATTTGTTTTTTAGATGTGCTGCACTTTGCGCAACGACGTCTCGTATTCCTTTCTGGCTGATGAGCACTTGCTGTTAGTCGTACTTCTACCGGAACATACGGTTTTGACTTCTTTGTAGCAATTTGCTCTTGATTGGTACTGGCCCTGACTTTTCTGTTGCTAACAATTTGATGTGCAATTAATCCCTGTGATATACTTCGCCTAAAATCTTTCATACTCATTCTTGGCAAGTCTAACTCTTTGTATAAAACATATGCATTCACAACTGCGGCATCTAAAAGATAAAAAAATATCCTGTGCCACCATTTTCGCGATTTTCTATTTACTTTGTATATATTCAGGTTTTGGTCGAATTTGTCCACAAAATTCATATTTTTGTTGTAATCTACAAGTGCTACTGGACAAGGAACTTTCGTTATAGTACCATCTTTCTCTTTTCTGTTAACTTCTGCTGTTTCTAATAGGTTATGAAAATTTGATAACATAAAAACACTGCGTTTATCACGCCATTTCAGAGCTAAAATGCCAGAATAACTAATATGACCATCAAAGTCTCCTCTCTTTAGCCGTTTGTCAGCTTTAAATGTGGGTAAATTTTTCCTATTGAGATTTACAGTGCCGCACGCATGAAATTTTTTTTCTTTTAAATCTTCCAAAAGTTCGACTCCATTAAAAAAATTATCAAAATACACGATGTGTTCCTTATTCTCTAATCCATTTAATAATTGCTTTACAACCCTAGCACCTAACTGTTTTTCAGGATGTTCAGATTTACCGGTATAGATGTCAAATTTTTGGCAATATCCATTTTTATTTGCAAGTATCCATACCTTGTACCCTCTTTTAATTGGTTTTTTGGGTAAGTATTGCTTTAACGAACTCCTACCCTTAAACTTAATCATTGATTCATCAATAGACAGTTCTTTAGTGGGTTTCATACATTTTTCAAAATTGTTAGTCAAAGCATTTATCAGTGGTCGAAGTTTATAGAGTTTGTCAAAGACAGGTTGTTCTTTTTTGGGCATTAGTACATTATCATTAAGATGCAGGTTTGCCAGAAGCCAACTGAAGCGTTTTACCGGCATCAGGGAACTAATGTATTCATCATGCATGTCTGGAGCTGAGCTCCAATAATCTCGATAACTCGGAAGGTGTTTGATCCCCATTAGTAGATTTATACCAAGAAATGTTTTTATTTCCTCATTATTTGTTGGCCTATGCCTACTAGAAGCCTGTTGTGCAAATCAATTGGTTTGAAATACGATATTCTGGAAGACTTCATCATCATAAAATAACTCAAAAAGTTTGCAGGGTGTAGGATCTTTTAAATCTTTTACAGTAAACGCAATACCTTGTTCCGATATAAAATCAGCTGGACATTTCGGTGCAACCGGATTAGACCAATCAGGAGGTTTTCGAGCAGAGAGCCCTTCACGACCTTGAGGTTTCAGTCTATTTGTCAACTGAGCCAAAGGTAGATCGTCTTCAGGATCGCTATCTGAATCGCTCAAAACCAAAGGAACTTCATTCTCTGCTGGTAATTCTTCTGTATCAGATGCACTGACTACAGATTCCTGGTCAGATGGAATAGCCTCGACGTTATCTATGTTTGCTAATTCCCAACATAAATCATCATAGCTCATATCAACCAATCGAAATGGCAATGAATTTTTATTTTCAAGCTGTAAGAAAATACTTGGTACAAAAACAAATCTTTCATAAATGGGCAGTGGTACAATTAGTGGACCACAACAAAACAAAAAAATGAAATCAACAAGAAATGTATATTTGTGTTAATTGTAAAAAGTTAATAGTCTGCAGGTAGTAGTAAACTATTACAAGCAAAAACAACTTAAAATTCAAAGTATTTTACTTACATTCATTATTTACAGATGGAAAGCTGTCAAATTCACATCCACTTTACAACAAACATAACCTACTGCGGCCTAGTCCCATAAATCACAAACTAATTGCTTGACAATTATCTGTTATATGATAGGCAACCCATATTACGACGGGGTACGCAAATTAAACCGCTGCTCATTAAGATGATAAATATTTTGTAAGTGGTATACTTTTTGTACCAACGCCCTTCTAAACGGCTCTTTTTCTGGGTACATTTTATATACCACTGCCCTTGAAAGAGTTAAATACCAGCCAGAATATGTCGTTTTCTTTGAGCTCTGTTCAAGTACATTGTGACTAACCACCTTTTTAATATTTCACAAAGAATCTAATTCAGCAGTTATTCGCTAATATAAACATCCGCAATGTTCAGATTATGCTATACAGTAATGGTTTGTTTTTCTTTCTTTTGTAATAACCTGAATGAGGATGTCTGATACTCCCACTCAAAAAGAAAAAAATGTTTGTATTTCAATAAAAATATAATTCGACTTATGTGGAGAAGTACTCTAAAAAATAATTGGTCCAACATTTGTGGCTCGGATTGGAAAGACCCCCAAAAATCTCAATCAGACCAAACAAATTACTCATTGTTATTAATATTACTATTATTAGCTTCCTCCAAGACCATTTTCAAACGTAGATTGCTGAAACTTGGGATTGGTAATGACTTAGTAAATGCATCTGCCAATTGGTTACTTGTGGAAATATATTGTAAAATTACTTTCTTTTGTTCAATGTGTTCTATCTTGCAAAGTGATATTTGATATCAATATGTTTTGAGTGCTTGTGAAATACTGGATTGTTAGCTATTGCTATAAAACCCGTATTGCCTTCATACATAATAAGCTAATTAATGATAATATTGATATCTCTTAAAAGAGATTTAAACCATAATGCTTCACGTACACCTTCAAACAGTGACATGTACTTCTACTTCTATGGTTTGTTTCATTATTATCCCAATCAGAATCTACGTAACCAACCAAGATATGATTTTATGTTTCCATAAGCATCATTTTTAACGCATTCACTGTCCATGACACGCCGGCGTCCAAACCGCGCCAACGTTTCAGGAGTCCCTGAGATGCCCACGGGTCATAAAGACCACCTCTATTCATGATGTTTTATTATGTGGACGCTGCAACTAAGCAGCTGTATTACATGTGGATTTGATAGAGTATAAAATAATCTACAGGATAGCATATATTTCGGACCTCTGGCAGGTTATGGGACATGGGGGGAAAATCATATATATATATACTGGTTTAATTTTTTATTAAAAGAAAACTACAAAATGAAGAAAAACAAAAAAATATAAAGAAAAGTGCCAATTCTTGGTAGATATGTCGAAACAAAATTTATTCCAAATGCAAGAAAACATTTTCCCAAAAATTCAAATTAACATAAAAAAAGAAATTCGAACAAAAATGTTTTAATGTTTTTCAAAAAAGCATTTTAAACAATAGGAAATTTTGCACTGGTTGCATGAGGTCTCAACCTTTTTTGTTTTTTTCGCAGCTACAGTTGCTGAGTCGGTTTCGCGGAAATTATTGTAGCAACCTAGGAAGCGTTTCCGTATCAATCTGTTTCTGTTGTCCCTTTCTGTTGTTTCGATAAGAACATGTTTGCTGGTAGGTGTGGTCTGTGTGGTTACTGTGAGTCGAGCTGTGGGTACTTGTGGAATTGGTCGTGAAATATGTTCTGGTAGCAAGCTTTTAATAATTTCTTCAGTAAATTGCAAAAGACTCATTTTGGATGCATTAGGATTGACTTCTTTGTAAAGAAGGTAACTGTTGGTCAATTCTACCCCAGCAATAACTTCTATGGCAATCTTCTTATACCAAGTTAGAGTTTTTCTCAAGGGACTATAGTAGCTACTCAGTTGATCAGAAACATCTATTCCTTGTTTACTTTTATTATAGTCAAGTATAATTTCTGGCTTCTGCTTGAATTCCCCTGCCCTGTTTCTTTTTTCACTGGCACTGATTCGGTCATCGTGACATGTGGAGAGTACCAGGACATCCCTTTTATCGTGCCATTTCAGTACGGTAATGTAGTCCGACTGCACAGAGGCCACTTCACCCCGTTGAAGATTCGCATTTACAACGTCTGGTGGTAAACCAACTCGATTTTTCCGTAAAGTTCCGTAGAGGTTTGTTTTTCGGTCATAAAGGTACTTTGCAAGTGGAATACTGGTATAATAGTTGTCTGTGATCATTATTCTACCAGTATTCAGAAGAGGCTCCATCAACTTAGCTACGACAGTGCCTGAAGAAAATATTTATTAGACATGGAAATGTAGTCAAAATAATAAAATTTTACCTGGATGATCTAACCCCTGTAATTTTTCTGATTGGCCACAATAAACTTGTAAGTTCCATACGAATCCTTTTGGCGTACACAGTTTATATAGTTTGACTCCATATTTGCTTGCTTTAGATGAATTGTATTGTCTAAATTTTAGGCGCCCTCGAAAGGCAACCATCGTTTCATCAACAACAATTGTCTTGTCGGGTAAATAAAGATTCTAAATATTATGCATTACAATGTCAATCAAAGGTTGCACTTTGTGCAATCTGTCTTCATATGGTACTAAATTGTTAGAAAAGTGCCACATTTTTAAGAGAAGTATAAATCGGTTGCAGCTAGTAGGTATTTTATGAAACATTTTATGTTTATACAGACTATCTTGCTTCCAGTATCTATCAAGAGTGGAAAAAACTATTACCCCTGTCAACATTATGATGCCTAAGAAACATTTCATTTCAGTTTCATTGGTTTCCTTCCACCGCGATATTCGGCTAGAGTGAGTAACTGCTCCTTGTTGGGATTCAATAACTTGTTGAGCATATTTGTTGGTTTCTTCCACCATTAGTCGAATTATGTCGTCAGTAAAATCTCCGAATATACATCAACAGGGTGCTGATAGTTTCTATTTAATAGAGAAGACCCGAAGGACCGTGAAATTCAAATTCCTCGTTCTTCAAGACCGATTGAAACCAAAACCCAGAGGTTCTAGATCATCATCATCGTTCTGATTTGGTATTATCGGAGATGAAGGCTGATTTTGGGGATCAACGTCTAGGAATTCACTATCATCTCCATCACTACCAGTGTTAATCTCAGAATTTTCAATATCCGATTGTGATGAACTTTCCTAGTCTTCATCTTCAGAAGTTTGTACGTAGTCCCTATCCAAGATGCTGTCGTCTGAATCTTCTTTAAACTCAAAGTCATCGTTGCTTGATAGAGTGTCTATGTCCGATAATTCATTTTCTAAAATATCCTCTAAGTCTCCATCACTTAACGGAACATTTTTAATAATTTGAGACTTTTTCCCACTTATTTTTCACTATGCAAATTACATTGAAACTTAACCAAAAATCACGAAACAATGAACGCGTGAAAAGTGAGGTTATGCCAACTGGCGGGCATGGATGTGAGGCAACCCGATTCACAGAAAAATATTACTTCCACGTCCATGACCTGCCGGCTGCCATGCGAGTTTCTGTGGGTTTGTCTGCACAGATGTATAAAGAATTGCCTATATTATACCCAAGAAAAACAACTCGTTGATGCAACTGTTCCTTCATGAAATATAAAGTTGGACGTAGAGGTGAAAAGTCCGGCATGACCTGCCGGCGTGTCATGGACAGTGAATGTGTTAATAGCCAATACCCATTTACAGTCTACTATGTTTTTATTCAGAGGTCAATCAACTAAAGTCCATTTATTATTTATTATTAGAGAATTTACTTCTTCCTTTATTGCTTACTCCCACTGAATTATTATCATCCCTATTTTTTATTTCGTTATACGATTGAGGGATTGTACAAATAAGTGATTGTGCACACAAAATGTAATTATTTATATCTCCTTTTTCGTTATATAAAACGGTAGGAAGATTTCTAATTCTCTCACTCCATCTGTGTTCGACTTTAGTAATATGTATTTTCGGGTGTTCAAGTGTTCGTTATCTGTTTTGGTAACAGATTTATCTGTTTTAATAACAGATTTATCTATTTCATTTTTTATAGGCTTTGGGATATTAACACGTTAACCTCCACATGAACCAACATTTGGTTCTCAGCTCAAAGTGCCACCCAGGCCCTGAGACTCGACATACGGGCTCCAGTAGTTACATCCATTTTATGATCTGCGAATCTTTGTATAGGTCACACATTACATTGACGCTTATGGAATAGTGATATGTGGGGCCTGGGGTCCCAGACAACTTTTGAGCCTAGAAGATTTTTGCTCTGTTCAAAGAAATAATTAATAATAAAATAAATTAATGAAATAACTTTATTATATTATCGAGTAAATATCTAATTGTCACAAAAGTATCTTGCAAATGATATAAATAATTTTTGAGATTTATGAACATCAAAAAAACATGATAAGTAGTAAAATATTGAGCATTGTTGGCAACAAAACCTAGACTTCTGTGCTTGCAGCTGTGCCTTTTTCGGACCCACGCTGTTGCTTATTTTCTCATAGCAAACGACACATCTACGACGATCCTTAGATAGCACCTCTGCTAAAATATGCTGTTTATTTTCGTTTCTAGATGGTTCTACAGTCATCAATACATTCTCAATTATCTGCTCTTTGAATGCAATTATGGATATATTATCTTTAGTTATTTTTCTGTAGAGAGTATATGCATTTACCAAGGAAGTTCCTAACAATAACTCAAATGCCAGCTTCCGATACCATTTTATCCCCCTTTTTAAATTCGTTGGATAAGCTTTTAGTTGATCAAATAGGTCAATGAAAGATTTACTGTTATAATCACAAATAATAGTGGGTTTATCAATTTCTTTGCCTCGTCTTTTTCCTTTGTTGTAACTACTGTATGATTAGTACTAAGACAAAGTACATCTCGCTTATCTTGCCACTTTAGAACAACTACTGCATTATGTTCCCTCACAATTATCTCGCCTTTTTTGAGTTTTTTAGTGGGTGCGTCTGTGGGATTCAATTTTCATGAGCAAGTGCAACACTTCTGTCAGTAAAGAGAATTCTACCTTGCTCAAACAGTGGTTCCTTAAGTTGTAATACAATTTTTGTTGATGCACTTATCTTTGGATCTTTATCATTTCCACAGTAAACTCTTAGGTCATAAGTATAAATTCCCTTACAGCAAGTTTTGTACAGTTTTGTACCAAATTTGATCCACTTATTTTTAATGTACTGCTTGAAGAGAAGGCGTCCTCTAAATGGGACTATGGTTTCATCAGTGCAAACTTCTCGTTCTGGAATATATACTTCCTTGAATTTATAGGGCTCAATTTTGCCAAACGATCACTAGGATTCGTATTTTCATTGTTGCTAAAAGGAAGCATACGTAAGAGCAATGCAAAGCGATTTTTAGATACTTTTTTAGATATTTCGTTTGAATATAAATGACTGTTTCTCCAGTAATCTGGTATTTTTGGAAATCTTGCACATCCAGAAACAGAGAGAAAAATTCTTATTTCCTCTGCATTAGTCTCCCCCATCTATGAAGTCGAGATTTTGGTTGAAGCCCCGCACTCATTTTTTGTTGTGTATATCGATTTGTATCGACAACAGTGAGATTGACTACGTCGTCATTGAAGAATATGTCTATAGGACTTTTTGCTAAAAGGTTTCCTTAATCTCATCTGTGGGGCCCACGGGATCAACTAGAAAATTCATTTTTTTTAGGGACTCCCTGTAGCTTCCGTCCAAATTATTTCTTCCATATCTTCGTCATTTTCACTCTCGCTTCCATCCAAAGTGCAATATTTTGAAATCACCGCTTCTATAGTTTCTTCTACAGAGGATTGTAAATTTACAAGTTGAGGAGATTGTCTAGGCGTCGAAGGAACAACAGTCATATGTTCTTGGCTAGGTCCAACTGTCCTGAAAAAATACAGATGATTGAAAAAATGATGCTTAGTGTCTACAAAACAAAAAAATATATAAAAACAGAAAATCAAAAAGCAAAATGTTATTAGTCTCAAGATATATTTCGAAACAGATTTTTTTATGTAAAATAAAATAAAGAAATCTTACCTCTTCTTTCTTCTTGGTTGTGTACTTTCTTCATCTGAAGAAATTTCACTATCGGATTCCGGATTGTACTCATCTGAAGAACCACCTTCAAAAGATTCTTCCGCTGAGTCGAAAAGGATTTCATTCCACAACTTTTGCAAATATGCTTCACTCTTTTCGTATACATCACTCATTTTATAGTACTGCCTCTTACACAATATCAGAACATACTAACTCACTGCCGGTAAATGCGCTGATGTATATCAAATACATGAAAACAAGTAAAATTTTGCAGCAAGGCGAGGACCGACATGTGAGTCACATGGCGAAAACCATGTAGGTGCTCAGATCCAAATGCCAGTTTTTTTTCATTTTGAAAATATTTTTCTGTGACCAAATGTGATCATCAAAACCAATTTTTATAACATTTATACGATATCTGCAGCATATAATCAAACAAATAGTATTAAAAAGAGTTGGGGCCTGCAGGGTAACTTTTTTTAAATTATATTTGAGCGGTTAACGTGTTAGCTAGAGTAGTTTTAGGCATTTCATTTGAAATTGAGTTTTCAGGTGGAACTCCTTCATCAAGTTTTAAACTTGATGTTGTAACTCCTTCATCAAATATAGGTCTTGATGTTTTAAAATCAATTTCGTCATACACTAATAAATTTATTTTGTAACCATTTGGTTGATACCCACAAATATGCCTTTATTTGATTTTTTTTTCAAATTTATCTTTTCTGACTTTATTATGAATATATGCGGTACAGCAAAAATTCTCAAATGATTTATTCTGAGCTTTTTATTATACCGCAGTTCAAAGGAAGTTTTATTTTGTTTAAGTGGTATACCAAATAAATAATTTCTCCGAGTTTCTATACATTTTTTGAAAAAATTCACAAGAGTAAAAACATTTTATTTTAGGCCAAAAAAGGTGGGCACTGTTCTCATGTTTGACCTAATTCTACAAGTTACAGAATCCGTGATAAAAGGGTTATTTTCTACCCCTTCCGATCATTTCATTTAATATCCATTTTAACTCAAATAATTACAAAAGTCTAGATTTCTAGACCTTGTTAGGGGCTTTGGCTTAAGTCAGCAAATATTTGAAAAAACTTCAACAGTAAATTGTCTGTATAATATATTCGTAGATTTCTCCAATCAATTAGATTTTGTTACCAGTTTTTAAAAAAGGAGACAATAACGATGCCAACAACTATAGACCTATTACACAAATCTCTGTTATTTCTAAGATTTATAAGTGTCTCTTAAAAACTCAATTATATATTAACCGTCCTGGTTAAGTGCAGTTGTGTAAGTTAGCATTAGCTAAACTAGCATTAGCTAAACTTCGCCAGGACGTTAAAATAAATAAGGCAATTAAATAAAATAAACAAATAAAATAATAACCCCTTTGAAGAAAACAATTTACTTAGCGATAGCCAATTTGGGTTCAGAAAGGGCAAATCCACTACCTTAGCTATCATGGAATTGCTGGAATACATATCGGAGGGCTTTGAGAGAGGACATGACATGTTAAGCACTTTCTGTGATCTCTCAAAGGCACTCGATTGTGATCATCCAGATATTCTTCTTGCTAAGCTAAAATCTTGTGGGTTGGATGAAAACAGTCTAAGCCTTTTAAATAGTTGCCTTACAGAGCGCAACCAAATAGTATCTTTTAGGAACTCACAATCGAATAGAGCACATATTAAATTTGGTGTTCCTCAGGGATCATTGTTAGAACCTCTGCTATTTATAATATATATTAATGACATAAGATCTGTTCTCATAAAAACATATTGTATGCAGATGACACAAACTATTCCGACACTTACATAGATTACAATCCGGTAACAATAGAAAATAGGATTGAAGAAAATCTAATAAAATATAATGAATGGTTTGTTTGCAATAAACTATCGTTAAATAATGCAAAAACTGTAAATATTACCTTTAGCCTCATACATCATGAGGAAGTCAAATTTTTGGGCATATATCTGGACCCAAAATTGAAATTTGAAAATCATATTGACCATTTGGCTACCAGGTTATCAAAAAATATATATGTCTTAAAAAGTCGTAAATCGTAAAAAATGGTCTCTTCCAGTCAGTTTGTTGTTATGCAATTATGGCATGGGGGGCACTCCTGCCATGCAGACAGAATCTTTGCTATACAAAGAAGAGCCGTCAGAATAATTGCTGGCTTAGGTTACAGAGAAGATGTAAGAAATACCTTTGTGGAATATAACATTTTAACATTACCCTGTAAATATATTTTTGAATGTCTGATATATGCGTATAAAAACCAAAATAAATATTCAGTAAACATTAATTACCATGACTATAGTATAAGAATAAAAAAAGATATTAGAGTTGATTATTTTCGATTGGAAAAATCCCGAATGTCATCAAATAATTACTGCCCCTTATTGTTCAACAAAATTCCACCATGTATAAAGTCATTACCATTTAATAATTATAAAAATAACATCAAGATTATGCTAACAACAAAAACCTTTTATAACGTTAACGAATTTCTACAATCTGAAACATTTCTTGATGCAATGATCTTAATTGTTTCAAAAACACCAATAAACACTTTGCTTTAATACTCTAACCTTTTTTTCAAGTTTTTTATTGACGTCATTATAAACACATTGCAACAAGGTTTCGTCAAAATCCACTCACATCAGAGATTTTGGTAGTTTTAGAGTTCCATTGACTGGACTATAAAAATAATTCTGTTCTCATCTTATGACACATTTTTTGACACATTTGAATAGGTAGTATGGCCAGCAGGGTGTGTGAGCCAAACACAACTATTTTTAGCAAATTATAGAACTCTGGGATTTTTCGTAATCAAAATGCATAATATTATAGATAGGCAAATATTTTGTTAACGCATACTAATCCTTAAATTATATTAAGTATTAATATTGTCTCTTACTGCCAAAGTCGGATTTGAGATTTAACAATATATTTTTTATACATCTTTGGTTACAGGAACCCAACAAATTTGTTATGGAATAATGTATTGGAATATGTGAAATTTTTACTTAACTACCACTGGAAATTACATATATTATTATTTTGTTTTATTGATGACAGCACTAAGGGATCTCCTATTCTTGACACACTCTTTCGGTTTACGTTAAGATTTTTGTGGTCGTCACATAGGGTTACATTCGGAAAATTAGCAGATTACAAAATATCACCATATCACCAATATCACCATTCCTTGAAACAACATGCCCTGGAAACAATTTGCTTAACACAGTTATTTTAGAAGAAAATTTTGTATACATCTCAAGTCAGAGGAACTTCACAATTTTGGTATGTAATGGTGAACTGAAGCATGTTGAATTTGTATTTACTACAGCCAAAAATTACATGTTATTTAATGGTTTCTTGATTACATCACCAACGGCAGGTTTTTCAGTTCTAGTTTAACACAAAAGTTTGGTTTAACCGAACGTTTTACAGTGACCAACTACTCATTTACATTTAACTGCTGTTCCCGACCAACAACTTTTAACCCACGGAGATGGGGTGGTTTAAACAAAAAATTCTGGGTTAAGTAATACCACTTGTGTTTGTCACGTGTGTTGTCATTTTGATTGTGTGCATCCATTTGCAGTGGCATGTGTGTTTGTGGCAGCACATATTGTATTATTTTTAGTAGTAGTTTTGGAATATCTGCTGTCACAATAGCTACAATTTTATTTATTTACGTAAACCAGAAGTGTAAAGCGTTCATAAGCAGGGCCTTTTTTACATGTTTCATAGTCTTAACCCAGGTGAAGCACACTAAACACTGAACCATGTGTTCCACAGAAATTTCTTCGCATAGGGAACAGAACAATCAGCTTGTATCTCGACTTCAATATGAGATTGTGTCGAAGCGGATAGCAGATTTAAATTGTGGCATACGTCTCATTGTGTATTATTCTTTTTTTAGACTCCTTAACCTTTGCGTTTGTTATGGCTTTTGTTAGTTATCAGGCGTTGCAACTAATATTGGTTGTTTAAATGTAGTACTTTAGATGTAAATACGTCTCCCAGACTGAGTAATGTCCTTATACTGGAATGTGAGGTATAAGTGTTTGGGAAAATTAATTTTGTTATTAGATATATAAAGATTTCATTAAGGGAAAGGAAGGATTTGTAGATACATTGTCAACATACCTTATTTATTTATTCATTACAACAAATTACATAAAAACTTGTGTAATAGGTCAAAGCGAAGAAGAGACAAAAAGGAAGCATGTGTTGACAGAACATCACCAGTTCTTAAAAACAACTCTCGGAACAATTTGTTCAATAGTCATTGTCATTACTGTATGAGCCTCGCCTTATCTTACCGGAACCTGCAGACAATAAAATAAATTTTCCGATGATGCCATGCTGAGTCTATGTAAAGACTTAACATCTCCATGTGCTGATCCCATGTTATAAAAAATGGAGATGGAGCAGTTTTGCAATATCTACTATCACAATAGCAACAATTTTATTTATTGGCGTATACCAGAAGTTTTAAGTGTTCATAAGCAGGAGCTTTTTTATGTTCCATAGTCCTAACCTAGGTTGAGCACACTAAACATTGAACCATGTCTTCCACAGAAATTTCCTCACATATGTAACATAACCATCAGATTGGATCTCTACTTCAATATGAGATTGTGTCGAAGCGGATAGCAGATTTAAATTGTGCAGATGAAGAATTATTCTTTTTTTTTGGGCTGGTTAAACTTTGCATTTGTTATTGCTTTTATCAATTTTAGGTCATTTGATTTGGACTGCAATTTTAATTCTTAACTATTTAACTTTGGTCTCAACCAGTTGCAACTCCTTTGCCAGCGTGAAACTGCTGATGTTTGTGCTGCCTGTCAGAATAACAGCTTTCTGGATCTTTGCCACCTTGCATTTTTCCTTACTGATTAATTGGTGAAATTGATTCAATAGGCACTTTGAGCTTACAAGAAATACCTAGGCTCAGTACCGTCACTTGGTTTTTTAATAAAATGGACGTTATTTGTAATCACATTAATGAAATATTCTAGATGATTACATAGTGCATCGTTAAAAATTTACAAGACATAGGCTGCCTCTGTTGTTTTCAAGATAACAGTTAAATACTTTTTTTTACTTGGATTGAATTGTCTAAGTATAGTTTTTATTTACACATCCTAAAATACTCTAGAATAAATCAAGGAATTTCATATTGAGATTTTTGGCTTGTTTCTTGAACAATTGCTCTATTACTGGTTCAACCATTATTTTTAGCAGTTGTAAATGAAAATGTTTTGTAGTTCATAATTTATCAGGAGTTGCAATTAATATTGATTGTTTAAATGTAGTACTATAGCTGTAAATACGTCTCCCAGACTGAGTAATGTCCTTATACTGGAATGTGTGGTATAAGTGTTTGGGAAAATTAATTTTTTTATTAGATATATAAAGATTTCATTGAGGGAAAGCATATACTGGATCTGTAGATACATTATAAAGATACTTTATTTACTTATTCTTTACAACAAATTAGATAAGAACTTGTGTAATACATCAAAGCAAAGAAGAGACCAAAAGGAAGCATGTGTTGACAAAACATCAGCAGTTCTTAAAAACAACAACTCTGGGAACAATTTGGTAGATAGTCATTGTCATTACTGTATGAGCCTCTCCTCATCTTACCGAAATCTGCCGACAATGACTTAAATTTTCAGATGATGCCAGGTTCATTATGTAAAGACAGCATCTTCATGTGCTGATCCCATGTAACTGTTAGCACATTATTAAATATGAAAATGGAACAACTTTGCAATATCTGCTATCACAATAGCGACAATTTTATTTAACATAAACCAGTTTTAAGTGTTCATAAGCAGGACCTTTTTTACATGTTCTATAGTCTTAACCTAGGTTGAGCACACGAAGCATTGAACCATGTCTTCCACAGAAATTTCTTTACATATGTAACACAACCATCAGCAGTGTCGGACTGGGGCGTTGAGCAACCGGGCAAATGCCCGGTAGGCACATCCAAAGACCCAAAATGTGGCCCCCCTATAAATTCAAAATATTACTCCCTTGTGACATTTGGACATTTGCAAATCCCTATATCAAAGCGTCCAGTAAATCACTTTAATTTCGAAACTCGAAAAACGTGACAGTGGAAAATAGACTATTTTCGTATTATAGTAATTTCGACCTGCTTGAACAAGCGAAGCGGAGGAGGGGAGGCGGCTTTTGATTGATATTTTTTGTTTTTACCCTGAGCCCTGGCTCGCAGAATAAACATGAAATACCTGTGACCATGCTCTAATGCTTAAGAAGCCAGGTAAATGAAGGCAAAACGGACAGAATTTTTAGGTAAATTAGTAGAGCCACAATGTTTTTGCAGAATGGCTTTGAGAGAGGCAATGGGAGAGGTTTCTTATTTCGTAAGTCAAATAATTTCATTTGCATCATCGTTTTTATCAACAATTAGAGCAGAGAATTAGTTTTCTTAAAATACTGGAAAATCTATCGGCCGTAGAGGAAAGTGAAGAATGGATGATTTGTGCGCAATTAAAATCCATACATTATGAGACTTTCCAAGTTATAATCGTTCCAGCGGTAGAAAAGTTATTGCAAAAAAACTGCAATATAGTAATTTTTTAATTATCATAACTTTTTAATTTGTTGTTAAAATTTGATAAAATTTTCGTGTGTTCTATAGTACTTTATAAGTGTGCAAAAGATGGGCGCTGTCGGCGCAATCGTTTTTGCACAATCCTTTTGTCCCAGGGAACTTTGGCCTCCCAGGGAGTTCGCAATCTTCGTCTAAAATTGATTCACAAAAGATTTTTGTAATATTCAAGATTCAAGATAATCAAGATAATCTTTTTGCAAAAAAGAGCAACCAATTTTTGCAAAGCATGGCTGTGAATTATTACCTTAAAAAGGGTTTGATTTTCGCTAAAAAACAAAAGGTTTGTTCCTGTTTATTAACGGCTTAAAAAATTAAAACGTTATAACGTTTTTATTTTTTAAGTTGCTTTCTTGCAAATTAAAATGTAGATTTGCGTTTCTTTACTAACTTTAAATTAATAATTTACTACTTGTTATTTACTATTAGATATATTTTATTTTGATCATGTTACGTACCTAACAAAATGTATTCATTTTTAAAGAAATAAAAAAACTATCTATATTATCTCCAAGGGAATACCTAACTTAAAGAAAGTACTTAGGGGATGGGTATGTAAAAAAAATATATTTAAAAAATCTGATATGTCACTTACCTAGAATGATAGTGTCCTAACTTCATTTAAGCAAATTTTACAGAGCTGTTTTATGATGTAGGTAACTACAATACCTACAGCTGTGACAGCTGTCTTTTAACTACTGAATGTGAGGTGGCTCTGAGAAAGTATGTTATAGAACTTTGAAAAACTTTTATTTTGGGCGCCACATTTAAATAAAATGTAATAAATATGTGGAGTTAAGACACATCTACCAATCTTAGGGATTTGATACATTGTCTTAACTCCATACAATGAAGTAGTTTTATTATCTATTTTATAAAAGTTGAAGGATAGTGAAAGTATCAAGTATGCTTAAACCATTTTATTGGTTTATTATAATAATACAAAACATAAAAAATATAAAATAATGAAAAAACAGTGTTTAAGTTTAATTTCTATTTTTCTCAGTTTCTTTTAAAACCGCAGTCCAATACTCTACGTCAACTTTAGAAAATTGTGGAAAGAGTTTTTATGTCATTGATCTTATCTTTTGATAAATTAGGTTTAAATTTTGAAGGTGGAATTGGAGGTACAATTCTATTGTTTTCAGGGTTTTCTTGATTCATAGTTGCTTGATGCATTTGCTTTGGTAACGTTTCTTGCTTCTTCTGTGACTTTCCTTTAGGTGGTATAACTTTTTTTCTTTGTGTCTCCTTTTTTTTGTACCAATCCCTTTCTCTGTGTGCTTCGAGTTATTCGCGTTGTTTGTGGTTTTTTGGATTTGACAGGCAGTGATATTAAGGCAACTTGGATGAAATCTTCTGTTTTCATTGTTGTACGGTATTTGATTATATTCGAATTTTTTGTATAAACAATGACTTTAATTTTTGTGTAAGGTATCTCATCAAAGTTTCGTTGATTTTTTACGCTTTTATAATCCATAAAGTGTGTTTTTTGCATCTGGTAAATTACATACGGTTTTCTTGAACGTATATTCAACAGCTTTTTAACAACACTTAGGGGGCTATGTAATTCGCATTGTCAAATTGCTTGTCAATCATGCTGTGAATGGTATCAACTTCTTGAAGACAACAATTGTGCCCAGGCTCTTGGAATTTCTGTTCGATTTTGATCAAATTGTGGTCCGTAGAGTTGTTTAAAAAATCAAATAAAGCCAGTGACATGAACGAGTATTTGTTCTGTGGAACACACGAATCTGACCATAATACTGCTTCTGTAACGTTCTGCTGATTTATCAGAAATTTCTTAAGAAATTGTATAACAGCAGATGCTATATCGGTTCCGGCTCTGCCACCTATAGCTTCATACCATAGAGTACAATATCCTTGGTGTTGTTTTATATCACAGCCCGTCAAATTAAATAAATTTATCTTATGCAGGTAATAAGCTTTTGACACATTGGTTTGTGGGCAGTGAATGACACGCTGCAGGTCAAAGGCAAGAACTAATTTTTCTCCATTTTCGTTTTTTTTGTCTGTCTCTTTCTATTCTTGCAGCTGATTTCTCCTCCTTGTGATTTGTATATCTTGTATGTAATTCGTTAGAGACTTTTTCATATTGTTTTAATTGGTTTTCATATTCGGAACATAAGTCACATTGATTTTTTTTCGGAGTATAGAACTCTATAATATCCTCATTAAAAATTTTATGATAAAGCGAAAATTTTACTGGTGCTTCATTATTTGCTTCACAATAGATCACATAGAGTTCGTACATCATCCTTAAATTCAGCCCCAATTCTAAATATTCTTTTTGCGTATTTTTTCGGCAATAATGAGCAGGCACCCGTGGGAATTGGTTAATATGTTGCCGAACTAAGTCTCTACATTGAACTGAAATTTTTGGCTTGGTTTTTTTGCCTCGTTGGTCTTGTTGGGGAGTCCTAGTTACACCTGCCTTTTTCTTTTTATGAAAGTAGTGTATTCTTCTTGCGCTAATGGATAAAATAATTAAATAAAACTCTCTGCAAACACGAATTCCCTTTCCATTTACTTCAAAAAGGTAAAAAAAAGGCAAAAGTCCTTGGCCTTTCGGAGTTGACGTTTTCCTTTCTAACTCTTTTTTTTTAATTCCTTGCTTGTCATTTTGTCATAAAAATTGTTTTTTTCATTGTCGCTCAATGCCCAAAATTCAGCATGAATTTTTTTTGCAATATTTTCATCAATGTTTTTAGAACATTTAAAAGGACATTTTTCACATATTTTATATTTAAAAACAATTTCGGGGTGGATTTTCTTTTTTTAATCTGTATATTCCTTTCCCGCTTGCCTGAGAGTTTTACGTTTATTACCCTTCCAATGTTCAGGATTCCTTTTTCTCTTCCTACTGATTCGCTTTTTCTCTTCATTTTGATTTTGACCCCCTAATCACATAATTTTTATTAATTAAACACATTATCTTGCACTCTGTATATACTTACTGATCACCAGCAACTATTTCCTCTTGTATAAAATCTGCAGGAATAGCACCCTGAACCAGATTTTCCTCGGAGATAACTGCTCCTTGTTCTGTAGAATTTTCTCTTTGAAGGTGTTCTAATAATTCAACTTCTGCTTCAGATTCTTCTATGTGAATCATTTCCACATTTTCTTCAAATAATAGGGTTGCTTGTTGAATTTCATCCTTAATAGTAGATTTCTCTGCCAAATTTTCAGTATTAGGTGAAAATTTTTCTGGACCGTCACCGAACATGTTGACTAAGTCCTGTCGTGAGCATCTATAATTATTATAAATACATGAAATTGTTATAATCATGATTCCACATAAAGTTTATCTTATCCAAAACATTACATCACTTTTTATAATTAACTTTATATAAAATATTGTGCTTAGACAATTACACTTACCCATTTTCTTTCTTCAGGTTCGTCCATTCTCCAACTTCTTTTGACCCTTAAATATTATTTTTTTAAATTTTTCTTATTAGTGTTCTCGATGTCGGATTCTCCCATAGATTTAAACCTCTCCGATAGAAAAACGTATTTACCCAGATCCAACAACTACACTAGAATTCTTCGACCTAAAACAGTATCTATACTGCGGAAAACCCCTATCTTGTAGGACTTGTTTACTTCTAATTCTGGTAATTTTATAGTTTCGAATTCAAAACTTCCTAAAGCATTTAGATTTTTTAGTGTGTTTTGTGCCATCTCTAAAAAGTGATGGAAAAATCTTATAACTAAAAATTTATATTGAAAATAAGATAACTTACCTAATAAATTTGTTGATACTGATCGTAGCTATGTATGAGTACTAATGTCAAGAATTGAACACAACTAATTATTTATACAAATTAAAATTAAAAAATTATCTCCCAGTAAAGCCATGGAAAAGTGACATACATAGCAAATGACCTTATTGTTTCATTAGAGAAAGCTAATGTATAAACGGTAAGAACTGGGTAATATGAGTATTGATATTTACGTTTAAAAAATAAAAATAGAAAAAGTGGGTTAACATGTGAACGATATAAATACACACTAAAAGTCTAAGAAATACAACAGTTCATCAAGAACTACATCAACAGTTACAAACCATCAATATCATGTCCGAAAAAGTAGAAGAAGTAGCCAAATGTAGTACCAGTGAGTATAAACTAATTTCAAAATTTGATGTCAGTTAATTTATATTTTTCTATTTAGTTATTGGTGTCTCGTATGAGCGATGCTTGGCAGGTCTAGGTAGTGACAGCCATGTATTACGTATCCTTCGGGGGCTGGAACCCAGAAGCAGACGGCATATTCCCTCACCTCGGTTAGTCTTCAGACCCCCCGTGCCAGTAGCTAACAGAGGGATTATGCGACCTGGAAGTGAATATCTTTGCTCTAGTCAGTTTACCAGTTGCTCCCTTTATTTTGTTATTTTTAATAGTCAAGGGGCATTTGATGACGTAATTCATTACAGTTGTTTTTTTCGCACGTATCGAAGTGGGTTATTACATGAAGTTGCTGTCTCACACGCACTGCGAGGTGTGTGGCTATGACACAGTAAATTTCGGCATGTGTTTATTTTTTCAACACCGAGACTTGTATTTGGTGTATGATTACGCCGTATACGAACTCGGTGAATTTAGCATGGCCCAAGAAATAGACTTATCGGACTAAATTTTTTACTCTTCGTTGCGGTACAAGAACAAGGGTTGTATTACTTTATAAAGAGTTCAAAATTTATATAGTCACATTCAATTAATTAGTAACGTTATTTTTTATATATTTATTTACTACTTTTATTCTTAAATATTTACAAATTTTGTCATCAATAAAATATATATCTACATCCTATTTACTTTTTTATTTTCCTTTCCAATATTTGCAGATGGTAATCTTATAAACATAATTTACTCTGTTAATATGTAATTATCTGAACAATAATAGTTATTTGTTATTTAAAAGTTAAAACACATAATTAAATAAAATTATTATGTTGATTAAATGCTTCTGATCTGATATTTCTTAAGAAAACCACCACCCAAAATGTCAAATACTGAAAAAAAAATTTAAAGAAGAGGAACGGGAGAGAATGAGAAAATATATAAAAAATTAACAAAAACGAATTTAAACATGAAATCATTGTTTTTTTAAACTAAGATAAGTAGTCCCTTCTAATTTAGTTCGATTAGTTGATAAATCGCTCTTCTTTTTTGTTTATTGCCGAAATCATTTAAAAAAATTCAAATATCTCTTCCCATTCAAAAGTTATGAGAACTTTTAGATCCACCAATCAGAGGCAACCTTTATTTTTTCCATATCAGCTGAGTGGGCAGAGTGGGGGTGAGCAGAGTAGGGGGAGCCAGAACCTAGATCTAACACTACTGTAATGTCCCATCTTTAAATACGAAACAGCTAATTATTTTAATGCCTTCTGTTATTTTCCATACCTTATGGTAGAAAAGTTTTTCTATAAAACCGCCAATACAGACTGCTAGCTGTCACTTTGAAATTGTTAGGTTAGTACAGAGACACAAAGAAACAAAATGTTCTAACTCCGCCTACTTTAGTTTCGCCTGAAAATTCTAGTGCACTAACTCCACATTATGGAGTTAGGACACTATGAGCTTGAGTTTTATGGTGTTAAGGGATTTAGAACAGAGAAAGAAATATTGTTACCTGGAGTTGGACAAGATTTATACAACTGTACCACATCTAATATAAGGGAAAAAGGAGTTAAAACATTACTATAATAAAATCTCATTTTCGGCAAAAACTGGAGTTAGGACACTATCATTCTAGGTAGGCGATGTGGCCCTCAAAGCAATTTGCCCGGTAGGCCCTCTTGGTTCCAGTCCGACGCTGACCATCAGATTGTATCTCGACTTCAATATGAGATTGTGTCGAAGCGGATAGCAGATTTAAATTGTGCAGATAAAGAATTATTCTTTTTTTGGGCTGGTTAACTTTTGTGTTTGTTGTGGTGTTTGTCAATTTTAGGTCATTTAATTTTTAACCCTAACTTTGCCCTGAACCAGTTTATTACCCTCCCAACTACTACTTGTTAAAATAATAGCTTTCTGGATCTTTGCCACCTTGCTTTTTTCCTTACTGACTAATTGGTGAAATTGATTCGATATGCACGTTGAGCTTACAAGAAATACTTAGGCACAGTACCATCACTTTGTTTTTCAATAAAATGGATGTTGTTTGTTATCACATAAATGAACTATTTTAAATGGTTACGTAGTGCATCGTTGAACATTTACAAGACAGGCTGCCTCTGTTGTTTTCAAGATAACAGTTAAAAAGTTTTTTTTTACTTGGATTGAATTGTCTAAGTATAATTTTTATGTACACATCCTAAAATACTCTAGAAAAAATCAAAGAATTTCATATTGAGAATTTGTTGAGATTTTTTGCTTGTTTCTTGAACAGTTGCTCTATTACTGGTTCAACCATTATTTTTAGCAGTTGTAAATTAAATGGTTTGTAGTTCATAATTCATCAGGAGTTGCAACTAATATTGATTGTTTAAATGCAGTACTATAGCTGTAAATACGTCTTCCCAGACTGAGTAATGTCCTTATACTGGAATGTGTGGTATAAGTGTTTGGGAAAATTTATTTTTTTATTGGACATAGAAATAGGTACTTCATTTAAGGAAAGCATCGAGGGGATCTGTATATGCATTGTAGAGATAATTTATTTATTTAGTCTTTACAATAAATTGCATAAAAGCTTGTGTAATATGTCAAAGCGAAGAAGAGACAAAAAGGGCGCAGATGCTGACAGTGTTGTGTTCAAGAGTTTTGGTTTTTGCGGAAATTACGTCTCCAGACAGTGCATCAACCTGAAGGTTCCAGCCCCCCTCCGGGACTATAGTAAGCCTTCTCTAAAATAAATTTCCTGAAATCATTTTTGAATGCTCGCATGTTGAAGTTTTTAAAAAACTGATTATTTGTTGTAACATTTTAATCCTATGTACTCACAGTAGGTTTGACCAACCGCAAGACCATTAAATGCCTATAGAATTGTCATTATTTCTAGTGTGATGGTTGTGCAAGTGAATTCTATGCATAATGTGTATTCATGCTTAGAATTTCATCGCTTAAATTCATGCTTGTAGGTTTGCAATAGATGTAGTTTTAGAATACATCTAATTCTTCTGAATTATAAAAATTCTAGCTTTTCTATCAAAGCCACTTGCATTTTCATATGAGACTATGGATTGTAATGTTGCCTTTTGTTCCCTGATATTTATAATAATAATAATAATAATAATAATAATAATAAACAAACTTTATTTAATAAGTTCATATAAACACGTATAATAATGACAATGAAACAATTAATATAATTTAGCTTATTAAAATAGGTTGTATTGTAATTAATCTGTAACAAGTTACAAAAAAATTCCGTCTTCCATACAACCTAGTGATGGTCCTCCACTATTTATCTGGTAGCCTAGGAATTTTATTTCTTGTAGTTGTTCTGAAACTTGTGTCTTCTCAATGTTGATTAACATTCCAAACTTTCTTGCATGTTTGGCAAGTGTCTTGATATTAACAGGGCCACTGCATGCAACTAGCGAATCGTCTCCAAGGACAATGTGATCCAGCACTTTTAAAGTTTGTTTCCTTATACAGTACTGTGTCACGATCCAATTAACGAAAGAATCTATCAACTGAGTAAAGTAGCTACACAAGCTACTCCTTTTGACTTCTTATAGCGCTTACCATTACATAGACGAATTGGAGTATTGATAAAATATTGAATTAATTTCTTCCAAGCTCGAAATAGTTTAGCGCTGTCTGGGACGCCTCAATCATAATATTCACGCCAATCAATGTTGGCAGCAAGTATATCAAACGCAGCCCTTACTAGCCACGCGGGGATGGTTTTGTCAAAACGGGAATAACCTGATGATAAAAAGTTCTTGTGTTTGACAACTGCATCCTCCTTTTGCTGTCTCGTATCCATATGCAATTGGGAAAGAACCACACTTATACGCATCAATCAGGGGTAGTGCAAACGTTGCTTCCATGAAAAATACGCTACAAGGGTAGCCCCAAACGACTCTAGCTTTGGTTTTGCCTCGAATAAGTTCACGTTGATCTATTAAATGAGGTCGAACAAAAGCAGCGCAGTCTGGTAGACTGATTTTGCGTTCATCTTTCACCATGTGTCATAATTTTCGTACGCTATTGAAAGCGTGTTTGTCGTCAGCAACGTCCTCTTTTGTTGTGAATCCTTGAAGTTTCCAAGGTAATCCAGGTGATACACTCCAGTTATCAAATTTCAAATCTGGAACATTCAAATGGTAGGGCCTAACTCGTATGGGAAGTCGAAATGCTTTGTGACAACCAATGATGACCTGGTCTAAAATGTTATCACTAAATTTTGGCGTACTGGGACCAGCGTAAGACTGAACATCCTTCCTAATCTCAGCAACCGTTACAGGGCTCCGAGCTAATCCTCCGGTATACATGGTAGTCCACTTTGGGACATGGTATGATCTTGTATGGTCATAGTGCCTCTGACAAAAGGCGACTGCCTTGCCAGCATAAGCCATAAAATCTGTATAAAATAAATTTTCCGATCATGCCATGCTGACTAGGGTGTCACTTATAGCGATTTATTTTTTCCTTCTCTAGTTTAACGTAATACGTCTCAAAAGTTGTGTTAGGTCTGTAACTACTCGAAAATATAAAAATCGTAAATATTTTGTTTTATCTTTGGCTCGCTTAAGCAGCCTAAAGAATTGAAGGAAAAAAAATTGGCCCTTTAATTAAAAATATTATTTGTATCTCTACTTTCTAATTTTAATTACTTTCAATTCATAGTAATTGCATTTACAAGATAAATAAGAGATTATATATAACTGGAAAAAATGTATTAGTAAAAAAATACAAAACTCTCTTGCTTAAAATTAAGAAAACAGTGTAAACTGAACATAAAAAAGTTGGTGCTCGAACCAGTCATCAAAAATGTCTGTTTATCTATTCATCCGCTCTTAGATACATTCATCCTAGAGCCCTTTGGAGCTTTGTATAGCCAATCTGACCACTTGTTTTTGCCTTTGAAAATGAGATATGGTGGCAATAATTCCCCTGTTGTCTTGCCGCAAAACATTACAGTAAAACACGATTTAGTGGAATTTCTTACTATTTCGGGATGTCTACATGTCCGACGAAAAATTACTTTACTTTTTTTTGGTACATCGTGAAAACCGGATTCATCAAAACTGAAAATATTTTCTGGAGGCACATCCCGAAGTTCTGTTTCCAAAAAGTCGAAGAAAGTATCAACCGAGGTTTTGTCAACTTGAGCTCTCCTCCTGGAAATGTTTGATGCAAATGTCTGCTTAAGCAGTGAATGTCTTTGAAGAAATAATTGATCTCATTCCCATCCAGGTTTGTTATTTTTAAATTGAGCTACGGTGCGTCCAATGTTATCTAGATAAGTTTTGATGATACAACGTACATAAGTTGAAATAGAGAGACCCTGCTGACTGATTGCTATGATGTGCTGAACAATAATCTTCTTCGGAATCAAGTGCTGTTGGCCGTCCAACTTTTTTTGTATGTTTACCGCGTAATTTATTTTTTAGTGTAGAACGTGGTATGTTGTAAATTTTTGGCGCCTCACGTTGACTTATTGCTCCAGACACAATTTTGTTGAGAGCCTCTTGAAGAATTTGCTGTGTATAATAGTTGGATTTGGTTCCATATACTCCAAGAGTGGTGGAAGTAGAGGGGTGAGCGTGGGGTATTTATACTTTCAGGACGCTTCTAAGGTTCTCTTTGCCTTCAACTTTTCGAATTGTGCAGTTGTGTGGTTTGTGTTGTGTTCTGTGCCAAGTATCACTTGAAATTTTAAATTGTAAGTACATTATCTGTTATTTCAATCTCGATAATTGCTCTCATAATGATGAGAAATAATGTCTCTGGTGCCAGCCGTAAAAAGGCAAACGAAACAGGCTAGGAATGCTCAGAGGATGATGCAGGGTGTGGCCATCTTAACCAATTTTGTATCGGGCCCTGCTACCACAGTAGGTGCATCGGTAACTACATCGAACAATATAATATATGCTGCGGCTCCGGCGGCACAATTCGTTGTGGCCGGGGCATCTAATAATCCGACACCGAGTGGTAGCGCAACAGGTCCGAGACCCCTAGGACCTGGTGCAGGAAGTATGGGCCCGACTTATACTATAGCAGGTAGGCCGGGATTAGGGGTAAATATAATTTCCAATGTTAGAATCCCGGCCTCAAACGCATCACAAGCCACACCCAATGAAACCTCTTGCGCTAGTACTAGCACTGGCATTCGTGGTTCAGTTTATGGCGGCCAACAAAGGCACGCTGTAAACCATCCTGACGTGGACATTCATCCTGTAATTCATATCTCCGACGACGATGCTAGAGGAATTCATTCCGATAGCACCGAAGTCGCAGATTTACAGGATCGTGAAAACGATTTCCTCGATGCTGAGGAGCTTATTCGTTTAGATCCAAAAGTTAAAGCATCTAAAAGAACAGCTTCTGCATCGAGGAGTCAGGATGGGCGTCGCGTTACCTTCCAACCCTATTGTGCATCAATATCATTGGTTACTAGTGATGACTCTGAGGACGACTTCGTGAAATCGCCAGGGGCAAAAAAGCCCAAAAGGGGCGTAATTGACAGCGATGACTCTGATGATGACTTTGTTGTAAAGCCTAAGGCAAATTTCAAAAATAATTAAGTAGAGAAACGTAATAGAAGTAAAACAAAGTCATCATCGGTGGCATCGGGAAGTGGTAGGGGCAGGGGTAGGGGTCGACGTGGTGCAAACCCCAATACAAAGTCGTCGTCGGCGGCATCAGGGCGTGGTCAAAGAAGGGTGGCTAATCCACCAACACCGGACTTTTCCGATGCTCCTCGACATATCATTCAAAATATTATTGACTTGCATACAAATTTACCTGAGTCGTTAACCCCTATTCTCGAGGATCTTCCTAGACCTGTGATAAAGACTGTAGGCAGAGGCGTAGGAGGAAAGGGTAGACTGATGAGCCTTAACGGCGAGGTAAATCGCGACGCGGCTAAAAGTCCGGTATTAGGTGGTAGATTTGACGACGCCGCATTAGAACAACCAAGCTGTTCTTATGCGGTGCCGCCACGTCCATCCTCAGGTGGCAACGCCGCGCTAGAAGGAGCTGGCACTTCTAGCGCGGCGGTGTCATCACCGCTCCGAACACCAAGTCGGAATTCTACAGATTCTAACATGATGTTCGAGGCGGTACCACAGCTCGAACCTGCGGAGGAAATCGCAGGGCTGGACAATATTGAAATTGAAAATTTATTTATCCCGTCACCAGTTGCATCGATTCAGAATCCCTCAGATTCTGATTCGGATTGCGATTTTCTTTCGCAGGAAGCGGACCGAGATTTGTTTCGAAGTGCCTTTAAAAATCTCAAATATTTAAGAGTGCAATAGAAACAAAAATATGATGATGATGTAGCGACGTGCGCTAATGATAATTTGTTAGAGCAGCAGGCTGAAGTACAGGAAGCCAACGCCGCGGAACGGCTTCAGCAGGCTGATAATAATAATAATTGAGAGATTACGTACTCAAATTGCTAATTTAAATGTACAAAGAGAGCAAATTATAATTAGCGCAAATGCGGAGAGGATTGAGGCCCGCCATATAATGGAGGGCGTCAATAATCGCCGCAATGCCGCGGCTAAGTCCCGTCGAGAGCTGGAAGGTCTTGACAATAAACTAAAAGTTCTTGGCCAGAACATGTAAATAAAGGCAAAGAGGATATAAGGCAATTGTATATTTGTATATTAATTATGTTTATTTTTCATTAGTTTTATTAGTTTATTTATTGGTAAATAGTATAAAATTTTGTAAAAAAGACATGAAAGAACATTAAAAAAATTTGTATAGTTTTAAGTATAATTAGTTTAAGTTCTTATATTTTGTTTAATTGTAAATATTATTGGTTTGTAAAATACAAAAATATGTTGGTGAAAAAAATATTAAAAAATTAAAATATTGGGTAAAAAAAAATTAATGTCAAAAAAAATAAAAATTATTGGTTAAAAAAATTAATAAAAGAGAAAAAATCAAAGATCTAAAAAAAAAACCCAAAAAAATTATTTATAAGTATCACTAGTTTATTATCAATGCCTGTAAAAATAATTAAAATTGTTAATAAATTAATTATTAAATTTATATTATCTTGTCATCTTGTTACCGTAGTCATCCCCGCCCACTCTTCCCTTCACAACCCCTTCCAAAACCTTTCCTAATTACGTAGCCCGCAAACAGTCTAGGTAGCTCAACACGATTTCGCGCGCGCGGAATTTCGGGCCTCTCCTACGACGAAAGTCGCCCATGCGCTGTTTCTCGTAAGGCTCCAAAAAGTCACGCCTAAGCGCTTTGTCCTAAGATGTGTTTAATACTTTAGACCACCTGTGGAGAGCTTTTACACTTAATATTTTTTGTTTTAACTGTGGAGAATTCATAAAATATTTTCTGTTTTAATAGGTGATTTTTTAGTAAAATAAGTAAATGCCTATTGCTTGATGATATGTACAATATTTGCACACAATTTATCTAAATTCAGTATCTCTTTCTATATGTTTCTGCATCGGATGCAAATGGAGTCCGCATCCGAGCAGGTTAGGCGGTAACCATTCGTAGTGATACCAGCAGGTCCTCGTGGTTCCTCCGTAACCCATGATAAATATGAGAACCGACCACTCGTCAGTTTAAGGATCTTGATATCACACTCGTTCAGGCCATATCAATGGTATGACATTCGGTAAGGTCAAATCACTGGTGGGGAAGATGGTTGGCCCTTAAATAGTATCCATATTAAAGCAAATGAAGAGAAGTATACTAGTTTCTTATTATATAAGTAGATTTATACCCCTCACTTTATTTAACACTTAAAATAGAAAGTAAAAAATAAACATTTTCACATTTAGATATATTTATTTACAAAAAAAAAAACATTTATTTAGAAAAAATAATCTAAGAACTAATAATCTATACATTTACAATATATACATTTATAATATCAATTCGTCCTGCTCTTCGGGAGGATCTTCATCATCTTCGTAGTCCGAGTCGCTAGCACTTATCGACTCTGTCTCCAATGACCAAGCTGATGGAGAAGAGGGTCTGCTTGGCGGCTCCACTTCCATTGATGATGAAGGACTGTTCGACGGGCCTGCGTCCATTGGTGGTAATGGCCCCCACCAATCGCTACTGTCTGGACCTTCTTCATCTTCCAAATCTTCCAGATAGCGCATTTGCACCACCCAATTACTGCTATCTGGACCTTGTCCATTATATGAGAGCCCCAACATTACATCGTATTCCCAAAAAGGTGTTGTGAACTCTGTGGAGTCGCTGGACGTTACTTCATTATCTTGGGAAGCCATTTCTTTTCACCAGATTTGCAGTTTAACTGAGGACCAAGAGACGAGGAGTTTCTTATATTAACGTACCCCCACTCCAACACACCCTACATTAACAAGAGTAGGGTAGTAAGTTTCTTAGAGACGATTTTTAAAGTATCAAAGTCATCACCAATATAATAGAACATGAGTTTAGAGACTGTATGACGATTTACCCTCACTTTAATTTACACTTAAAATAGAAAATAAAAAATAAATATTTTTATAAAATATATCTATTTACAGAATAAAAACAAAAAAACAAATTAACCTAAGAACTAACCAAACACTTCAACTAAACTATTTACATATAAACATATTTACAATTACAATTTATGTATTTTTAATATTGCAAATATTGCAGATCTCCACTGGCCTAATTTGGTACAGCGGATCTCTGCAACATTTGCAATAACCCCTTTCCCCATCCGTCAGGCGTGTTGTGGCGTGGTAGTCGATGTGTCGATGTAATGAGAGGTTGACGCGCTGCTGGTATGCTATGTAACACCCGTAGCAAAGATGATATTCTGCACCATCCCTTGTTTCAACAGCCACAAACGTCTTGGTGGTGCAGAATAACTCATTCCTGGGGTTCCCTCTTAGAAGGTACTTCTCACAAAGATCCATCTCATCCTCATCATCGAATACGTCCGCAACGATGCCTTGATCTGAGTCTGCATGCGTATCTTCTTCCTCATCTATTACTTGTCCTACGACAGCATCCTCTTCGTCAACCTCTGGACCATCTTCCCCCTCGACACCACTTTCTACAGCTGCCACATCTGCGTCGCCTTCATCATCACTCCACAAATTCTTGACTAAGTCGAACTCCGCCAACCATTCCAAAAATTGTAAATTGGCATATCCGCTAGGTACACCAGCCATGAAATTCGGTACAGCTGCTATTGTAGATAAAAGAACTTATCGTAAGCGTAAACGTAAGAATTAGTTGTAGTGTTGACAATCAACTGACTTGTATCGAGTCACCTCTTCGTTTATATCCTCTTTGTAGCCGGTCACGTCATATCATCTCTGACGTCAGCACCTTAAACATCTACTTAAATGTGAATGAACGAGAAGAGGAACTTAGACAGTATTTTGCTTTCATACTATCTATATACTGTAAAGTGTTAATAAGTATTAAAATGCCTTTTCCAAAAGAGTGGGAATCCAAACCAACCGTTGCCGCATATCCATTTCGTACCAATGACCAAATTGTGTCATAATTGTTGCTTGATGATATGTACAATATTTGCACACAATTTATCTAAATTCAGTATCTCATTCTATATGTTTCTGCATCGGATGCAAATGGAGTCCGCATCTGAGCAGGTTAGGCGGTACCATTCGTAGTGATATCAGCAGGTCGTCGTGGTTCCTCCGTAACCCATGATAAATATGAGAACCGACCACTCGTCAGTTTCAGGATCTTGATATCACACTCGTTCAGGCCATATCAATGGTGACATTCGGTAAGGTCAAATCACTGGTGGGGAAGATGGTTGGACCTTAAATAGTATCCATATTAAAGCAAATGAAGAGAAGTATACTAGTTTCTTATTATATAAGTAGATTTATACCCCTCACTTTATTTAACACTTAAAATAGAAAGTAAAAAATAAACATGTTCACATTTAGATATATTTATTTACAAAAAAAAAAAATAATTACAAAAAATAATCTAGGAACTAATAATTTATACATTTACAATATATACATTTATAATATAAATTCGTCCTGCTCTTCGGGAGGATCTTCATCATCCTCGTAGTCCGAATCGCTAGCACTTATCGACTCTGTCTCCAATGGCCAAGCTGATGGAGAAGAGGGCCTGCTTGGCGGCTCCACTTCCATTGATGATGAAGGACTGTTTGACGGGCCAGCGTCCATTGGTGGTAATGGCCCCCACCAATCGCTACTGTCTGGACCTTCTTCGTCTTCCAAATCTTCCAGATAGCGCATTTGCACCACCCAATTACTGCTATCTGGACCTTGTCCATTATATGAGAGCCCCAACATTACATCTTATTCCCAAAAAGGTGTTGTGAACTCTGTGGAGTCGCTGGACGTTACTTCATTGTCTTGGGAAGCCATTTGTTTTCACCAGATTTGTAGTTTAACTGAGGACTACTTCTTGGTTAGGTTCCTCGATGAGGATTCCTTTCGGTGTCCGCCTCGTTGGCGCTTACCGTAAACTGAGGACCAAGAGACGAGGAGTTTCTTATATTAACGTACCCCCACTCCAACACACCCTACGTTAACAAGAGTAGGGTAGTAAGTTTCTTAGAGACGATTTTTAAAGTATCAAAGTCATCACCAATATAATAGCACATTAGTTTAGAGACTGTATGACGATTTACCCTCACTTTAATTTACACTTAAAATAGAAAGTAAAAAAGAAATATTTTTATAAAATATATTTATTTACAGAATAAAAACAAAAAAACAAATTAACCTAAGAACTAACCAAACACTTCAACTAAACTATTTACATTTAAACATATTTACAATTACAATTTATGTATTTTTATTATTGCAAATATTGCAGATCTCCACCGGCCTAATTTGGTACAGCGGATCTCTGCAACATTGGCAATAACCCCTTTCCCCATCCGTCAGGCGTGTTGTGGCGTGGTAGTCGATGTGTCGATGTAATGAGAGGTTGACGCGCTGCTGGTATGCTATGTAACACCCGTAGCAAAGATGATATTCTGCACCATCCCTTGTTTCAACAGCCACAAACGTCTTGGTGGTGCAGAATAACTCATTCCTGGGGTTCCCTCTTAGAAGATACTTCTCACAAAGATCCATCTCATCCTCATTATCGAATACGTCCGCAACGATGTCTTGATCTGAGTCTGCATCCGTATCTAGTCGTTCCGTTCCAAGTTTTTAGAATATCTTATACACCAATATCAATTCTACCAGAAACATGTAATGATTTGATAATGACTGCTTGTTGTCTATATAACCTTTTGCGTGATGAATATTTACAAAACAATCACGGTGCCGTATTTCAATATAATGACAGTGAAGAGCCACCCAAATTAAATATGGAACCTCTAACTCGTTCTGGTGGATTTGCTAAAAGAATTGGTTTATGGACCAAAGAACAACTTACATATTATTTCTCAAGTGAACAAGGAAAAGTTTCTTGGCAAGAACATATTATAAGTGAAAAAAACTAAGAACATTTTTAAAAAATTTTCATTGTTTCAGTCGTCATTTTAAATTACTAAAATTAAGAATAAAATAAAATAATTGCCACTTGCCGTTTTTATTTAAAGCCCTTCCCATTTCTTTCCAGATGTTTTCTTTTTTTAGACTGTCTATAAGATTCAAGCCTCAAATCATAAAGTGTTGGATTTTCAGCAACTAGGTCTATTAGAATTTCATCGTCTTCAGATGAAAAAGCAATTGACTTAGACTGTGATAAAATAATTTTAGCTTTTTTCGATGTAGAAGCCATTGTTTGCAGAGCCAAAATTCACTTGTGTGCGCGTGGCGACAGCGACACTACTGCTCTAGAAGCACGGAATCGCATTGAATTCCATTGTATCGGTAGTGTCGCTGTCGTCTGTCTCTGTCGCCTGCCTCGGTCTTTGTCGATGTCGCTTGTTACGAAAGTCTACCTTTAAGGGCGAGTTGTAGATGACAGAAGTGAACGCCGGTTCACTTGAACCAACGATCAAGGTTGAACGTGGTTCAAACAAAAATACGTTGTAGTAGTGTTCTATAAACTCCGTTCAGCAGAACCGAGTTCAACTTTAGGTTGGTAATAAAATAGCAAGTAATTTAAACTAGTTCCGAAGAAGAAGTAGTAATATTTTGTGTAATTGACAGCAGACAGCGTTTTGTAATATTTAACACGTTCTTTTCGGAGGTTGTTGTTTTTGCTTGTAGCGTGTATTACAGTTTAGTTTTAGTGGTAATTAGTAAATAATTATGGCAACGCCCACAAAAAGAGCTGTAAATTTTTCTACGAAAGAAGAACATATATTAATAAATTTGGTGGAAAAATTTAAAAATACAATTGAGTGTAAAAAAAGTGATACCAGTACTGTGCACCAAAAAAGACAAGTTTGGGTAGAACTAGCCCGAGAGTTCAATGCTAATAATGGAGAAGTATACAGGGGAGCAAATGTTTTAAAAAGCAAATATGAAAATTTAAAGAAAAGAGCAAAGCAAAAATTCGCTCGTGCAAAAGCTTATAGTTATCAAACTGGTGGCGGACCTCCAGTGGATCACAAGATAACTGTCATTGACGACAAAATAAAAGAAATGATTGGAACGCAAGTGACTGGTATCACATCAAAATATGATGATGATTGCGATGGTAAGCTTTAGAAACATAAGTACTTCTGCTATGTGTTTAAATGTTTTAAATTCTAGATAAGGAGAACTCGATGTCGAATGATATACTACAGTTAGACCATATCGATGATCAATCAAATGAATACAACGAGTGTAAGTTATGTTATTATTTTATATTTTAATAAAGTTACAATACAATACATTTGTTTATAATTATATATATAAGAGGTAATTTTGTGTTTTTATACCATTTCAGATATTTCTCAGAATAATTTGCCTGAATTAGGATCCGATAGTGTATTAGCTTCGAATGTTACATCGCAAAAGCCAAGGAAATACATAGTTTTGTCACAACAAAAGAGTAAGTAAAAGTAACATGTTATTTATTATTCATCCTTGCCTATTACAATTTAATCATCGAACATTAAATGTTTAAAACGACATATTACGTGCAGTCACTCACATTTGTGTCTGATGTTATATTTTAATTACCTAGAGCAGCATTAAAATACCGCTTGAAAATCACAAAAATATTCTGTAGTCACGTCATACCTAGTTTGATTTCGTCAGGAAATTTTCGAATTAAAGAGGATAACTTGGGTGATTTGTTGGAGAGTTAAGATAACAAAAAATATTATGTTATAAAAATATAGTAATCATTGTACATACCAATAAATATGATTATCTTTTCACATGTCTAATTACAAAAAACTCCTAACTATAATAATATTTTTTAGTCGAGAAGTCATTACCATTGTCAAAATTATCATGTGACTACCTAACTTCATTAAGAGTTCCTGAGGGGACTTCTCATCAAGTACAGATTGGAAATGTGAGCCCGCAAATAAGTGAAGACAGACCAATACAAAGAGTTCCCATAGAAGGTATTTATATATGTGAAACTTTAATATCATCAAATGAGTTGAGAAATGTCATGTTTCTCTGACGTTTGAAGAAAAAAAGTTTTTTTCCTACTTACTGAACATATTTCCACTTGGATAAATTAATTTCTTATTTTTAGTTAATAATTTATCTGCACCAAGTACAAGTTGGGCTAAATATGCACCAGATATGATTAGGGCTGCTCCATCTCCATCGCTGCAAATAAGCAGCAATAGAAATGCGGCTGCAGAAGTAGATAAAGGTAAGTCACAGAGAATATTGATATATTTTCTCATCATTAAATATATTTTTTAACATTCGGTTGTAATGCAATTATATTTAAGAGATTGGTGAGTCACTTTAGATGTGGAAAAAAATGCAGTTATATTAACATTACTATTTATCGTTTTTCTATGTAAAAAAATGGATATTATTACCTACCAGACTTCAAAATATTAACATTTTTCTCAAAGCTATTTGAGACTCCCATATATTCTCAGGAATTTGACAGGCCATTCATTGCTCCTGCTAAATCTGTACCTGGGTTAATTTTCATAAAAAATAATGAAAGTATGTAGTATAACTAGTTTTTTAGTTTAGTTTTATAATTTCCTTTATTGTAGCGGAAATGCCAAAAAAAGGAGCTAGGATGCGTTCCAAAGATCCTCTAAAGTGTAAATTAGGAACTTGGGCAGCATCGAAAGTGGACCTTGTGCAGGCACAGAAAACCATGATGTTAGAAGAACATAATTTAAAATTAAAATATATGCAAAAAAAACTCGAAGCTGAAATAGAAATTATGAAGAAAGAATCAGAGGAGAGATTGAAGCTTCAAAGAGAAGAACATAAATGTAGGATGGAAATACTAGAAATTGAAAAAAATAAAATATTAAGTAACGGTTATCTACCTAAGTCATAATAAAATATTAAAATCTTTTCTTTGCTTTATTTGACTGTATATTTATTTTGTTGTGAAATAGGTATGTAAAAGGAGTGTACAAACAAAAATAAACTATACATATCTGCTTACAGTATTTATTCATGTTTTTAAAATCAGTGATCATACACTGGGTTGTAAAAGATACAATAAATTGAGAGCAATAACACAATAATTTAAAGTACTACGAATATTTCGTTTTACAACAAATTTTGAAAGTATTCGGTTATTAATACACGTCTAGTTAAATCATTATCGATAACATTGTTTTCATTTTGATTCATATTTAAGTTATTTAAAAGTTCAATAGCAGCCTCCACTTCTTCATTTATAGGTGGCAGAGCATCTCTCATCTGACAAGCTATATTATGTAAAACGGCTGTCGCAATAACTACAGATTCTACTTTATCTATACTTAATTTAATTCCTAAAGCTAAAATTGGAAATCTCCTTTTCCAAACTCCGAAACACCTTTCAATGGGATTACGGGTTCTTATTTGGCTTTCATTAAAGAGATTTTCAGCGGGTGTTAGTGGGTGTAGTAAGGGTGTTATTAAATATTTTCTTACGCCATAACCACTGTCGCCTACTAATAAACTATCGATACCATAGTCCCCATTCTGAATCATTCTCTTTAAACGTGAATTATTGAAAATGGTAGAATCATGTGTTGATCCGGGCCATCGACACACGATATTTCTAATCATTAATTCTGAATCACACACAGCTTGTACATTAAATGAAAAAAAGTTCTTCCTATTTCGATAAATCTCTGGTTCCTCTCCACCTGGTGACTGAAAAAATAAAATTTTATTTAAATGGAGACTATATTTTAAAAAAACCGATTTGAGTGTACCTACCTGAATCTTAATATGTGTACAGTCTAAAGCCCCAATACATCTAGGAAATCTAGCGATATTGTAAAATCCTTGGCGTACACGATTTATTTCTTCTTCTTGAGAAGGCATGTTAATAAATTCTTCTCTCCTTTCAGCGAAGAGTCTTAAGACTTTTGTAATTGTGCGACTTACTGTGGATTTATCTACTCCATTAAAATCACCAATTACTTGCAGAATTGATCCCGTCGCCAAAAAACGCAAAGTTATGAATATCATATCTGCAGGACTTAGAGCATGATTTCTGAAAAAATTATAGTACATTACCTCAAAAGTTATTTCACAAAACACGCATACAATACATCAATATTTGAGCGAAAATCTTACCTTTCTGTTTGTGGCACAAGCTCATCATAAAAATGCTCTATTATAATATTCACTACTGCCTTTGACAGTCTGAATCTTGCAATAAATTCGTCATCATCCCATATTTCAAAATGATTAGGTCTCTGCCTAAAAGTTTGTGCCTTTCTTGGATGAATCACAAGGTTGACCAACTCGTTAAAATCTTCATCATCTGTCCAGTTATCCATTTTGGTAATCTTTTATCCACAACAATATTGTTTATAAACAAAATATATTTAAGGTTATATTTGACAACATTAACTTGGCTTGAACCTTGTTTAAACGGTTACCGTGGGCGGTTCAACTTGAACCTACTTAGAACTACGGTCAACCTTTGATCGAAGTTACTACAACGGGTTTTTACAACTTGAACTAGGATCTGCAGTAAACCGACGTTGAACTCGGTTGGTACAACTCGCCCTAAGCGTTGCCGGCGTGAAGGTGTCGTGTCACCGCTACCGAACCAATCAAGAAACATAGCCAAGCGACAGCGACCAGAGACATAGACACATGTCTCTGGGATCGGGAGAGCTTTCATTTAATTCTACTGAACCGGTACCCTGCGAGACACATGTCCGTCTCCGGTTGCGCTCTGGTCTATGTCGCGTGCATCGGGAGAGTACCTTAAACATAATTCTTTAAATATAATGTTTTCATTCTTATAATTTCCTTATATTGTAATAATAATTAACCAACACTTAACTCGATAAAATAACACTACGTTGATTTTTGGCAATTATAATATTTTATATTCGCGTTAAAAAAATGATTACTTTTTAATAATTTAATATTGATATAATAAAATTATTTTTACAGTTGAGAAAGCATGCAATAACTGGAAATTTTTTAACTAAGTACTCGCCGAACTTTTAAAATGATTAATGATTAGGTTTAGAAGATTTGTATTCTTCAGACACCAGTGCGTAAAGTCTAGTTTCCTCCCATCTTGATAAGTTCCTTTCAGTTGGGTGTAAGTGACACCTGCTGAATCTACTTTCTTATCATGTAATCTGTGATTTTACCAACCTTTATAATGTACTTGATCATCGCAACTTGACTTTCTTAAATTATTAAATAACCGATTTTCAAAGCATTTAAACAATAAAATTTGCATAATAAACATTGGTAAGAGTACAATGAAATCTCGCACGTATTGTTTTCTCCTACCCGACTGTCATCGGTGACGAGTCGATCAGCTGGCGTCAGAAACTATATGCGGCGTTGCCAAATTCGCTAACAGATGTCACACCTCCTGCGATACAACTTCCTTAAATAAACTAATAGCGATCTTTTGTTTGAGGACGACTTAAGAAATTCGTTAAAATTAGAAATTTTTCGCGTATTAGTCACTTTCAAATCAACAAAATTTGAGTCACCACTGTTGCATCTCTCTACATTTTTAAGTGATTGAGTAGTAGTATGCAAGGTCGCATCAGACTCGAATCCTACTGTTGGACTTCTTTAAAAAAAACTTCCTGATTTGATTGCAGATAAATTTAAAAAAAAACTAATAATCGTGATGAAATATCTGCACATTCTTTAATGCCATATACAGGGTGTCCGGAAAGTAAAGGGACCCAGCTTAACTGTAGCTTTCTGAGGTCAAATGATGACGATTAAACTAAACATACCTTGGTCCAAAAATGCTTCCTTAAGGAGTTAGGGCCTAAAAACAATTTTTTTTAGATTTTATAATGGGTATGCTTCGGAAAACAGTTGACTATTCAAGCTGAAAATCGGTACACATATTATTGAACCAATCTAGTGACTAAACCAAAAGTACTTAGTCTTAACGTGTTTCCTTATGAAATTATGGGTTTTTAAATAAAACAAATATCTTGTTCTTAGGTATATTTCAGGAACATATTCTAATAACTATTTAAATCAAAGATGAATTTTTAATTACTCTTATTGCAATTTAAAGAAGGTTCTCAAAATGTCCACCATTTTGTTCAATACATTTTTGACACCGTTTTGCAAGATTTTGTCTAACTCGAAAAAATGATATATTATTATTTCTAATTTTATTTCCCGCCTCTCTAATTTTTCCTGACAATTCGTCTCTAGTGTGACTTGTGTGTTGTTACACATTGCACTTCATATGGCCCCAGATGAAAAAATCTAGTGGATTAAGGTCTGGACTTCGTGGTGGCCATATATGATCAGATCCACGTCCAATCCACCGTTGCGGAAACAGGTTATCTAAATAATTTCGGACATTTCGTTCGAAATGTACAGGGGAGCCATCGTGCATAAACCATGGATCTGGAAGCAGATTTAAAGGGACATCTTCTAGCAAAGTCGGCAAAATGTTTTCCAAAAAATTTAAATATGACTCGCCATTTAAACGAGAAGGAATTTCGTAAGGTCCTAATAAGCAGTCACCAACAATACCACACCATATATTAATAGAAAATTCATGTTGAAACTATTTGGCTCTTGTTATATGGGGATTTTCTTCACTCCATGTGTGGGAATTCCGTGTATTAAAGATACCACGGCGAGTAAAAGTTGCCTCATCAGTGAAGAGCACACGGCCAAAAAATGTTGGGTCATTGTTTTGTTTGTTACGTAACCATCTGCAAAAATTAAATCTAAGTGGTAAATCATTCGGTAGCAACTACTTTTGTATAGTGATATGGATAGAGTAACTGGGTCTGAAGAATGTTATGAACGCTTGTCCGGCATACACCAGTAACTGTAGATAAACGTCGTACACTAATATTAGAATTTTCTGCTACTCGCTCTAAAATATCCTCCTCTTCTTCAACAGTTCGAGCAGTTGGTCTTCCTGCATGGTGCTTCACTCGGACAGTCCCATATTCTCTTTGCCGTTGAAACAAAATTTGAAACAGTTTTTTGTTGGGTTGGCGACGATTTTGGTACAGTTCTCTGTACCTTCTCGCTGCAGCTCCTCCATTAAATTGCATTTGACAAATAAACAGTAATCATATCCGTCATTTCCGAGTTGGAAAATAAATTGTGTCGTGGCATCTTCTCAAAATATGGTGAAATACGAAAGAAAAAATTACACAGTAGAAGAACACAATCGCAAATGTCTTAGTAGAACAACAATTATTACTAAATTAGTTCAATAATGTCAATTTGACAAAGGCTAACTTGATCGAATGTCATGTTACATGGTAGCTCTTGGAATGTGCTGAAATACGTAAGGGCGATTGTACGCAAAACGGTGCATTTTATCGACAAGAAACAAGTAGACCTTATTTTTGTAAAATGAGTTGTTATATCATAATATTAAATCATACGAACCCAAAATAATAATAGTAAAAAGTTATGATAAAAAACGTGTCAAAAAAATATGCCGACAGCGCCATCTATTATATGCAGATGTACTTATACCCTCACAATATTCTGACTCCCCTAAATTATATGTGTACCGATTTTCAGCTTGATTAGTCAATTGTTTTCCGAAGCATACCCATCATAAAATCTTAAAAAAAATGTTTTTAGGCCCTATAACTCCTTAAGGAAGCATTTTTGGACTAAGGTATGTTTAGTTTAATCGTCATCATTTGACCTCAGAAAGCTACAGTTAAGCTGGGTCCCTTTACTTTCCGGACACCCTTTTATAAAAACTTGCAATATAATCCAACCTGTATTTGCGTTGAAACCGGGCAATGCGATGCAAGGATTCTGACCTAATACCGTTGCCAATTCAGTACAATTAATACAATTATCATCATTTGCTTTATTACCGGAACTTGGTAACCGAATTTCAAAACGCTGCAGTTTAAGTTAATATTTACATTTTGATTCTAAGACCATGAATTTTTTAAGCACGCAGTATGGTAACCTTCATACTGCTCACTGTCTTGAGGTAATACAATGTCACAATATAGGAACCTTTTTGGGTTCTATATTTTAATATTTGATGAAATTTAGAAAGCTTGTGAATATCGGAGTTGCCACACAGAAAACAATACATTTTGAAAATTTTGAAAAAAACTTTAGTAGAGAATTCACTTTGGAGCAAAGTCTGGGTACAAATCTATACATATGCCTTGAGCAAACTGATCGAACACGACGATTTCTAACGCTCTAATATTGTAGATTTTACAGACATTACTCTAAAGATTAGGGTGTAAACGTGCCTAAACACGTTATTTACTCCGCACTATGTTCTCTTGTTCACTCCATACAATTACCATTTAAAACATTTTATTTTATTTAGCTATTTCTTGACATCTTATTTCTATAATTAAAATCGTTTAAATATTATATTCATTTCAAACATTACAAACATACATATAGTCAGACATTACAAAATGACATAAATATATGGCCGGTGGTTGACCAGCAGACTTCTAGAAACGCTCTTGATCTATCTGCTACTATTGTACACTTCCAACAGTTGTGAGCGTTCGCCTTGTTACCTTCTTTCTTAGAAAATCGAAATAATGGAACAAGAGACAAAGTCTGAATTATTTAAAAAAAGTTATGTCTCAAGCACGCAGAGAAAAGAAACAAAAAACCTGCTATAGTCATACACCACTCTCCTCCTGCGTGTTCCTCAGGCAGATCTCAACATGGTACGTGCCCACGCTAAAAGTTGTAAGTCTACACGGAGAAAATTAAATAGTACTTTATAGGTAAAATTACCTAGTGAAATGTAGTTAAAATTACTACTAGTCTACATGGTAAAAATTACTGTATAGAATTGTAAATAATATTTGATTTCTTCCTCAGATGTCTAGGGAAAAATAGAAAAATTACTATTTTATTATTTGCTAATTAATGTTATTCTAGTTTTCAGATATATTAATTGAGGTTCTTTCAAAGAAATAATCAAAGTGGAAGTTATACTTTAAAAGCTTTTATTCATTCATTAAAAATACATCATTTTCTTGAATGGGGGAAAATTTTTTATCCAGAAGGTTCGCATTTTCATTTTTTTACTACTAACCTACTACTACTCTATTCCTCTAATGAGAAGTAGTATTTCTCTTCTTAGGTAAAAAATTATAATAAAAGATCATCTAGGTAAATAATGAAACATTTTGTATATTTTTCTAGCCTGGAAGTTTTCTAGGACAGCATCCTGACGTGCAAAGGAAACGGAAGATATACTTAAATTTTCATTGGATAAGGTGGGTTTTTGGACTAATTTGGCAATTCTCTTCTTATCAGCTATCGATTCCTCAGTATACCCTTCAGCCACTGTCCTTTTTAAGCTTAGTAAGTCTCCTCCATTCTCTGCCAGAAGCGTTGCCGAGCTGCGCCTTAGAGAATGAGCAGTATAACAGTTAGGATTTTCTAATTTCAAATATTGAGCCATGACAATACTAATAGTATTGTGCCCAATATTTTGTTTAATATGTTTACCCCTACGGTATAAAATAAAAAGTTTTCCAATGTCAGTTGGCCTGGTAACTAAGTATTTTTTAACAACATTAATCCATTTTGACTCAACAATAACAAACTTTTTAGATGTTCATATTTTAGAATTAGGAATATTTATTACGATAATATCATCTCGGATGTCTAAATCACCAAGAACCATAGCGCACGGTTCCTCTGTTCTGCAGGCACCTGCCACCCCAATTATAACAATAGCCTAGAATATAGTTCTTGTAAAAACTAAACACAAAATGATTTTAAAATATACATTTTTTGATAGACATTCATCATCGGGAGCTTCAATTATAACTTTGTCGATTTTTTCTTTTGCAAATACACGTGAATTTTTGGGTTTATAAGCATTGTTTTTCTGCTTTAAAAATGCTGTAAGTTTGAAAAACTTTGAAATGTCAATGTTTTCTTTTGTTGCAACAGTGGATTTTAACAGAATAATTTGCCCACAATGTTGATACCTTTTTGCAGTCAGCTTTTTCTTTGAAATATACCAATAAAACATATTCTGTTATTTTAACAGCTCCGTTTTTTTCACACGCGGATATTTTTTATTGAGTGTATGCATTCATGTACAATCTTTTTGATTTTTCTGTCAACAAATCGCTACTTACACTAGTTGTCACCTCTCTAAGTTCAAGCGGGGTACACACTTCCATCTCTAAATCTGTCATTAAAATTTTCACTCATTTTACAATTTTATTCACAAGTTTTACGTAGAACTTTTAGATAGCGTCCATTTTCTGGAAAATGACATTTGTGTGACAATTATATTCCATCAGTTTCATTTTGTTTGCTTGACAACTGAACTCCCAGACTGCTTGAAATTTCGAAATATTTCAAAATAAATGGGAAATGACTAGTATCAAAATATAATCAAATCAAATATGGTAATATATCAATGTTAGTATTAAAAAAAAATTATATATACTTCGGTTGAGAAGGCCATTATAGACCTCGCACATTGTATCCTGAGACGCTAGGTGCTCGGGAAATAATAGTTCACTTCTCAACCTAGGTATATAATATTCTATTAAATATAATCGATGTATTTGATGACTTTAATTGCGGGTGTATCAGGATTTCGGGTACATTATATAAGTCTGGCACCCCAAAAACTACATTTTGACAGTTTTATTCACGTATTCGAAGACTTAAGAAACGTAAAAAGTCGTGATCGGAAGTGACGTCAAAATGGGAGGATGCGGGCAAATAAGAAGAGGCATTTTTAGTAACTAGGAGGTTTGTACTTTAATTTAAAAAAAATGTATCGATGAATTCAATGACTTAAGAAAATACAAAAAAACAGCATTTAATCGAGGGTGTATCAGGAGGATTGCGGGTAAATTAAGAATGATACCCCACTGTAATCTCATTGTGTACCTCAAAATCTTGGCGTAAGTTAGATTCATGTATTCTGTATTTTCAGAGAACAACATAAAAAATCGTCACGAAAGTGACGCCAAAATTCGATAACGCGGGCAAAATTTACCTATATGAAAAGTGGCTCCCTGTAGGCCCGTGGTGGTACTTATTCATTTACACAAAGCTTCTCGTGTATTTTATCCATAGCATATCTGTATAGCCGGCTCTCCACCTACTATATTTGGATGCCGCATGCCGTTGTAAAAAATGCCTAACCCATTTCTCCTACGACCTGCTTTCAATAAATGGGGTATTTTTTTTTGTTTCTAGAATCAGTACTCCTAGCGGGTTGCTTTTTTTCGTACTAGATGTTGTAGTGAAATTGTAATAGACTCGAAGTTTTGGCAATAGAATGTGTAGACTATTAGATATCTGCCGGGGGTCCGGGGAGCGGGAGCCTCCCTTCGTGAGAGTAACCAAAATTCGTATAAATATTTATTACATCGACATCATATAATATTACACTACTATTGCCAGTCCTCTATTTAACCGATGAGCTGGAGTTGGCAACCAAAGGACAGCATATGTACTTCGTCACTTTTGCGCATGCTTTTATTACGGCGACTGTTGAGTTGGCAACGAACTCAAACAATCATTTTTGATATCGCGCCAAAATGAATATTTCCTATTGGTGAATATTCTTTTCGACACGTGCGCAAAGTCCATAAGTAGTTGAGAGAGCGATATCCCTCTGCTCCCTAATGTTCTCTAAACGACTCTACACCGTACTAGCAGGATTGACATGAATATATTTTAACGTTTTAGTGGCTCCATCTGGCATTGAAATGGGAAAATTCTTATTACAATAAGGATTTATTATTCGTGAACCGTTTGGTAAATAAAGAGAAACCATAATAGCTTACTTGGTAGATTCTCGATTTAACTCACAAAAGTATATATATTACTATTGGCGAAAATATTGGAAAATGTTGCCATCTTGCTATAGTAGATCCCTTTACACGGTCTCGCAGAAGAATTCTAGATCATGAAAAACACAGTATTAATACACCAAAAAAAAAACAACAATTTTTATTAAATAAAAATGTAAATAATATTGGTAGATTTAATATCAAAACAAAAAATAAACTCCGAAGTAAATAACATTACTAACATATAACACAAAGTTAAAATAAAAGAGAAAAACATTTTCCTAAAATATTGCAAGGAAGTAAACAATAAAAAATTCAACAAACTACTTAATTTTATAGTTTATAGTTGGACTATCTTCTCAGTAATATGTTTGAAGGAGCCCATATATTTTTAATAAACCTTTGGCATGTAAAACAGCATCGGAAGAATCGACAAGTAAACGAATCCTGATTTTAGTCCGTATTAAATTATATTGCGAAAATTGTCCTTCTGCAGCCTCAGAAGAATGTGGAAGGCAAAGTAAACCTTTTACTAGGTGTGATTAATTAATTGGGAAGCATTAAAACGTGAGTATCATTTTTTAAATCAAATATAGTATTCCAAAATTCTTCGAATTGTAAATCTTTCATATTCTTTATTTCTTCTCAGTCGGCAAGAAGCCTCCACTCGGAATTTTATGTTCGAATATTTAAAATAAGTTGAGGAAAATGCTGAATAGTTTGTGCAGCAATTGAAATAACTTCTCCACTGAATGCAGTTGTTGGTGTAAAATATGAGCAGTACGTCCAAATTGGATTATCAAAAGAAACTCTGACACTATCTATTTTCAAATGTTCTTTTTTGAAAGTTGTTCTTTTTCCTCGAGCTTACTTAGTCGTTGTCGTTCTGCAAGTCGGAAGGCTTTCTTGGCTTTTTTAGATTTTCCTATTACCGAAAACGCAGTCCTCAAAACATTCCTTGTTTCTATATGCTGCAAAGGATTGTAGCTTGGAAAGTCATCCTTATCCCATAATTCACAACATGCATCGTTTGAACACATATTTTACCACACTTCTTAAAAAACTTATTGAGCACCAAATACTCCACTACGTTTCTTGAAAAGCTTGTAGAATACTGAGTACTATTTTATTTGCTCATGACTGTGTGTTTTTATATTAAGAAACGAGGGGTCTTAATCGGTGTTTTAATTACCTAAAAATTCCACATGCATGCCTGTTGAAAATCACGTAGACCAAAACGAGTCTTAATCAAGTTTTTTAATCGCTCAAAAATTCCAACCAAGTTGTTACACATATTGAAAGGCACATAGATCTAATTAACGTTAATGACCGGGGCCAGCCACCAGATAAGATAATTATCTCGCGGTGATTAAAATTTCCAAAATCCGCGGTGCCTGTTGAAAATCACGTAGACCAAAACGAGTCTTAATCAAGTTTTTTAATCGCTCAAAAATTCCAGCACATGTTGAAAGGCACGTATATCTAATTAACGTTAATGACCTGGGGCCACCCACCAGAGAAGATAATTATCTCGCGGTGATTAAAATTTCCAAAACCGCGGAAAAACAACTTTCTCTTTTCAAGGTCAACAAGGTAATTAAAAAGTCATTAACGAAACCGCCCACACTTCTTAATCTACGAACACAACTTGGTATAAAAATCTAGGCATATAATTTTAGAGAACTTAGTGTGAACTTGTGAAGTAAATGTTATCAAGGGCACAAAAATGTCTGGGATTTTGTCTATCTATATTCTTTAAAGGTATTTTATCAATGTAATCTTTTTTATTATTTCTTTGTATAGTTTTATATTGGCTATTAATTCTTGAACCTAACATGAATTTTACATTTTTTGCTCTGAAATTCAACATTTGATTTGTTGACAATTTATTTCTAATATATATGACAAAAATTGAAAATATATCTTGTAAATAGGATTTCTCAAGTTATGTAAAATACTTTCGACACGTAATTAGATTATTATTTTGAGATGACTCCGTTGAAGGGTTGGGGTTAAATACGGGAAAATAAGTAAAGCAAGCGGATAAGAGTAAACATTAGAAGTAGAGATGCACCGACTAGAGGCCGAATAGTCGGGATAGCCGACTATTCGGCCAATTTTGTAGTCGGCGACTAGTTGGTGATTAGTCGGTGACTATTAGGCGACTAGTCGCCAAAAAAAAAATAAAATATACTTTGCTGAATTAAGATGGCGTTTTTAATAATATTTTGATAAAGTAAAACAACGCATGTGTAAAATGTTGGAACAAAATTAAAAAAAAAAACACTATATTTCACTACATAGTACATACTAGATGATACAAAATAAACAGAAAACATAATCTTGTTACTGATAACAAACGTTTTTATTTTAACAAATGCAAAAACAAAAATTAAACTTAAAACCAACTCAGGAACATAGGAACTAGGAACTTATGCTATTATTCATTTTAAATATTATTTTAATCTGAACAAAATAATCAGATCACATCACATCAGATACAGTATAGAAACTATTGAAACAAAATTTAAGAAAAAACATTGTACTAAGTATGTAATGTATTACAGTACATCATATACCACAATTTTATTTGATTGTTCATATTTGAGGTATTAGCTACTTTTCCGCGGCCACCGCGAGAAATTAACTGTTGACATTGATTACACTTCACTTTATTGCCATTGTCTCCTGCAGTTTCATGAAAGAATAACCAAACACGTGACGTTTTTTTACTTGTTTTCGACATATCTTTATCTAATAGTTCTGCAGCTAAAACTCAATCCAATACACACAAAAACTAACCTTAAAACAACCGGCAAATCAAACAATGTTCTAAGTGAAGTGAAGTAAACAACAAAACAGAAAATACGTGTACGTGACTGTTGATAGGTCCGTCGTGTCGGCCAGCGGCCTGCGACAGGCGACGAGCGATGAGACGCGAAGTTTATCGAAGAAATTAGCAGCGTATTTTGTTGGCATTTAAAAATAGTCGGCTGGGTCGACTAGTCGGCTTTATGAAAAGCCGATTAGTCGGCTACTGACTAGTCGGCAAGAACCCTAGTCGGTACATCTCTAATTAGAAGCCAAGGTCTCAGATTTTTTCTAACATTTTTCAACCCCTCCACCACAACCACTCCATTATTATAGGCTCTGACAAAATTAAATTGAGATATTCACCTGAAAGGACCCCCGCTCTCTTTTTATGGGAAATGACCCCCGGTAAAATTGGCTGGAATTGAGTTGTTTCCCTCAGCTTCCCATAAGAAATGAGCACAACCATTGCACCCCCAATATCTGAAAAACTGTCCATTTTCCGACCTTGTGCCCATGAGAACTTTTGATGCGAAGGTCGAGGAGAACAATATATATCAATTTCAGCAAATTTGACCGGAGGCCATTTCCCATAAGAAATGAGCGGGGCCCTTTAAGAGGAATGCCCTTAGTAGTTCCCCTGCGAAGTTTCAAGGATTACCGTTTAGTTTACCCCCGGCAACACCATTTGTAGGAGAAATAACTTTACATTTTATTTGCTAGTGAAGAGAGAACGGATACGTCTTCTCTTTCAACCGCAGGCGCAGTGAAAAGAGGGCAAGAGATTTATTTCATAGCATTATTACCTGAGAACCTATAATTTATATGATACGGATCACATTTGAAGTGAAAACCGTGTAAACAGATAACTACTGGACACGAACAGGTGGTGGGTCTGATGTAGCATTTTTGTTATTTTGTACTTTTTTATTAAAAATTCAATTTAGACCGATAAACCTTTGTAAAAATTCTAACTATTTTAAACTCAATTTTCCTTTCCTACAACCAAAAATTCCCAGCGGCGAGCAGACTGTTGGGGTAACTTGTTTAAATGGAGCTTTTCCAATTGAGTTCGTCTCCATCTAAACGACAAACATTTTTAAATGTATTGCCATAAAATAGATTAAGGTTTTTATATTCATTGTTTATAGTTAAGTTTTAACATGTTCAAGTTTATTGATAATTTTAAGCCGCCACAGGCGGCAGGAGTTTTATCCCTTATTAATTTTATTGAGCCAAACCGGTCAAGACCCGTCCAACCGCACTAACACCACGGCGCTGCGCGACGTGGTTGTACGGTTGGCTCCGGGTCATGATCCGGGGAGGCATAAATTGTACAAAAAAACCAAATAAATATGTTGATGATGATGATGATCAGACTTTCAATCGCGGGGTTCTGGGTTCAAAACCTAGTGCCTTCTGCCTTTTTTCTTATTTGTTTGTAGAAAAGTTATAGGCATTTATATATAAAAAAAACATTATGGGTATTTATGTAAGATATAAAATACTATAAAGAATTTTTTTAGTAAATTTGACGAAAGTTTACCGTATTGCCAGATACTAACTTTTATATTTTATTCAGTATCCTGAAATACATCATTCTATAAATATTTGTTTGTTTTATACCTATTATTGAACAAAAACCAGAATTGAGTGGCATTCCCCCATTTAAATATTTTATTGCATGAATATCAAAATTTTTACAAATTACCCGGAAATTTGCTTTTATAGTTATGAAAAAGAATGTTAACATTTTCCTACCAACATATTATACAGTTATACACCTACCAGGACAGGTGGCAGCAAAAACAGGGACGTCCTCACTTATGCATTTATTTTTTAAGAAATTACGTACAGGCCGTATTTGATTTAAACATTCATTTTTTCGTAATCTTGTTAAAAAAAAGTGTAATATGTACTTAGCAAATGTCCAGTATTTTTATACCAAATGTATTTTTAAATTCTTTTTACCCAAAACAAATGTCAGTTTTCGCAATTTAATTAATTTTAATTATTTATTACCGTTTTCTTAAATGTTTTTTATATTTCAAATAAGCCGCCGGACATTACTTAAATTGCCAAAGCTCACATTTGCATTTAGTGAAAAATATTAAAAAGTATCTCTCAAAAAAAATACTGCCTTAACATATTTTATTCAATAATTAAAATATACAACATTGCCGGAGCCAACCGCACAACCACGTCGCGCAGCGTTGTAGTGTTAGTGCGGTTGGGCGGTTGACTAATTATATTCCATTGCATTTTTCTAAGGTTATTTCTAGTTTGATTTTCATTAAAATGAAAGTATTGGTAAATCAAACAAGGTAGTCTTGTTGTCACATGGTATTTAATATATCCATACCTATTGTTATTAAAATTAGAATATTACAGAAACGACGCTAGACGTCGGTCGACGTCGAAACGAAAAAATGAAAGAATATGATTCTCAGTATTAAAATTTATCAAATTCAGAAGGTTCACAACAATGACGTTAGGCGTCGGTCGGCGCTGAGACGTAAAAATGCAAGAAAATGAATCTAGGAATCGAAATTTGTCAAATACACGAGTTTTACAAAAACGACGCTAGGCGTCGGTCGGTGTCGAGACGTAAAAATGCAAGAACATAGATTTAGATACACAAGTTTTACAACAACGACGTTAGGCAGTCAGCGTCGAGACGTAAGAATATGAATGTAGGAATTAAAATTTATCAAATACACGAGTTTTACAAAAATGACGCTAGGCGTCGGTCGGCGTCGAGGCGTAAAAATGCGAGAACATAGATTTAGATATCAGATGAAAAATATTATAAAGAAATCTGAGGGCTTGGCTTCCCGTATAGGTGCGCACCAAACCTCAAGTATTTATACTCTACACAGCTTGCTTTTACATATTTTCCCCTATTAATATACCTATACTTACATCGCCACCCCTTCAACGGAATCATCTCAAAATATGATTTAGTTCCAATTGTCGTTATAATACAGATGTACCAAATTTCAAGCGAATATCTCAATTTTATTGTATCAACCTCTTTAATAATGAAGTAGGGGGGTGGGAAGTTAAAAAATATTATAAAAAAATCTCAGGCCTTGGCTCCAAATACATACACCGTACTTCAAGTTTCTTTACTCTTATCAGCTTGCTTTAATTATTTTCCCCTATTTACCCCTATTTAACCCCCAACCCTTCAACGGAATAAACTAAAAATATAATTTAGTTCCAGATGTCATTATAATATATACGTGTACCAAATTTCAAGTGAATAAGTCAATTTTATTTTATCAACCCCTTTAATAATGGAGTAGGGGTGGTGGGGGGGTTGAAATTTGTTATTAAAAAATCTGAGGCCTCGGCTTCTAAATATAAAAAATTGGAGGCCTTGGCTGCTAGTATACATACACCAAATTTCAAGTTTCTGTACTCTTACCAGCTTGCTTTACCTATTTCCCCCCATTTATCCCTAATTACCCCCAACCCTTCATCGGATATGTTCAAAAAACAATCCAGTCCAGATCTCGTTATAATATATAGGTGTACAAAATTTCAAGACAATGTCTTAAACCGTTCCGGAGAAAATGTGCTGACAAAAAAAAATTACAGACAGACAGACCGACAAACAGAAATTTTTTTTTCGCTGAAATTTAAAATCTCGACGTTTCATGAAGTTCTAAACCTATTTCAAGAAGTAAAATTTGATTTTTTTTACGATTGCTGTACTTCCAATCCACTACGTGGATGTGGAAGTAATTCCTCTTTTTTTTCTTGTACCATATTGATACACTTTGCGCCTTTAACTATTGTTTATACCCATTACGCGATTAAATGTGTTCCGGTAAAAATTGAATTAAAATAGGTACGCAACAAGCTTAGTTTATATATTTCTCTACTGTAGTAAGAGTCAAAGCCTGGAGAATGAGAAGTCAAGTTAGACAAAAAGCCAATGCGTATATGATCCGCCTCTCTGGCTAGGTGGAGATGGAAAACATGCCTAAACAATTTTTAAATTACATGCGTAATTGCCCTGAAGTATAACTCATTAAAAAATTGACATTTTTGAATTATGTTTAAACGAATGTGTAAACAAAAGATGATAGAATTATCTGACCGATGCTTTTTTGAGAATGATATCTAGAAGTATGTGAAAATTAAATAAATATCAGACAATCAAATGATAAAGTTTGTGATTTTTTTTCTTAAGATTGGTTCACCGGATTTGAAAAAGCAATGGTCACATTGTAGAACTAGTAGCTAACTTCTTCTAAAAAAAAAAAAATGAGTGTGATACTTGTAAAAATAAAGCTGCTAGAGCTCAGCGCGTTTGTTATATTTCACGTATATTTCCCGCATGCGAGGATTCCTCTTAAGACACGTATATATTATAACGACATCTGGAACTAGACTATATTTTCAGATGATTCCGTTGAAGGGGGTGGGGGGAGAAGTAATAGACAGAAACTTGAGATTGGGGGTAAATACTAGAAGCCAAGACCTCAGATTTCTAATATTTCTCTACCCTTCAGCACCTTCACTCTATTATTAAAGAGGTTGATAAACTAAAATTGAGATATTCATTTAAAATATGGTACACATATTATATCGACATTTGGAACTAGATTATGAATTTTGAGATGATTTCGTTGAAGGGGTAGAGGGTAAGTAGAAGTAAATAGGGGAAAATGAGTAAAGCAAGCTGGTAAGAGTACAGAAACTAGAGATTTGGTGTATATTCTGGACACCAAGTCCTCAAATTTCTTTCAAACATTCTGCTTGGGTGGTCTTGCATGATGTGCATGTTTCAGCAATATATAATGTGTCTATGGCAAATAAATACTATTGGTGTAAATAACAATTTTTTTTACTGTGAATACAATTTCTTGTATTCCACCCTTGCTTGACCCAAAATCTATTTTCAGAACATTAGAATTTAAAAAATGTATAGAGAGCGCTGATGGCAGCTTAAAAATACAATTCGCTTGAAGTGAACTGCCATTTCTGTGCAAGATATTCAAAAATTTTATGAGAAAAACTTGTTCAAAATGAAATAAAAATGTGGTTGTGCCAAATTTGGTAACTCTACAGGGTAATTCACGTAAGCCGTTTGTTGAAAGCTTTTCAACTTTTGGCACACCCTGTATACAGGAGGATTGAAAATATTTTAAGTAGAATGGGTAATATTGATTATGGCTGGATACGAAATTTCAAATTTCTAATCCAACTGCAAGATAAAGAACTTCTAACAAACAGCCTACGTGAATCACCCTGTGCAGTTATCAAATTAGGTACAACGTCATATTTATTAATTTTTTCGTATAAGATTTTTTAATATCGTGAACAAAAATGACACTTTATCTGAAACGAATTTCATTTTTAAGCGGGCACTAACTCCCTCCATACATTTTTGAAACTCTAACATACTGAAAATAGGTTTTAGGTCAAGTAAGAGCAGAATACAGAAAATTGTGTTCATAGTAAAAAATATTGTTATTTATACATATCGGGTGTCCAAAAAGTCTGGAAACGGTTAAATATCTCGAGAAATACTCATTGGATCCAAGAAATAAAAACCACGTGGAGCAACTTTGCAATCTTAAATGGGTACCTCTATTTTTTATTGCAGAATCTGATATTCTACGAATAGACTACTTTTGTTCGAAAATTTGTTTCTGAAATTGTCTTTTGTTTTACTTACCCGACGAGGACAAATCAAAATTTTGGAAATTGGCGATTTTCTCACTCTAGAAAGAAGAAGTTTGGACAAAGATTACAAGGTTCGGAATCATCTCAGGAATATTCTCAATTTTTTTCGAAATTGTCCAATGCGCTTGAAAACTCCACAATGCTCTTTTCTGCAAAGGGCATTGGACACTTCCGAAAAAATTTAAGAGCATTTCCGAGATAATTCCAAACTCTTTTTGCCTCTTGCTATTTTTGTCCAAACTTCTTTTTAAAGTAAAAAAATCGCAAAGTTCTAAAATTTTGATTTTTCCTCGCCGGATATCTAAGAAAAAACAATTTCAGAAAAAGTGTTTCGAACAAAAGTAGTCTATTCTTAGTCGGAATATCCGATTCTGTAATAAAAAATGGAAGTACCCATTTAAGATTCTAATGTTGCCCCCTGCCCTAATAAGGACGTGTACTTTTTTTGGGATTCAATGTGTATTTCTCGAGATATTTGACAGTTTCCCGGTCACAATATAAGTGGAATTGGTGCTTCTAAGACTGTTATTTCCTAACTGTTCCCCATTGAAGCTATTAACCTACCTATTAGGTAGGTATCACTGTCCTTTCAATTATTTTCCCATTATTTTAAGTAATTCTCATTTCTATTATTTTGGCTTCAGTAACATAGCAGTTAATGTAATTGGAAGACACCTTGCAGTATTTTAACATTTCTTAGAGCCCTGAAGAGGGCTATTGAAGCTATTAACCTACCTATTAGGTAGGTATCACTGTCCTTTCAATTATTTTCCCATTATTTTAAGTAATTCTCATTTCTATTATTTTGACTTCAGTGACATAGCAGCTAATGTAATTGGAAGACACCTTGCAGTATTTTAACATTTCTTAGAGCCCTGAAGAGGGCTGGAAACTTTGGTTTGACGATTCTAAAACAAAACCCTACTAAATATGCTTTTCTCGGCAATCGTTTCGTCAATTAAGTTGGCACGATGTAAATGATTTAAATTTTAAGTGTATTCATTGATTTATATTTTGTAGAAACTGCATCAGTTTTAGTATTCCTTTACCTGCGTATTCTAATGAATCCTAAGTGAAATGAAGAGTAATCAATAACCATATATCTTCTGAATTTCCTAATTTGTATTGTGACTAGAGAACAACTAAATACCACGCTTAGCTACATAAACAATTTTTCATAAAAAGTAACCACAATTGATACACAAGGTAACCATAATTAAATACACAGGTCACCAGAAATATAACAAAAAAATACACACTTACACTCGATTGCGGCTACGGTAGCCACAGTCACTGATTTCATAACAGCTAAACGGTGGTGTGTATTTAAAAATGGAGTAGTGCTCCGTGCAGTCAATTTCTGTAAGAGTCGAATACAACGCAAACTCGCGTGGTAGCCACTTATAATTTATATGCACGGTAGCCACAAATATTTCAAACCATGTACGTGTATGTGTGTGTGTGTGTGCCTCAATTTTAAGAATGCTGACACAAAAACAGAAAAATTAAAACATTTAATTATAACAGGGTGATGGATAATTGGGCAAGTAAGTACAAAGAAAAATTACAGACGTTCTCGTAACTCTATAGTCAAGATTAATACATCGACTCCTACATCATTGTCAAAACACCTACTACTTTATCTCCTACATAATAACTAAACTCATGTTGAGAAATAGAAATAATATTACGTAAGAGTTACACCTCCCAAGAAGGGGTAACAGCTTTTGCACAGTGAGTAGCTCACTTTATTTCTCGAAAATAATAATATATTGGGATCTATCTATAACTATACTGATCGTACGATTAATAGTAATAGACCAGACATAGTCCTAACTATTTAAAAAGAGAAGCTAACACTGCAAATAGATGTAGCCATTCCAAATTCAAACGACATCCAAAAAACAATTGCGGAAAAAAAAAATATACAGAACTAGCAATAGACCTGAAAAGTATTTGGAAGCAAGAAAAAGTCACTGTAATTCCTATAGTCATGTCCACAACCGGTATAACACCTACCAACTTTGAAGACTCCTTGGCAAAAATAGGAATACCTAAAGAAATACACAGCTTAATACAGAAATCTGTTGTTCTTAATACATGTCATAGAGTTAGAAAACATTTAAGTCAATGATATTTTCTTGCATCAAACCGAAGATGTCCTTCAAAATCCGATTAGCGAGAGATCGAGGATGACAATAATAATAATAATTCTTTTCCTAGTGTGAATGCAACCAACTGAAAAGAAAGTTTTGACATTTTTTAATAATAATAACAATAATAATACAGCTTGGTTAATCCCTAACTGTAAATAACAGAATTCGTTGAAAATTTTTAATAATAATGGAGTAGGTATAATTATAGTTTTACTCGAGGGAAAAAGTACCTCCCTTGTTTCTTACATAATGAGTAAAATCTTATTAAGAAACAAAAATACCTACTTTGTTTCTGACGTAATGAGTAAAATCTTATTAAGGAACAAAAAAAATACCTATTTTCTCTTCTTATATAATGAGTAAAATCTTATAGAGAAGCAGAAATATCTACTTTATTTTTTTACGTAACGAGTAAAATCTTACTTAAGAAACAACACAAAAATACCTACATTCTTTCTCACATAACAGTAAAATCTTATTGAGAAAAGTCGTTTAACCTCTAATTTTATAGTTTATATGACCTTGTTTCTGAATTAAGGATTAAATGTCAAGAGTCAATACTATACCAAGACGAGATGAGACTCACTAATTTAAGAAAGCTTCGAGACCAAGACAAGACTAGTTAAGTCAAGACTTGCTTAGTCTTGTCTTGTTTTGGTCTTGCGGCATCTCTAATAATTTAGTATGCCTTTATCTAAAAATATAATTTGCGCTTGTTCCTTAACTTAGGTACGCCACCTCGTGAAAGCAATGGTAAATTATATAAATATAAACACAAGTATTAGTGACTTGGTCAAAATAAGTATTACAGAAGTTGTAAAATTCAAGATGCCTGTAGAAATAGAAGAATTTCCAAACTGTGAACTGTTGCCGTTTCCATTATCTAATGGATGACATTAATAAAAATTATGAATAATAATGAACGTGGATACTACCCTCGTTGTGATAGTTCTGTCATTAAATTTACGTTGTTATTCATACAAATGTTTATTTGAGGCAGAGTTTGAAATGAACAATTCCGGTATATTTAACAAAGCATTACTAATACTAGGTAATTGACTTTTTGGGGCTCGCTTAAATTTTGTTGATTTATGGGATATAGATTCTCTCCTTGTAGAAGAAAACTGGAGGTGAGGTTGTATATATTTTTTAGTTGCTACTGCTACATTTTAATTGTTTGATGGATCTTTAATATTTATTGGTTCGGATAAATGTGTCAAACTATTAATGATATTTACATGGTAATGAATTTGTTGCATTACACTATCACTTAATTTTTTAAATCTAATTGTTATAATTTACCAAATATGGATGTTGTGTGCGGATTAAAATTAGAATACTTATTAGACTGATCATATTTAACCACGGTTGAAACAAAGCTGTTATTTTCCTCTCCAGCTCTATACTAGAGTTAAGGATTCGTCACGGTAAAGACGGCAGCTCTCGTGTCGGAGGCAAGGGGTGTGGGTAAGGAATCTTTTGTTCCTTCAAATTATTATTATTATATAATAAATGGTGATAGTAAGGGCGCCACTTAACCTTGGTGAAGCTAAGGTCAAGAAAAAATGCCAGTCCTAGTTTCTGTGGGGTGGTTATAGCCCTACTATAAATAAAATTAAGTCGGGCTCTCAAAGTTATTTACTCACTTTTATAATTATCATTACAACGTTGCATAAGGCTGAATAGACTAGAAGAAAGTAGATAATGGTACAAAAATGTCAACCCCCATAAATAGTACTATTTTAGGTTCACAGTTTGTTAAGTTGTATGATGTATGTATATATGTTATATATATGTTCACTTAAGAAATTTAATCAGTAAAATAACGTATTATATATGATGTATGAATTTAATAGTTTTTATGTAAATATTAATTGACGGGACTTTACAAAAATGGTTCACTCTGATCTTACAGTTATCCTTTCTTATGTTAGGACTGTGAATGCGGGTGACTAGCAGGTACAACTCGTGCGGTTCAACGACGGGCAGTTACTTTTCTAATGACGGCAGCAAATACTATATTGTTTAAAATTATTCCTTACAGGACAATACGTAGTGGATTTACGCTATATACTTCCAGGGTACGCATATGGGGCACATGCACGTGGCTAGCTACTGAGGTGTTCATTTAGGCGGTTAATAATAGGCTGATAAATCTAAAAATATAAAATTTCTTTTCAGGACTCAACACACACATTTACTATAAATGACCGCCCACATGACAAGAAAACCCAACATACCTTTCGCTAAGAAATAGCCTTTTTCTTAAACAAATTACGAACACTCTCAACTCTTTTGATACTGGGATGCTATCAGCTACCACACGCGTGTTTTGTCGATCATTCAAATGGCCGCTAAACCCCTTTGATTCCCTAGTTCTTCCAAAGCGAATACACTTTGCTTAAAAATCTATATTAAAAACGACTTAATGAAGACTCGTAAATCGCGCAGTGACGTACGCCTGACGTACTTAACATGCTCGCACGCTGTTATCCATAGGTGACCCACAATACCGCTAAAGTTTTAAGACCAACATAAACAGGTGCCTAACACAATGTGTTCCAGTGTGCATAATCAATTAATCACTCAAACACACACAGTTCAATCTTATGTAAATGAATACGCCTTTAATATCTGTTTTGTATGCCTATTGTTTGCATCATTTTCCAAAATGAGCCACATAGAGGGAGGGCCCGATAAAGTACAAAATATGCGTTACAACGTATCTCTAAATATCTGGTTTTGAGATAATGCAATTTAAAGTTTAAAAGTGTATTGGAGCATTTATTAGAGATCGCAGAAGAAATATACAAACATACAAATATCTTTAAAGTCAACACTAAGGTGTAAGGATTGGATTATGTAGAAGGCCATTAGCTAGTGCTTTTATTAAAAGGGGTGAAAAACATTCCTAAAGTAGATACGACTCTTCGTCTTTTACTAAAAGAAAGTATGAAAATGGATTATGACATACGCTCCAATAAATATATAGTCAAAAATCCAAAAATATAAGAATTAATATTACATTGGGATGTTTTTATGAATTAAGGGATTATTGCCATCGATATTTTACAGACTGACAAATAAATTGTATTTTTTTAATATACCAGTTCATCAATTGGCCTACTATAAAAAATAATTATATTTACAATTTATATAATATAAAAAAATACTATGCTTCACATGGTGAAATTCATAATCATGATACTAGGCAGAGAAATGAGGTTCGTTTAGATTTTACTACAAAGGGAGCATACTATTCAAATAATTATTAATGTGATATGTTATCATGTGTTAAATTATTTTCAGTGTTTGTTTACCACTGTATGTTTTAATATACAAGACTTGTATTTCGGTTCTTATATTATTTACAATAGCTGTAATTTTGACTTGTGTAAAACCTGGTTTCCAACATGAATAAATTATTATAATTATTATTATAAAAACAAGTAATTTTATTGAAAAAAAAAATACCAGAACAAAAGCAGTAAAAACATAAATGGGTACTTAAACTAAAAAAAAAAAAACATAAATTAATTATATATTAAATAAATATTGCACGCTTGAACTTATCGTCTTGCTAGTGTGGTAAACTCTTATAATAAGTCAAATGCTCGAGAAGTCTTATCACTGGTGTTGTGCCAGCACATAGAGCGGGTCCAACCGGGTTGATTTAGACAAGATGGTGTAGATTTAGCACTTACGGCTGTTCTATTTAAGGTGATATATTTACTTTTTGGAGGTGACTATTCTTAAAATATTTTTTTTCCGTGCAATTTTTTTTAACCATTACCTCCCGTATATTATTTTTCCAATGCGTATCTTTTCTCATTGTCTTTTCTAAGAATTTTAAGATCATTTGAGAGTTTTTTAAAATTCAAAAAATCGTCAGATGTCAGGCAATGTACAATAGGGATAGTTTCGTCTTGCTAATTTTAATATGGGTATTAACTGTGAATGCACAAACAAATCACCAGTTTTTTCTATGGCATAATCAATTGCACTATTAGCTTACGCGTAGTACGTATATTGAATACTAGATGTCGTCCAAACTCGTTAGTACATATTTTTTGTTAATACACTGCACATGGACTATAGTTGTGTGGCTGGATTATTGTTGTGTGAAATTACGGTACTTTATCTTTATTGGTAACTATTTTTTTCAGTTATTTCTGTTACAATCGCACTTTCCTCCCCATTATATTCCATTTTAGAAATATCTTTATCACAATCTATCTCAATATGAGTTATAAATCTACTTCTACATAAAAGATGTATGTGCTTGCACATGTTCCATTGCACCGAATTATCAATGCATGTACAGCTAAAGTTATGAACGCAATGATTGCATGCAAAACATTTTAACTGACACTGGCATTGTTCATTATTTTTTTCAAGAAAATATATTTCTGATTTTGTAGAACTTGACCATAGCCACCCATTTTCATATTCCACAATTGTGCCTGGATCTAATTTTATGTAACTAGGTGAATTTTCCGTTGCCAAAAATGCAGTTTAAATTAATAATATACTCCGTTATTTGCTCCGCTTACATTCGAATCATATGTATTGTAACTTATTATTATAGATTTCTCCTAATTTAGCTAGCTAAACTGCGAAATAGATTTCTACTTTAAATAGGTAATTTAATAAACCTGGCAGTGAGAGGGCTATCCGTAATATTAACATTAATTACAAAACTTAACATTGAGGCCGTTGGTAAGAGAGCTGCGTAAATTAGATTCATTAGACCACATTTGAAATCACTAATTTTATTTCTTTTCCGCGAAACTTTGTTTTTAAAAACTATTCAAAAATATTAAAACTGTAAGTTAGGGAAAGAAATTAAATTTATTTACAAGTAAACTGACAGAACCTTCGGTGGCAGATGCCAAGATCAAAATGTTGCCCTATTTACATTTCTAATTCCTTATATACTAATAGATAACTAAGTGGTTAATTACTAATGATAAGCTAATGCATTCATTACTCCTCCATCCTTAACTAGAGAAAATAGGGGAAGCTATTTTCGAGTCCTTCTGAAGGGTTAATTCTTCTTGTAACTCCAGGGTTGTTTTTCGTTTTCTTGAAGTCAATTGTTCAATACATTTAAACTTAAACTGTATGGCTACAATAATACATATTACAATCACCATAAATATAATGAATATTATTTCTAATACAGACATATGAGTTTTATTCTTAACATTTTCGTTAATGGGGCTTATTTGGAGTGTTTTTATGTTACTTTGTAGTTGAGTAATTTCATCTAATTTAATTTGATTCAATTTAATTGGATTTGTTTCTTTATTGGGTTGTTGTATATTAATTTTAGGTATGTAGAATATCGTCTCTTCTGTTTGTGCACTATCATTTTCAAAAGTTATGTTTTTTATTTTTACTTTACAATTGTCTCTCAAAGTTAACACACTAGGATTATCTATTTTGTAGAGTCCGTTTTCACTGCATAGTTCTTGCACTATTACAGAGTTCATTGGTACCACTATTACTTGTCGATTTGTAACAGGTTCAATTAAGTCGTCTTGGAGGTGAGCTGACGTGGTGTTGCATTGAGCATCTAAGTCGTTTCTGAAGAGTCTGGGTACACAGTCACTTTCTTCTTGCTTCATATCTGTTATGCGGTAAATGCAGTAGTTTTCTACCTGGTTGCCTTTCTCCATGAAGTATTTGTGTTTTTGTGAGTTCATTATAAGGAAGGGTAGTTTTGGTATTATAATGGAATTATTTATAGGAATTGGGTACAGGTGATATAATTGATAGATTTCATCGTCTAAGAGCGGAAAATGAATAGAAAAGATTATCAAGTTATTTCTATAATGTTTTTGGACTGTTATATATTGATAATATGACTGATCTATTTTAAGATTAGGTAAGCAATTTGGATAATACATTGATCTGATCTTACTGGTTATATTTTTTATTTCTTTTATAGATATTATAGTGCTATGGGCTACGTTCATGTTTGTGAAAATGCTTGCATTTTCTATTTCTATCAAGAGGTCTTTTATATATTGACAATTTGTTATGATTAATTGTAATGATCCTTCTGTATATATATAGTCTGCTAATGTTTCTACTTTAATGCGCAAGTTATTTAGATTGATTTCGATAAGTTCTTTTAGTAGGTATAGCCCCCCCTCTAAGCGACCCCAGACATTGAGTCTGTCGTCTGAGGGAGGGCCCTGAGTCAGGTGAGGTGAGGCCCGCCGGATGAACGCGCGCGCAGAGGCTGGAAGGATTCATGCACGTGTACCCGTGCTTTGATGAACACATCTATGATTCGATCGTACACCTGTATAGGTAGACAGGTCATACCCAACAATATTTCCCGCGATATCAAAAAAAATTCTCGCCTAGGGTAACCTGTGAACAGGTAGAATATATACGGCACAATAGAACCTGTAAATACCTGGAAATACGTATCAGATATAACTTTGCGTGATATCAAAACTGAAAAACATGTGGTTTATTGTTACCTGAAGGTATATGTATAGGAAATTTAAAAAAAGGAGGCTGTTTTAGATACGCGACAGCTGTAAAGGTTACCGGGGTTACTAGAAGGCCGTTGCATATATGTAGAGATCCGTTTTAACAATATAATCTATTTTTAGCCATGTAAATAATACCTCCTTACATGCTCTCCGTAATATTTTTGTCGTTTACATCTGGTAAAATGAAATATCACATATTTAATATGCTTTACCAAAACCTCTGATGCAGACAGGTGTGAGGATTACTACGATTACTACCTATACTATGAAAAATTTAAAAAGTACACGACAAAATCTATTTTAAGACCTGTAAATGATACTTTCTTAAATGAAAACCCAACAAAGACGCGGGCCGGTTGTTTAATCTTTTGAATAACAGAGCGCAATAATAAGAGGATTCAGGATATATAGAAGATATGCATCAGACAAATTTAAAAGGGGTATGAAAACATAGGGTACTAGGAAAACACCTGAAGATGGTTACCGGTGCATAGGCGGTAGGGTATAATAAAAATGTGTTACCTGAAAGTGGGGATATAAGGGTTATTAGGGTGTTAGGAAAACACCTGAAGTACCTGTGCATAGGTGGAAGGGTATAATAAAAAATGTGTTACCTGAAGGTCAGGATATAAGGGTTATTAGGGTATTAGGAAAGCACCTGAAGTACCTGTGCATAGGTGGAAGGGTATATTAAGAGCAGTGTTACCTGAAGGTGGGGATATAAGGGTTATTAGGGTATTAGGAAAACACCTGAAGTACCTGTGCATAGGTGGAAGGATATAATAAAAAATGTGTTACCTGAAGGTCAGGATATAAGGGTTATTAGGGTATTAGGAAAGCACCTGAAGTACCTGTGCATAGGTGGAAGGGTATATTAAGAGCAGTGTTACCTGAAGGTGGGGATATAAGGGTTATTAGGGTATTAGGAAAACACCTGAAGTACCTGTGCATAGGTGGAAGGATATAATAAAAAATGTGTTACCTGAAGGTCGGGATATAAGGGTTATTAGGGTATTAGGAAAACACCTGAAGTACCTGTGCATAGGTGGAAGGGTATATTAAGAGCAGTGTTACCTGAAAGTGGGGATATAAGGGTTATTAGGGTATTAGGAAAACACCTGAAGTACCTGTGCATAGGTGGAAGGGTATATTAAGAGCAGTGTTACCTGAAAGTGGGGATATAAGGGTTATTAGGGTATTAGGAAAACACCTGAAGTACCTGTGCATAGGTGGAAGGGTATAATAAAAAATATGTTACCTGAAGGTCAGGATATAAGGGTTATTAGGGTATTAGGAAAGCACCTGAAGTACCTGTGCATAGGTGGAAGGGTATAATAAAAAATATGTTACCTGAAGGTCAGGATATAAGGGTTATTAGGGTATTAGGAAAGCACCTGAAGTACCTGTGCATAGGTGGAAGGGTATATTAAGAGCAGTGTTACCTGAAGGTGGGGATATAAGGGTTATTAGGGTATTAGGAAAACACCTGAAGTACCTGTGCATAGGTGGAAGGGTATATTAAGAGCAGTGTTACCTGAAGGTGGGGATATAAGGGTTATTAGGGTATTAGGAAAACACCTGAAGTACCTGTGCATAGGTGGAAGGGTATAATAAAAAATGTGTTACCTGAAGGTCGGGATATAAGGGTTATTAGGGTATTAGGAAAACACCTGAAGTACCTGTGCATAGGTGGAAGGGTATAATAAAAAATATGTTACCTGAAGGTCAGGATATACGTATGAGATAAATTTAAAATGGTATGAAAACATAAGGTACTAGGAAAACACTTAACGATTGTTACCTGTGGTAGGTATGCACAATAGAATCTATTTTTAGCCTTTGTAAATAAAAAAGGTACGAGGAAGACACATGCTACAGCGTCATCTGAAGGTCGGGATATAGGAAATTAAAAAGATAGAATCTATTTTTAGACGCTTGTAAATTATACGCGTGAGCTTATGTGCTGTAAAAATCGTTGAGGTAGGTCGGGTCAGATACATCAGGGAACTACTTGGAAAACATGCATTCAAGAATACACGAAGGGCGCTGCCTGTATATAGGTTATCGTTTCTTGATGGCAAGTAATTCGCAAGGGGTATTAGAATCTATATTTAGCATTTTGTAAATAATACGTACACACCAGCTCACAGTAATAATATTTCATCATATGTCTGTTAAAAAGAACACGTCGCTGGATTAAATTTAATAATACCAAAACTTCGTCTTTGGACAAGTAGGGTTACTACGATTACTACCTATAATATGAAAAATTTAAAAGTACGCGACAAAAGCTATTTTTAACCATGTAAATAATCTACCCAAGCAGAAAAATGCAAGCCATATGTTAGCAACATGAGGGTTCAAAGACACAGCAGGTTGTTGGCCAATACTGTTTTTAATTTATACTCTTTGTTTTTATTAAGAAGATGCGCCCACTAAGTATATTATTTTTGTATACATTTTGAATATAATAATTCACAGAACGGTCAATTATGAAACCCCAAACGGTCGACGTAAACTAATTAACAAACTCGTACACAACAACCACACACCTTGGGAGGGATAAAAAAATAGAGGGGTTCTTTACATAAATTTATTTTTCTCTAAAGCTTGCGATAGATAGGTGTTATGCCGGCCAGCAGGCTAACTATACGACACACCCGCAAGGAGAACTCTCAAAGACATTAAATAAAACACCTTATATATTATAAAAATATATCAAAGGATTGAAAATTAAAAATTACATTATTACGAACACACGGTTTTATGTGGTGTGGCTCCCATAGAGCTTATAACAAGAAAAAGTTAATCTTCTCACCAAGAAACAGCGCAAAAACAATTGGCATATGTCTCGCTTACCCTGGGAGCGGAAGACCGTTCTCATACATTTAAGAAAAATTGAAAATAAATGTGGTTACAAGGGGCAGAGCCTAGAGCAGTTGTTTGTGTAGCGTGGGACCAATGCTAGAAAAGAAATCATAGAACAAGTGGGGTCGTGTTATCGGAAATCTTTCTATTATATAATATACAGTTTAAAGAAAATCTTTAGTTGAAGCAAATTTATTACGCGTATACACACGACTATGAGAGTTAAACAGGCCGTGCCCAAGGGTGTTGTTAGGTCCTTTAAGTTACAACAACATCTCAGAAAAATGCCTAATCAGGGAAAATTCGTGGACATTACCAGGCAAACAGAAAATAATTGGAGGCCTTACAACATGTCTGAAAGTTCCTGCAGCAGTGTAGAAGTTCTTAACGGTTCGTTTTCGGAAATACTACCGATAGGCGCTCCAAGAATAGCCCCACAATGCATAGCCGTTCAAAAACAAGAGACCTACCGCCCACCCACGGCCGAACAAGTAGTACCACAATTCACACCTGTTCCAATGTGTGAAGACATTTTCGAAGACGAGAACGAGGGTGTGGGAAATAGTTTCAAAGACGAGTTTGTGACATCACACAGCACACCTGCCCCGATCTATGAAGATATTTCTGACAACGAGGGTGCTGGAAATAGTTCCACGGACGCGGCATTCAGCTTTGAAACAGAGGTTGTACAGGAAAGCGAGAATTGTGACTCGTTTATAAAAGAGATCCAGGGGTTTATTGAAAGAAGTGGTAAAATCCTTCTCGAGAAAACAGAAAAACTCGAGGAACTTTACAAAAAACGCACCGAATATCAACAAAAAATAAACCACATGGAAAAAGCGATTCGTAAAATCAAGGGAGTTATAATTTTGACAACAAAAATGTCCGCTATAAATGTGGCGGCGGGTAGTGTTAGTGTAGAAAATATTGAATAGTGTTTTAAAAAGGATACATCCTCTTAATAGGATATTGCAGCCTTGGTGCAAGAGTTTAAACAAGTTTATTAAACAACTAAATTTTACAACGGGATAAAAAAATAGCGTGCCGTGGCTATTTACCCGAAAATTTTATATATTATAGAGGCTGAGACATGATAAGTTTTATATTCTCCAAAGGAGTTTGTCGAAAACGTAAATTGTGGGGTTTATTACAAACAAAAATATTTTGCAACTTAAAATAGCAGTTTTTAAATAATTATCTATCACCTGTTTAACTATTAATGATAAATCTTTCTAATAATCAGTGTTGTATTTATTAAATAATATAGCTATATAAACAAATCTTTTTATATCATGTAAATAAATCACCAGGTTCAAAAAATATTTTAATTTCGCCAAAACGTCGACCAACACTGCCATAGTTTTAAGACGGTTTTTGTAAAGTTTTCTGTTAATGTTATATTCTGAACTACAAAGTTGTCGGTCTTATTTAATTTTGTAAACTGTAAAATAATCAATGTGTTTGTGTATTATAATATCTAATCATCTAAAATTTTAAACAGACAAACAGTCACCAAATATTTCTTTAATATTTTAACAGATATGTTACTAATGTTTTCAAATTATTACGATTACCGTATGTCAGCGCCTTAAATTAATATTTTTTATCTCAAGGTTCTGATATGTTATACAAACTGTGTGTATTAATAATAAAAATGTATATCTTTACAGACTGCTTATTATTTTGTGTGTACGGGTAATAAATTTGTTTCAACTCTACTTGTGATTTTTATTTCTTAACCTGTAACCTGAAGCTATTCTATTTTGATTCTTAAAAATATCAGATATTTGTGGGGTAGGTAAAAACACCTGCCTGTGTTAAAAATATTAGAGTAAAATTTCGAAACTACATATACAAATAAACTTTAAGATAATAACTATTTTACTGCTGTAACACTGAAATAGATATAAAAATAACCAAAATTTAAATAGAAGAATTTAAGTAGTGTTTAACTAAAACACTAAGAAAACATACCTAGGTAAAAGCCTCAAATTCTCTCTTATAAAAGAAGCTTTAATATAACAAAGATTTTACCCCAGGCAATGTTGAAAAGGTCATAAGTGTGAATAATCATGATTTAAATAAAATAGTTTAAGAAAGAAATACTAAACCATTAAGAAAACCTATCGTTAAAACTTTAATTTAACAGCTAGAACAATTGTTTTAAATTTAAATATCTAGGTAATAATCTCAAACTCTCTCTTATAAAAAAGAAACTTAAATAAAATAAATATTTGTCTGGGGTCTCTAGACAGGACTCTGAATAAGAATTAATATAAAAGAATTTAAGCAATATTTTAGCAAACCCCAACCGTTTTATATAAAGTTAGAGAGGTGGGAGTGTTTAATACTAAAGTAAAAACACCGTTTACAGTAGCTGTTTAAGGAAAGCTAGTAGGGTCTAGTATGAACTTTAGAAATAAATAGTATACATTATTGAAAATAAAAATTTACCTACCTATATATACAAGAATGCCCAAGGAGCACCAAGGAGCAAACAGGTGTGTTAATAGGCATCCACCAGCAGAATAGAAAAGAATTTACACTATTTTCTAATTTAATTGTGGTTGCTCAACAGGTAGGTTACCTTTCTGGCAAACAAAAATTAACACTCACTATTAATTAAGCTGCTAAACAACAGTTGTTGAAAAGCACGTAGGTTGTGTGTTGGTTAGAAATCAAATGTGAAAAATAAAAACTCTAAAATCAAGCACAACTTGTGAAAAATACATAAATGGAAATAAAACAAAAAATTAAATATATGTATTTTTATTTTATATATATATATATATATATATATATATATATATATATATATATATATATATATATATATATATATATATATTTATTTATTTATATATACATCCCCCGGGGTGGTGGTGGCTGCAGGGAGCGGTGGCCGGGGTTGGCGGGGGTGTTCATCTGGAAAGAAAGTTAATTTAAATAATTTTACACAACTCAAATGTTTGAAGGTTAACCAAGATATAATTAGAGAACAAATATTTGTTACATCATGCGGGGCGAACTAAATTATAGTATTAAACCACAGTCGCCCCTACATTTCGGAATTATGAACAGGATAGCTGTTAATTATAAATAATGTACAAAATTATAGATGTGAATATTTTTATTAATTGGTGAATTTCCAAAATATTAACGAGGTTATGATGAAAATAAGTGTCGTGTGGTGCGGGTAAAAGAATACATTTCAGGCTGGATCAATACAAAAAACAATTTAACCTGTTTTAATTCGGTTATTAAAACACACTCTCTATGTAAAGCAAAAGGTGAGGGTGGTATAAATTTGCAAAGGGTTATACAACATTATTTCAGACAAAAATTCTATGAACTGCTAACAAATTAAAAAACATACTCACACAATCCTAAAATACACCACCCCCGCCACGGGGTCCACCTCCGCCCGGACATGCACCCCCCACACCTCGTCGTCCCAGACGAGGTGTAGACCGGGGGGTGGGTTGGGGCCCCCACAGATGAATTCGAACTAAACAGAAAATAAAATGAAAACACGAAATAAACATAGGAAAATAAAAAGCTAGAGGAAATTACACTTACACCCTCCCCGGGGTAGAAGTCTCCCACTACATCTCGAACAAAACTGGCAATGCGTAATGTTACTAAAAATTAAAAAGCAGTTAGCGCTGCTTAAATAAAAAAAAATAACAAACTTACAGGCTATAGTCAGGGGCGAGTCCAACAGGGCTGAAAAACAGATGTTTAGACTTAGAAACGGTTCACAAAATCACACCTCAGGGCTTAAAACATATCAACTATTTTCCATAAACCCCCGAAATTTTACACATCTGAAGAACATACCGGTTGTTTAAAGATAATAATTATTATAAGTAAACCCCGAGGCACAAACAATTTAAATTTAAAAAACAAGCAAGAAGGGTGTATAACAGAAAATATTCACTATAAGCACTTACTTAGTGTCGTTGCTGACATTTTGATACTGAGGTTTGAAACACTCTACAAAAGCTATATATATATTTTGAAACATGTATAATTACAAAACTAAAAAGGAATAATACTTTGTTGCAGGCTCAATATGCACTGCAAATGTTATGAGAATTGGATATCAAATGTATCAAGCTTTCAGGCTACGTGGTGTATGTTTATATCAAAATATTACTGGTACCACCCGCTCTACCTATAACAAACGGGCCTGTATATTGTTACGAATATTTAAAAATGTGCCCATTTAATATGTTCCCGAGCAGGCGTTAACAGCGCCATAAAGCACACCAAACCAAAAATTACAAAACCATAAGCGATAAGTTATAATACAAGGGTGTTTTATTTCACCAACTAGATTCCTAAGGAGCTCGCAGCTTAGCGTTTTTATGAAATAGGCCTGGACAGACATAACAACAATCTCGCTTTGGGGGTGTTTTATTACAAGTATTTACAGCTCGTGCTGCTTTAAACAACCCCGAATTAACTCTCTACCACCCTCGCCCTGTTATGAAATAACATATAAGAGGCCGCCGTGAAACAAAGTAATACATTAAATTTAACGAAAATATATAGCCTGCTACCATTATATTTCACCACCCTTAAACGGTTTAATGAATTTGTACCGAAATTTGTTTTTAAATCTAGGGCTAGTCTAAAATAAAAAATAGCTTTACTTACCTTAGAGTTGCTTAAGCTCAAATCTCTCACATACACATATATAGATATAGTCTATAGAAATAAATAGATGGCTGTGAACGTTCGAAAATAGGGGGGTGTTTAAATAATGAATGAAAAGACACATTTAAACATTTTTATTTCACAGATGACACACAATATGAACAGAACCAGTTATAATGTTAGAATAAAAATTATATAGGTAAGGTAAACAGGATTATGTTCTACAGAGAAATAAACTGGTGTTTAATGTAGGGGCTGAAAAACACGTACAAGACGCGGACTTTAAACCCCGCGCTACAATAAACAAAAAAACATAATTTTTGTATTTTACAAATTATTTTAACACAGTTGAAATTATTATATAAATAGAAAATAGAAACATTTATAGACTACTCACTATCATCATTATTATTATTTAGGCGTTTTTTCATCTGCTTATTTTTTATTGTGTGAGTTTTTGGGGTGGTTGCACACTTACGTTGTTTTAAAAGCTTGCGTTTAAGACGTATGTTGGATCTTTTAAAACCTCTTAACCGCTCCTCTTGTTTTATTCCGTCCAGCAGAAGAGTATTTAAGTCCTTTTCCTGCTCTGCATTTTTATTCAAAATTTCGATTAACTCCGTTTTACAAATATTGTTGGTATTGTTTAGACTTATAATACTTTTACTTAAATCATCATTATTGTTTTTGAAATGGTTGATGGTGTTTTCACACAAACTCTCCTTTTCCACACACTGCCCTTGGACCCTTTTTATTTCAATTTCTTTCAAAAATAGCTCACGTCTTTTATTTTCAATTAAAATGGTTTCCCTATGAAGACAATTACTGATCCTTGAGTCCAGCTGAGGTATTTCAAATTTTATTTTTTGCAGCTCAATATCACAGTGCTGCCACTTCTTATATACCTGGTTTAGTTCTTCTCTAACGTCTAACGTATTTGTTAGCGTAAAGCACAACGTCAAAAACAATAGCGTTTTGAAGAACATTTTTTTTATTTTGATCACTATACTTGTGGTGTATTAAGAACGTTTGATCGTGCTAGAGAGCCCGGAGCTGTTAAATACTCCCGGTTTAATTGATACTATTAATTTTTATATCAGTCCTCAAATACGGACATAGAGTATAAATATTTTCCCTGGCTAACTGTGCAACATAATGGTTTACAAAACATGCAACTACTTTGTTGCTGATTTATAAACAATTGACGACTATTACGAGTTTCTCAAACCCCGCTATACAGGTTTTTATTATTAATTTGGGAGGAAAATCAAGGATTTAAATTAATATGGTTTAAACACAACGTCAAAAACATTAAGTTAGTTGGTTATATACAGGGTTCATCTACCTACAAACCTATAGGTTTTCAAATATATACGCGATAATATAATTTAACACAAACAAGCGAAAAGTGAGTAATAAAACACTATACTAATACATTTATGTAATAATTAAATTATATTCACAATATTTTTCAACGTACATAAAAAACGCTTCGCAGGATACGCACCAGACTTCCCGCTTGTGCTTCAATGTTTTTTGAAAACTGTTTTACCAAGTTGGTTATCTGGTTCTTCTAATAACCCGGATGTTGTCATGGCTATAATTCTTAATTTGCTTGAGATAAATATCTTGCCCTAAGTACAGCTTGTATGTTTCGATTACACCGCTCTCTTTGCTCTTCTTCGGCGGTCTTGGTGTGGTGTTTGTTGTTTTTCGAGGCTGTCTCGCATCCTTCGGAGAACTTCTCGTGCATTCTTTGTATATGAGCTTTCAGGTTGTCTCGCCTTCTAAATGTTTTATTGCAAAAGTCACAGTCAAAAAGGAGATTTTTGTGAATATTGGCATGGCGACTTAGACCGCTATACCATGAGAATGTTTTGTCACAATCGCTGCAGGTATACATGTTTCCGCTGTTATTGTACACAAATATATAACACATCTATAACGTGGTGTGTTCTTATATCCCCATATCCTTCTACCCTTATAACCCTCTATTCTCCTGTATATCCTTATACCTTATATTCATGTACCGATATATTCCTATACCCTTATAGCTATATCCCCGACACACCCCTCTATATATCCCTGCTATAGTCCTGTATATCCTTATACCCTTATATTCATGTACCGATATATGCCCATACCCTTATAACTCTGTATATAGCCCTGTAAGGTCGTAAGACAATATGTCTCAAATGGATCCCAAGCCATATTAAACTACACATGAAATATTCCTAATACATAAATACGAGGGTAAAATAATTTGTCGCATCCAGACACAGGTGTTTTGTGAATGTAAATAACCCACACACATCGTAACAGTTAAAGTTAAAAATACAGTGTAGATATGCACAGTTTTGTTGAATTTGTAAACGGTCTATAAGAAATTTCAACAATCTTCATCCAGACCGAACCTCATATATCCCGCAGCAGGGGTTTAGCTTGAAGTTCTAAAGACCCCAGCTTGATTCAGATCTCATTACCTTTCCTTAATTTCCAAGCTCTTTCATAGATAAATCTACTGTCTGAATCCGCTCGTTATCGATACACAGTAGTATACACAGATTTTTGTTCAAACCTGTATTTCAGCGCCGTGGTCGCTAATACTATAACGTGGTAATAAACAGATTGTAGGATAAAAATAATAAAACAATCAAATCATGGCAATAAGGCGTTTTATAAACCCCAAATTATTACATCTAAAAATTAGAAACAGAGAAATGTTAATACTTCCGAGAATACCGTTCTACGCGCACCATATTTGGAGGCTGCCTAGAAAACATTAGCCTTGTTCCCGGAATATTATTGTTTAGAATTAGCAGATTAATTTTCTGAAGTCGAATAATGTTGTTTATCAAACGGCAAATAAACTGTATCAATACTATTGCAGTAAGAAATGTTGTGCTTTAATTTAAAAAAATATTTCTAACAAGAAATAACTCTTGGCTACATCATACGCTGAGAAAACTATTTAAACGGGCTAAAGCGCTTATACCAACAAAGGTTCTATATTCTATTTATGATAGTCTTATTTCAGGTTTTACGCTCTCAAGCTCCCGAAGATTCCGTCGAACTAGCTGAAATAAATATAACGGGTTAAACCAACAAAAAGTTTAAAACCTAGGTTATTTATATATCCTTACCTCTGTATATTGTTATATCGCGGTATATATACTGGAAGTTTAAACCTGTGTACCGCGTAATAATCTTGAAGCCTTTATGATTGCATTAAAATTAGAGGAAACTTTTGTGTTTTTATGGAGCTAGTTGTATTTAGTTGTTTAGTATGTATTTAATTAACGTTTCAGGCTGTACTTGCATATTTCTGGTAAAGTTAACGAAGACAACATGCCTAGTATATAGAATTACAGCACCAGTTTGATCCATTGAAATATGTTATTACTCATTTTTATGCAACATTAACATCTGGCTACGCCTGCACTTCCTACGCGTGGCTCAAAATTTATCTGCGACTTTGTTTTTCTGTTATAAAATTACCTGTGTATACAGGGTGGTAGAAACATATAGTTTGCGTGCAGGGCATTATTTCTTATTTACGTATTCTTTAGATATATAATTCTATGATTTAAAGTTTGAATATATACAAGGGATATCATTATATGTACAGCGACCCCAAATGTTCCCACACATATACAGGGTGTCAAACACCTGCACGTAGCACCCCGGACCGTGAGAACCGCGGTTGTGATGCTCTCCCACGATCGACCAGATGTCCTCGACAAAAATATGCGATCTAACATGTCTAGACAAGTCTGGTCTCCAGATGTTCAACATGTGCACCCAGACCGTGAGAACCTGTCAGGACGGATATTCCCACACGTATTTGCATGATTTAGAACATCTGGTGTGCATATGCCCCTTCATCAATACTCCCCCTCCTTTTCGTTTAGGTTTATATACCTATCTGGGGACTGCTTGACCAGTTGCTCTTGCATATTCGGTTCTCGCGTCTTCTAACATTGTTAAGATGGAAAAGTTTATCCTTGCAAAAGATAGTGTTAAGAAAGTAAAACGTTTCGGTCTGACCGGTCGTACTATAGAGTTTAAGATTAAGCCCGTGCCGGCGAATGAAGAGCCTGTTAGCTGGGTGAGAACAGCCGTTAATCAAATTATTAAAAAAGCCACCGAAAACCTTCAGCCTAGTGATCAGGTCGGTTTCAGTTTCTGTAGCAAAGACTTTCAACGCGGTAGTGGTTTTGCCCGTTTTCGTCCTGCGTCTGAAGTGTCTTATGACGATATCTGGGACGTCATTAGCAGCATTTATCAATCCAACTCTGCAGGTCTCAATACCGACACATTCTGCCTACAGGCAACGTCGGTGTGCCTACCTCATGGAAAGGGAAGAGCGCGCAAATATAATAATTTCGACGAGGAATGTCGTATGCGCGGAGGAATTGTTGCTATAAGCAATAAAGACAATATGTGCCTACCGCGGGCATTAATGGTGGCTATTGCATATGTTAACAAGGACCCTATGTGGAACAAGGTGCGTAGAGATATTGGAAATCTTCAAGCACAGAGAGCTTTTAATTTGTTGGAAGAGGCTGAGGTCACCATTCCCGAAGAAGGTTGTGGCATACCCGAACTGGAAAAGTTTCAGCGCGAGCTACATAATTATAAAATTGTGGTTTATACGTATGGTAACAAGGGCCGAAATGTAATGTTTGAAGGGGCTAACGAGGGAAAGAAACTTAATCTGCTTTACCATAAAGCACATTTTAACGTCATTACGTCTTTAACATCAGCCTTCTGTGCTAAATATTATTGTGAGGAGTGTCGTGTGCCGTATGACCATAAAAATAAACACAGGTGTGCAGGTACGTGTCCCTGTTGCTCGCAAACGCCTAAATGCCCACAGGCGTTGAACGTAAAATGCCCTGAGTGCAAAAGATCCTTCAGAGGACAGATATGTTACAGTAATCATTTGAGGGTGGGGTCTCTAGGAAAAGGAACCGTTTGTAGTCAAATTAGGCTTTGCACCAGCTGTTTGAGAACGGTGAAAAGCGATCGGAAACATACATGCGGAGAGATATTTTGTAAAATATGTTACACACATCAGCCACAAGACCATTTGTGTTACATACAACCCGACACCGGAACCCCTAAAACCAAAGATACTCTGTTTATATTTTACGATTTTGAAACGATGCAGGAAAAAGTTTTAGAAGACGGCAGCAAGATTCACCAGCCAAACTTATGTGTCTTCAGTCAGTGCTGCGACGAGTGCATTGAAAAGGATATTAAACTTTGTAACAGGTGTGGTGTAACCCGACAGGTGTTGAGGGTGAATCCTGTCAGTAACTTTACAGAATACGTCTTTAATCAGCGGAAATTATTTAAACAAGTTATCTGTTTGGCTCACAACTTCCAGTCATTTGATGGACAGTTTATTCTTAATTTCGTCCTTACCAAAACAGACCTTAAGCCTGAATTAATTATGAGAGGCTCGAAAATAATTTCGATGGCGGCAGGGTGCGTAAAATTCATTGACAGTTTAAACTATTTCCCCATGGCTCTTTCCAAACTACCAAAGGCTTTTGGTCTGGGGCGTGAACTTAAAAAAGGCTACTTCCCCCATATGTTCAACACCTTGGAAAATAAATACTACGTGGGGCCTCTACCACATATCGATTATTACAGCCCTGATACCATGAAAACAGAAGATCGTGAAAAGTTTCTAAATTGGTACGACGAACACAAAAATGATGTCTTTGATATGCAGTGTGATTTGGTGGAGTACTGTATATCTGATGTGGAAATATTGAAAAACGCCTGTTTGAAATTTCGACAACAGATGCTTGAAACCACCAACGTTTGCCCGTTTTCCGGGGCTTGCACATTACCCGGTTGTTGTAACAAGGTGTTTAGAAGAAACTTCTTGAAGCCAAACACAATCGGTATTATTCCTAAAACGGGTACAGGTGGAGGGATAACCAAAGCAAAATAGCAGTTCAGTGGTTAGTTTGGGAAGAACGTCAGCGACAGATTAATATTATCCATTCTGCTAAACAAGAAGAGAGCATAATACAGGGTGTTAAAGTGGATGGATATTGCCCCGAAACAAAACAGGTGTTCGAGTTTCAAGGCTGCTACTATCATGGTTGCCCCACATGTTTCAAACATAACAGAGATAAGCCCTCACATGACAAACCTACAGAAACAATGGATACAAGGTACGAGTCAACCGTTGTCAGAACAGAAAGACTTAGAGAATTAGGATACGAAGTAATCGAAATGTGGGAGTGTAAATTTCGTAAAATGTTAAAGGAAAATGAAGAACTTTCCGATTATTCCAAAAACCATCCATTAGTTATCCAGGCACCACTTATTGCGCGAGATGCTTTCTATGGCGGTAGAACAGGCAACTGTTATGAATATTACAGGTGTCAGGAGGGTGAATTGACGAGATACACTGATATATGTAGTCTTTACCCATATGTTTGTAAATATGGAAAATTTCCTGTAGGACACCCTAAAGTCTACGTTGGAAATGACTGTGGACAGTTAGACTTAGAAAATACAGACGGTGTTATCAGGTGTAAAATATTGCCCCCGACGAATCTGTATCATCCTGTATTGCCTTTAAAAATGAACAATAAACTGCTTTTCGCTTTATGTTATTCATGTGCGAAAGAGGTGTATAAGGGTGTGTGTACACATAATAATGAAGAAAGATCGTTAATAGGAACCTGGATTATCGATGAAGTAATGAAAGCTGTGGAAAAAGGCTATGAAATACAGGAAGTTTATGAGGTTTGGAAATATGACACTCAACAATATGACAAAGACCATACAGGCCTGTTTACGAGTATGATGGATAGGTTTATTAAAATTAAGCAACAGGCATCTGGTTGGCCTGCGGCGTGTGTTACTCAGGAGCAAAAAGACCGGTACATCGAAGATTTTTTAAATAAAGAAGGTGTGAAGCTAGAATTTGATGAGGTTGTAAATAATCCTGGACTTAGAGCTCTATCCAAACTGATTTTAAACAGCTTTTGGGGGAAGTTTGGGCAGCGGGAAAACCAGTCGAAAGCTATGATTGTCAGAGACCCTTGTGAACTGTTTAATTTATTTGTGAATGCAGGAATTTATGTTAATGCGCTGGTTCCTATAGGAGAAGAAACAGTCGTTGTGAACTATGAACATATAGAGGAGGTATATACCCCTTTATCTACAGTGAGTGTCGTGGTTGCTGCATACGTCACTGCGCAGGCGCGACTAAAACTATATTCCTATCTGGAAATGTTGGGAGAAAGAGTACTGTACTACGACACCGATAGTGTTATTTATGTGTCAAGGCCTGGTGAATACGATGTGCCGACTGGTGAATTTATCGGTGATATGACTGACGAGCTGGAATCATTCGGCTCTGGTAGCTACATTACAGAATTTGTGTCGGGAGGCCCCAAAAACTATGCCTATAAAGTGTATTCTACTCGCGATAATGACGAAAAGGTGGTTTGTAAGGTGAAAGGTGTTTGTCTGAACTATGCTGCTTCTCAGCTGGTAAATTTTGATACTATAAAAGACATGGTTCTCAACGACGCACCACCTGTATACATAGTGTCAAATAACATACGTAGAACAGAAGAACACGAAGTAATAACAAAGGTAGAGACTAAAATATATAGGCCTTGTTCTGCTAAAAGAAAATTTTCCTCTGACCATAGCTCTGTTCCTTATGGGTATAAAAAATAAAGCTTGAGAATATTTCACAGCAAATATTGTTGGTGTGTGTCGCCGTTACAGGTGTATATCACCAAATAATTAATCTGGTGCAGCTGTCTCTATTTCCCTGCTCGCTCTTGTTTCGGCTTTAATGTAATAATAATGCATTACTTAATTATCCTGTTCTCAACAGCTTTAACGTGGTTGTTAAAACATTATTTTCTAGACCCCTCCCGTATATTGTAATGTATAGAGTATGTTGTGTGTTTAAGTACTTTCTAATAAACTTTTGTATTTTATAGTTATTGTGCTTTAGACTTGTACCTGTATATCATCTAGTGTATATTTGTGTTTTAAATGCTTTCAAATAAACCCTGTGTTTGATAAAATAATTATATGTATTGTTCTTTAGACTTCTACCTGTATACCTTCTAGAGTATGCTGTGTGTTTTAAATGCTTTCAAATAAACTTTGTGTTTGATAAAATAATTATATGTATTGTTCTTTAGACTTCTACCTGTATACCTTCTAGAGTATGCTGTGTGTTTTAAATGCTTTCAAATAAACTTTGTGTTTGATAAAATAATTATATGTATTGTTCTTTAGACTTCTACCTGTATACCTTCTAGAGTATGCTGTGTGTTTTAAATGCTTTCAAATAAACTTTGTGTTTGATAAAATAATTATATGTATTGTTCTTTGAACTTCTACCTGTATACCTTCTAGAGTATGCTGTGTGTTTAAATACTTTCTGATAAAATTTGTATTTTACCAAACAGTTATATGTATTTTAGAGTGTTATGAAAATTTAATAAACAATTAAACCAGCATTTGCCTTTTATTTTTTACTTGATGCCCTCCTTCAAAACAGTTTACAGTTGGTGCCGTTCATTAAACGTTGTTTTTCAATAACAGAGCGCAACGATAATAAGAAAAGGTATCAATAACCATAATTTTACTACAAAGTCTTAAAGTGTCAATAACCGGCCCGCGTTTTTGTTGGGTTTTCATTTAAGAAAGTATCATTTACAAATTTTGTCGCGTACTTTAAATTTTTCATATTATAGGTAGTAATCGTAGTAATCCTCACACCTGTCTGCATCAGAGGTTTTGGTAAAGCATATTAAATATGTGATATTTCATTTTACCAGATGTAAACGACAAAAATATTACGGAGAGCATGTAAGGAGGTATTATTTACATGGCTAAAAATAGATTATATTATTAAGACGGATCTCTACATATGCGCAACGGCCTTCTAGTAACCCCGGTAACCTTTTACAGCTGTGGCGTATCTAAAACAGCCTCCTTTTTAAATTTCCTATACATATACCTTCAGGTAACAATAAAGCACATGTTTTTCAGTTTGATATCACGCAAAGTTATATCTGATACGTATTTCCAGGTATTTACAGGTTCTATTGTGCCGTATATATTCTACCTGTTCACAGGTTACCCTAGGCGAGAATTTTTTTGATATCGCGGGAAATATTGTTGGGTATGCATGTATTCTACCTATACAGGTGTACGATCGAATCATAGATGTGTTCATCAAAGCACGGGTACACGTGCATGAATCCTTCCAGCCTCTGCGCGCGCGTTCATCCGGCGGGCCTCACCTCACCTGACTCGGGGCCCTCCCTCAGACGACAGACTCAATGTCTGGGGTCGCTTAGAGGGGGGGCTATACCTACTTCTTTTGGTTCTTTATCTGATTTAAAACTTTGGTAAATTTTTTATAGTATTCTTTCGTGATTGAAAGTTGTTGTTCGAGGTCATGGTGAATTTTTTGTTGGTTTTTTGATAATTCATTTAGCGCATTATTGAAACGTTTACCATCATCTGAATCGAGGGTACCAAATAACCATTTATCTATTTTGCCTACAACATTTAATAGCCCTCTTTTGCTGCGGGTTCTCGGATTTAAATTATTTAGTTTTACGTCTATTTTTTGCAGCATTAATTCTATATGTGTTTCTGATGAGGATATAAGTGTACTTAAATGTCCATATGATTTGTGAAAATCAATGTTTCTTATTGTCTGAATGTTGTCTCTTATACGCGTGACGTAGTTATAGAATATTTCTAAGTTCATAACTTTTGTGTACGTGTGTTTGTTAGTGGTCGTTTGACTAGTAGTTAGTTGAAAGGGAAGTATGGGGTTGTTAATTTTCTGAATTTCTAGTTGTCTCGTGGGATGCACCAGGAACAGTGTTGTCCACGTGATTATTGTCCATTTAGCCGTCATCTGAAATAATGATTTCGTCTTCAATAATTTTTATAGGTGGTTTTAATCTAGATTTATGATATATGCCTTTGTTTGTTTCTACTTTGTTTTGGTCTTTTTCTTGTATAATATAAACTGGGTTAGAAATTGGGGAAATTTTATTACGATTTTTAGTTGTTAGTTGATATAACCTGTCATCACTATATTCAGGGGCTTCCTGTCTTGTTTTATTTATGTCTTTTAATTTATTTTTTGTTTTTGAATTGTTTTCCTTTACGTTTTTGTTTATTTTCTCGATATTTTGAACGTGTCGAGATACATAGTCAGTAATAATTTCTTGTGTCGTGATGTCAAAGGGGTCGCTTCTCTTTTGTCCTAAAATGACACTAAAATGTGTATGCTTTGTAGCTGAATGTATAGTGTTATTGTACCCTATTATTGCATATTTCATTAATGTTTTTATAGTACTATGTTTGTCATCTATTTTAAGAGTACGAATTTGATCCAATAAACTAGAGTGTAGTCGTTCGATAGGTGAATTACTATTGTGATTACCTGGTGTAGTAAAATGTATTTTGATTTTGTGCTTTTTGCAAAAATCTGTCATTACATGATTTCTGAATTCGGTTTCTGTCAGTTGTTATTTTTCTAGGTAACCCAAAATGAGATATGTAAGTTAACAAATTTTCTAGAATGTTAATGGAATTTGCTTCTGAGTGATATGCTTGTGCGTAACGTGAGAAGCTATCTATTATTACTAGGAAGCTAGCGTTGTCTACGTAAAACATGTCCATGTAAATGTGGCCAAATGGGAAGTCTCCAACAGGTGTAGGGAGGAATTCTATTTTGTTAGGGTGTCTTTCATATTTTCCTTGTTGGCAAGCGTTACAAGTGTTGACATAGTTTATTACGTCGTTGATCATGTTTGGCCAATAATAATTTTGCATTAGCGAATTTTGTGTAGCTTCAATACCTCTATGAGATGTTTTTGTTTCATGATGGTATTTGATTTTTTCTTGTTGTTCAGGTTCGGTTTCAATATCTTTTAATACTCTATTTACTTTAACGAATTTGTAGCTAGTATATTTGAACGTTCGTGTCATAACATCGGTAATTTGGGGAATTATTTGTTCATTTTTAAAATATATGCCATACGTTGTGTTAGGTTTAATCCATTGCTTTATAAAGTCTATAAAAAGTTTTTCAAAGTTATTGTGAGGAAATGTTATTAGATATCGCGTTTTATTGAAGATCTGCAATTTCTTTAAAGTGTTTAATTGAGTAATTGAGCTACATGAGGGGATATATCTAATATGATTTGATTTTTGAAAGTGTTTAACGTTTTTTCTGAAATAGGTATCGTAAATACGGGATTCTCATGGGATGAATGTATAGTTTGGTTGTCTTCGTCGTCAGGTGCGTCTGCGGGTTTTAATTGTATGTTTTGGTGTACTATTATTTGAGGTTGTAAAATTTCTGCTAATTCATTCACTATTTGGTCAATTTCTTCTGGACTACCGGTTTCATCTAGGTTGACTATTGTCGATATGTTGTCTATGTCTTGGTGTGTTAGTGCATTTATTTCTACTCGGGACAGTGCGTCTGCGTTAGAATTTTTTTACCCTTTTTTGTACACAATCTCGTAGTCGTATTCTTCCAGTCTGAGTCTCCATCTTACTAATCGCGAATTTGGTTCTTTCAGATTAAAGAGCCATTGTAAAGGTTTGTGATCTGTCACGATTTTGAATTTTCTTCCGTATAGGTATGGTCTGAATTGTTTTGTCGCGAAAATTAAAGCTAAGCATTCTCTTTCTATAACAGAGTAGTTTTGTTCGGCTGCATTTAGCGTACGTGAAGCGTATGCAGTAGGTAAATCTTTGCCTATCACACCTTGGGATAAAACGGCGCCAATGGCCACGTTACTAGCGTCCGTTGTTACAATGAAAGGCTTTTCGAAAGCGGGGTACTGTAATAGAGGGGGGTTTATTAAAATTTGTTTGCATTTTTCAAAACATTCTAAAAATTCGGGGGTATGTTTAATTTTTTCGTCCTTTTTTAAACATTTTGATAATGGTTTGGTAACATGAGCAAAGTTCTTTATAGAGCGCCTGTAATAACCTATTAAACCAAGAAACATTTTTATATCCTTTTGAGTTTTAGAAATAGGGAAGTTTTTAATAGCGTTTATTTTTTTTCATTGGGTTTTATTCCCTCTGGTGTAATTACGTGACCAAGAAATTCAACGTTTTTACACATGAATTCCGATTTGTCCAATTGTATCTTTAAATTTGCGCCGCGAAAATACTTATTTTATATGAGTGCAATACTATGTAAGGATTTAGAAAAAATTATGTCATCCATATAAACTAAGCAACTTTTTCCGATAAGATCTTTCAGTATGAAATCCATAGTTTTTTGGAATGTGCTAGGAGCATTTTTTAACCCAAAGGGCATACGAACAAATTTGTAATGTCCTTGTTCTATGCTAAAAGCCGTTTTTTCGATGCTTTCAGGTTGTACCTCTATTTGGTGAAATCCGCTAGCTAAATCTAATGTGCTAAAGTAGTTGCATTTGCCTAACTTATCTAAGATGTCGGTAATATTAGGCAAGGGGTATCTATCGTCAATGGTTTTAGAGTTGAGTTTTCTGTAATCGATAACTATTCGCCACTTTTTCTTACCAGATGTGAATCGTGTAGTGAACTGTATATATAGATAGTCGTGTTAAGTAGAAAACAAACTGATTTATTTGTAATAAATACAAAGTATATGTACTGATATAACAAACAGTAACAGTGTCACATGCCGACTATCCACCAAGTAACTCAAGCAGACAGACTGACTCGCTGGCCACCGGCGAACCATCCTGCTCCTCACCAACCAGCGGCGTAGACGTGGTACGAAGCATGCCCCCGGCCTTGGAAGTCTTAGCTGACAACGGGTAGAGGACACAGTCGGACTAACGCACGAGAGATGGTGCCATCGGCTGTCCTTATGGAAGCAACTCTGGGAATGCCATCCTTTCCCATAATCAAATTTAAAACTCGTCCCAATCGCCATTTAGCGGGAGGTAGGTTGTTGTCCTTGATTAGAACCAATTGGCCTGTTGCTAAATTGCCTTGATTTTTTCTCCACTGTCGCCGTTGCTGAAGTTCGCTGATGTATTCTCGACTCCAACGGCTCCAAAAATGCTCATAGAGTTTCTGCAGGAGTTGATACTGTGATAAACGATTCTCCTTGACGTCGGGCAAAACTCGATCTGGCAAGGACATCGTCGACTTTCCAATCAAGAAATGTGCGGGGCAAAGGGGGGTTAAGTCATCTGGGCTTGAACTTAGGGGAGATAAAGGTCTGGAATTGAGTACTGCTTCAATGCGAATGAGCAATGTTTGAAAATCAAAGAAAAATAAAGTGTAACTTTCTAATACTCGCCTTAAGTGGTGTTTTAAACTTTTAACTCCCGCCTCCCATATCCCGCCAAAATGAGGGGAGTTTGTAGGTATGAAATGCCATTTTATGTTCATATTGGCTACTGAATCACAAATATAAGAATGGTTATTTTTAAGAAATTCACCAATTTCCTTTAAGTCCTTACTGGCCTTAACAAAATTCGTTCCATTATCTGAAAAAACTTCAGATGGCTTCCCGCGGCGACTAATAAAACGGTTGAAAGCTTGTAGAAAGTCAGCTGTACTTAAAGATAATACGAGCTCTAAATGAATGGCTCGAGTGCTGAAGCATACAAATAAGGCTACCCAGCACTTGATAGGTTTACAACCACGTCCGCGCTTGTCTTTCATCGTGAAAGGTCCGGCATAATCTACGCCAACTATCGAAAACGGTGTAGTTGGTCGAACGCGTGCCTCTGGCAAATTTCCCATAATGGGTTGAATTTTCTGTGTATCATATCTAGCGCATTTTACACAACTTCGAACTATTTTACGCGCAAAATTTCGACCGGAAATAGGCCAGAACATATCTCGAATACTTGTTAGAAGCAATTGTGGCCCTGCGTGTAATAATCTTTGATGTTCGTTTTCGAAAATGAGTTTAGTTAGAAGATGACCAGAAGGCAACAATATAGGAAATTTTTTAGAATAAGGATATTCGGAATTTGTTAACCTTCCTCCGACGCGTAAAATTCCTTGCTCGTCAATAAATGGGTGTAAACTTAATAATTTGCTGTTAGATGGTAACTGCCCCTTTTTCTGAAGATATACATAATCTTCATAAAAGGATTCTTGCTGCGCGATTTTTATCAATTTTGTAAAACTCTCATTCAATTCGTCTACAGTCAAATATGCTGAATTTACAGAATCGGATTTTGTTTTGCAGTTTTTTATAAACCTTAAAACAAAGGCAAATGCACGCTTTAATCTGTTCAAGTTCGAAAATCGTTCAAATGGAAACCAAGTGAGAGGAATTGATGTTATAAGACATCGGTTTCGTTTTTCGGGCAAATCGACTAACAGGGGCTGACCTGTTGGCCATTGGTTCGAGTTTTTTACTAACCATACCGGGCCGTAAAACCACATGTTTGATTTTATTAATTGCTTTGGTTCAAGACCGCGCGAAACTATGTCTGCGGGATTGTCCAACGTCGGTACATGTTTCCAAACGAAAGAGTTTGTCATTTTCTGAATTTCGGATACGCGGTTTGCGACAAATGGTTTCAAAACATTTGGCGGTGTTTGTAACCATGCCAAAACAATTGTTGAGTCTGACCAACAATAAACTTTATCAAACGTAATGTTAACGGAATCTACAACTTTGGAAATAAGTCGAGATAGAACTAGGGCCGCGCATAGTTCCAGCCGTGGCATTGTTATAGATTTAATAGGCGCAACCTTTGACTTGGCGCACAGTAAGTTCGATGTTCGTTCGCCAGCTGAATTTTCTGTGACCACGTAAATACAAGCGCCATAACTGTTTTCCGAAGCATCAGCGAAACCGTGCAATGCTACATATGTCGGATCAGCGCAAGTGACCTTACGCGAAATCATTATGTTGTTTAATTCGCATAACTGGGACGAAAATTCTAACCAAGACGTAAGAATATGATGGGGTAACGGTTGATCCCACGTAATGTTTTCAGACCAAAGTTTTTGCAAGATGACCTTGGCTATGATTATGCAGGGGGCTACTAAGCCTAATGGATCAAAAATGGTAGCGATTCTAGAAAGGATAACTCGTTTCGTGACCTGATTAGGTTCTGAGTCGGTTTCATCACGTATTCTGTAGGTTAAAATATCACGATCGCAATCCCATGAAAGTCCTAATGTCTTAGTTCCTTGTTCTTTGTTCATGGAGAACTCAACTACGTTTGAAGTGTCTTCCGTGTCTAACCCAATGAGTGCGTTTCGATCATTGGATTTCCACTTTCGTAATTCAAATCCACGTTTGATTAAAACTTGTGATATGGTTTCACAAACGTAATTGGCCTCCTCTTGGGTGTCAACAGAGGTTAATAAATCATCTACATACATGTCATTTCGAATAACGTTAGCTATAGTAGGATGTTCGCTCTCGCATTCATGAGCAACCTGATGGAGACAACGTATCGCTAAAAAAGACGCAGCAGTCGTTCCGTACGTAACGGTGTTCAATTCGAAAGTCTTAATAGGTTCGTTAGGATTCGAACGCCATACAATTTTTTGCAAGCTCCGTTGATCGGGATGAATAAGCACCTGCCTATACATCATCTTTATATCGCTTGATAAAACAATACTACGCATACGAAAACGCAAAATGATAGATAGCAAATCATGCTGGATGATAGGTCCCGTCATTTGCAAGTCGTTTAAAGATAAACCAGTAGACGTCGCGGAGGACGCATTAAAAACCACGCGTAATTTTGTTGAAAGATTCGACTCTTTTAGCACTCCATGGTGAGGCATAATATATTCAACTTGATCTTTGTTAATCTTATCACTGACTTCCGTCATATGACCTAGCTGCTCGTACTCTGCTAAAAAATCCGTGTATAATTTTCTTAAGGTTTCGTTTGACGTAAGCTTACGCTCGAGGGATGATAATCGTTTAATGGCTGTTTCGCGTGATTCTCCGAGTTTATTTGGAGACTGCTTTAATGGGAGTGTTACTATGTATCTGCCGTCCTCGGAAGTTGACAAATGTTCGACAAAGTGATTTTCACAAGCCTGCTCTTCGATTGACCAGGGTTTGTTTGTTTCAAGCTCTTCCACTTCCCAGAACTTGGCTAATTGCTCCTGAACCGAAATGTTCGTGCTTAAATTGCACCGGGTTTTATTCATAGGCATAGACAAAGAACCTCCGACTATCCAACCTAAACGCGTATTTTGTAGGATAGAGGTATTTAATCCGAGATTAATTCGACCTATGCTTAAAATTTGCCAATATGCATCGGCACCAATTAGTATATCTATAGGCTGGGGGATATAAAATTCGGGATCGGCTAAATTTATATTGACAGGAATATTCAAATCCTGAATATCGATCGGGGTACCTGGAATGTCGGTTGTAATTTTATCTAACACGAAGCAAGACAAATCAATCGAATACGAACTGTACGATGATCGTATATTTAAGTCGCATTTATAATCGGCGAAGGATATTTTATCATTAATACCTGATACTGCTAACTGAAACCTTGTTTTATTTAAATTTAATTTTTCACACAAATTTGACGTTATAAAACTCGATTGGGAACCGCAATCCAGCAATGCAATAATTTTATTCATTACTTGTAAAAAAATCACTTTTGGGAAATAGTGAAATGGTAATAACCGTATAACTTAAAAAAATAACTGTGTTTTTCAACCTACATGCCAAGGATTATTTGATAAGCACAAAGAAGAGACATATTATTTATAAAAATATCATCTGGAGAAAAAAAAAGTAAATATATTAAGCTCAATAATTTTTCTTATCGCATCCGCACTAAGGGATAAAAAATTGTTCTCTAACTATTAGGGTTAGGTCGCTAATGTAAAAATAATAATATAAAAAAAATGACATCATTATCACTGAAATGCGAAACTTTTCGCCTTTTTACTAAAAAAATTCAAGAATAAAAACTCAACAACAAATCAGTTCGGGGTACTGTTTGCACGACTAATATTCTCATGAAAAATTGGAACGAATTCCCATACAACTGCAGGGGTACAGATGGAAATTAAACTTGATTAGCCAGGTAGACGGGCACTAATCAAGGGTATTAATTTACCAACGTGTAATAACTAAACTTATAATTCTCCCGCCTGCGATCCAGGCTGGGGAAAAGGGTAGATTTTCTAAGCAGTTATTTTGAAAGATAAAAAAATAGAAAAAGGAAATTGTTGCTAAGCTGTCTCTAGACAGGTAGAGAAAGAATAGCTATTGACACAAAAAACTTTATGAATCACAAAATAATTGAATCAGTACCACAAACCACTTTGTCATTACCTACATTTTTCAATGTACTGAAAAATCCAAAAAACAAATAAAAATTTTACAATTAATTCAAGCTAAAGAAATTCGGCGCTAATTCGACCCTAATTCTGCCGAAATTTGGCAAATCCACAATAAATCAGAAAAAAATAAAAGCAAGTAATAGCGTTTACCATTAACTAAAATTAATATTTAAGTATACTGAGTTAAAAAGAAATCAATCAATGAAAAAAAAATCAATGATAAAAAATTAAATCACACAGAAATAATACAGAGCAAATTAAGGACTTTCAAGAAAATCTATTTTACGTACGTAACGTAAGTTCGTGAAAAAATGTCTAATAAGTTAAGCATATAGCTACTGTGGAAATATCAATAGTTAAATTAATTATCAAAGTACATAACCAATATCAATAGATCCTCAACAAAACATTTACCTTCATAAATGCTATTATATCAATATAAAAAAACCTTAGTTCATTCCTTATTTCACTGCCCCGAAATAATTTTTGCACACTTGATTTCTACCATCGGACTTTACCAGAAAAAATTACGTGACGCGAAGTTACAAAGTTTCTAAATAAAATAAAATTACGATCAAACGAAAAATACGAAGTATTCATTCAATGTTGTAAAATTCAAGCTAAATAGTTAAAAATAATTTATTATTATTATGTGATAAATTCCATAAGTTTGCCAAACAAATAAATTTTTTGCTTAAGTTCAACTTCTTTTAAAACAATTTTAAGGTAAAAAAATATCGTATACAAGTGGTGAAGAATTACGTAAATTCGCTACAAAAAAAATAACTATGTAAACTTGAATTAAAGGCTATTTAAAATAACTGGAGTGATTGTGAAGAATCACCCCTGGAACCGAACACGGCGATCTCCACCACGTGTCGCATTTCTACCCTTTTTAGGGGGTCTAAAACCTATTCTTGAGTATAATATGCGACGTCCACAGGTATCTCCCATACTGTCCGGTTACCCGGAGTCCTATCGGCGATACCCATGAAGCCACTTTAACTCGCTTGGCATACGAGAGGGTTTAAACTAATTATTGAATGAATACTTTATTAAATAAAACATAGAGGTAGAAAACAAAGTACAAGTTTATTAGATTGAATTAATACAAAAAAGAGAGAGTACTTACATTTTGTTACAATCCCTGGGGACGGACCATCTTGGGGAAGGAGTTGGGCCCACGCAGTACCCGGCGGACTTTCTATTTCACCACTCAAAACCCAACTGACTTTTCTCCCGCTCGCCGGTACCGTTATCCATTTTACTGATTCGACACTTTTTCCCTGGCGACAATGTAGTGCGGTGAACCTGCTTCCCGCATACTCAGCTTTTTTGATACAAAGTAAAATGCAAATACGTTAAACAGATCTGGTGTAAGACCCGATATCCGTTACTAAAGAAATGATGTACCGGGTGGCCAGAATAAATTTCAAGTACTGCGTGACAATATAATTTATTATTTTCAATTTTATAATGCGGATTTCCCTCCGGATCAGCTTGGACTTCTTTCATCTTTTTATTATACCATTTACAAGAAGTTTGTTCAATTAAATTTATTCGATTAACCTCCTCGTTTTGCGTAGGCAATGGTTGACGAGATAACGTATCAGCTAGTTGATTTAACACTCCTTTTCGGTATTTGACGTCAAAACTATACTGTTGCAAATCCATTACCCATCTAGCTAAACGTCCTGTTGGATTCTCTAATGTCTGCAACCATTTCAACGACTAATGGTCCGTCTCAACCGTAAAATGATATTGGTCGAGATACTGAAGATGCTTCTTGATTCCCCATATTATTGCCGCACATTCTTTCTCGGTTGTGGAATATTTACGTTCTAGTTCCGTCAGTGTCCTGCTAGCATACGCTATAACTTTATCTTGCCCTTCGTTTTTTTGGATCAAAGCGGCCCCTAATCCTAAATCACTAGCATTCGTCTGTAATATAAACGGTTCATTAAAATCTGGTCCTGATAATATTGGCGCTTGAGTTAAAGTTTTTTTAAATTTAACGAAGGCGTTCTCTTGTTCTTGTGTCCATATCCATTTTTGTTTCTTTTTGAACAATTTGGTTAACGGTCCTATTATTTTGGAGTACTGTGGGATAAATCGACGGTACCAGGAAGTAATCCCTATGAATCTTCTTAATTCTTTTACCGTTTTGGGAGATTCAATCGCCAGAATAGCTTGTACTTTATCCGGGTCAGTTTGAATTCCTTTCTCTGAAATCATATGGCCAAGATATTTTAATTCTTTCTTAAAGAATACACATTTTTCTACATTGATTTTTAGATTTGCTTTCCTTAATCTGCTTAAGACTTCTCTTACGTTTTCTTTGTGTTGTTCTAAATTTTCCCCTAATATGATAATATCGTCTAAATATGCGAAAGCGTATGGTTCCAACTCTGGCCCTACTAGAGTATCTAGTAATCTTTGAAAGGTGGCTCCCGCCGAATGTAATCCGAAAGGCATTACTTTGAATTGGAACAGACCTTGTCCAGGGACTGCAAAGGCCGTCAATGGTTTGCTTTCTTTTGATAGAGGTACTTACCAATATCCTTGTTTGAGGTCCAATGAGGTAAAATATTTAGAATTTCTTAATATATCTAAGATCGAATTAATAAAAGGTAAAGGATAAGCGTCCTTCATAGTTACGCTATTTAGTTTCCTGAAATCTATACAAAATCGAGGTTTTCCGTCCTTTTTTCGTACGATGACTACCGGAGAACTCCATGCACTTGACGATTTCTCAATGATATCTTCGTCTAGCATCCTGTTTACTTCGTTGCGGATAATTTCTTGCATTTTCGGGTTTTGGGGATAATACCTTTGTTTGATAGGTGTATTGTCATTTGGACGTATCGAATGTTTTATCAACGACGTAGGACCTTTCAATCCTCGGAACTTTTGTACTTCTTCTACGAATTCGTTAATGATATCGTCTTCTGTAAATTCATCATCTGTTTCAGATCTCGACCGTTCCTTGTTTGAAAACAATTGTTGTCTACTGATAGTTTCATCATTATTCTGTCTTGTCTCATTTTCTTTTCGTGTCATATCTGACATAGAATTTTGATTATTGAAAATAATCCGATTATTTTGAATATCTAACATGGCACCTTTATTTTGTAAGAAGTCCATCCCTAATAGGATATCTTCACTCAAATTGTTTAAATAAAGAAATGAAAATACCCCTGTACAAGCCTCGGGTTTCACTTGAAATGGTATCTCGTACGTTTCTAATACTGGGATATACACACCATTAGCCAACTGCGCGAAAATATTATTTATCTTCTTACACGAAGCCTTGATAGCCGGAATCTCACTTATTTTATTACCAATATACGATTTTGTTGATCCGGTATCGATAACTGCTTCATAACGAACTTCTTCTATCCACAGTGGTACGTGCAATAGACTCTCGTCACTTAGTACGGCTTTTATTAATGGATGCGCAAATTGGGTAGTGGCTGATGTTGAGGGTGACTTTATGGATTGGTTAAACCTCGATTTTGTCCAATCCTTTCTTCGTTTCCCGAATTTCGTCTACAGTTACAATCCGTTATCATTGCGTGTGGGCGACCGCATCCACAACAATATATTCTCGAGTTATCCACAACATTTGGTCTCCTATCGATATTGTTTGAATTCGCTTCGACGTTCCTTCCGATTCTTGGACCATCATTTCCGTCATCTATTCTATCTATCTATCTTCGATAATAATGATTTATCTCTGGCACACTGCGACGACTTGTCCTATTATCATTTCTATATCGAAAATTGGGATCTCTGCCTCGACTGTACGTATTATTCGTGGAATATCCGCCATCGTTTTGCCTCACCAACGCATATGTCGTATCTTGTTTCCTAGACTCAGATTGTACTTTTTCATGATCTTCCACTAATTTTAAGAAAGTTTTCAAATCGTCGAAATCATGTGTTCGTACGTAATATTTGTAATCGGGATTTAAATTCTTATATATCATATTTAATTATTTCTTCTTATTGTAGCCTCCATGTCTTTTCATCATATTCTGCATTTTTAGCATATAATCTTTTCCTTTTTCATTAACCTTTTGTTTCCTTTGGAAAATTTCGTCTTCCAAGCTTTCTATATAATTTTCGGGAAAACAAAACGCTTTGAATTCCGTTAAGAAAGCTGTCCAGGACGTACAATATTCTCTGTTTACCCGGTACCATATGCTCGCTTTATCTTTTAACAGTTCAGGTATGGCCCGCAATAATACTTCTTCTTCGGTCTCATATTCTCCCTTCAAATCGATCAACCTTTCGATAAACAGTATCGCTTCTTGGTTAGACTTCCCATTATAGAATATTTGACATTTTTGGGATTTGATTAAGAAGTTCACGTGTTTCCTTCGCATTTGAATTTTGAATCGTTTGTCTGGTCTCACGTCTAGGGGTTTGTACAGGCGTTGATTGATTGTTCCAAACTGTTTCTACGAATCTTTTTAATCGTTTCCGTAAATCATCTGCCTTCCCTTTCGTCTCTACATTCCATTTTTTAAGTTCATTGATTAATCCGTTACGATCCAATTCGTTGATCCATTCAATGCGCGAATTTGTCATTTCAGTTTCTACTTGTATTTCGTCGACTTCCATACTCGTAAAAAAAATCTAACACTTATAGAGACCTATCTATGATACTGGAGGATACTAGTAGTATCTAAGGATATAAATCCTTCCTTATAAAAACCTATCTAATATCAGCAAAACAAATATAGTAATTTAACAACCACTTGAAATCATCAGTGGTTTTTTTTAAATTTGACATTCAACGAAGATGACTCTCGGCGATCAGAAATAACGACGAAAACACAATTTTCTTTAACTTACAAAGATCTTTAAACGATTCTCGTGTGACTAAAAATAGCCCCTGTTCGGGCGCCAAAAATCTATAACGTTGCTTTTATAGTTTTACAGTAGTTTATAACTATTATGCTCAGGTGACAAACAGTGGAGTAATTCCAAGGTTCAATAAAAGTCAATGAGAATAATTTAATTTAACAAAGTTTATTTAACAAGTACACAATGGTAATCCAAGACACAGTTTACAAATTGTATTAACGAATCAGTTTAACGAATATTCAAACAAATAAAACAATACCATTTAAGGGGGTGATGACTATCCTGACTTTGATCAAACCTAGCAACCTTCACTATATGAATCGAATATCCGAATGTAGTTTATTATCACAAACGTTCAAGGGAAAGATATGATGAATTAGGCGCTACCCGTTACACCAACTTAATTTCTTAATGACTTTCGATATCTCAACTTTACCGTAGATATCGACTAATTGGACACACGTCCCTTCGACAATAGAAACACAACTGTCGTTACAACAATGAAAAATCTGACTTATGTCACTTTGGCACTTAATTGACAGCTGTCATTTCGATAATCGATTTGACATTTAAACGACTCGGGCTTGTCACTTTGACAGAAAAGCACGCGACGTTAAAATATTGACATCTGTCACTTTGACAGGAAAAATACGCGGCGTTAAAATATTGACACCTGTCACTTTGACATTAAAAATACGCGGCGTTAAAATATTGACACCTGTCACTTTGACATTAAAAATACGCGGCGTTAAAATTATTGACACCTGTCAATATGAAATTCAGTTAACGTGACGCTTGTCACTTTGACAACAAAAAATACACGGCGTTAAAATATTAATATAAGTCCGTGACGTCTACGGCTCAGATACTGACGCTTAACGCATAAAAATTCTCCAGCTTGTGGTAGCGGCTGTGGACGTACACAATTGGACCAACACACCTGTCAAGCGTTCCTCAGATCAGGCTTGAGCTAAGTAGCTCTCTCAGCTCTGAGTTTCGCACGCTTAGACTGGGTAAGAAGGTCACGAAGTGTACGTCGTCTCTCGGACTAGGCTTGATTCGAGAACCCCACTAGTCCGAGTCTCTCACTACCAAGCTGGTGACACTTATGCGATGTCACGACAATATCTGAGGTTATGGCGTCACGAACCTTTATTTATTCACGGCGATATGAGAATGAAAGAATGAGCTCGTGCATCGGCTTTTATAGTAGTGGGTTGCTAGGTCTGTGCATTTTCGTAGTTACCGATATCCTATGGATATCGGTTGATGATTTGTTCGTAATGATGAATCCCGTTTACTCCTGTTAGTATGTACTAACCTTTGATTAAAACTGATAATTAATAAACAAAAAGGAATTCATCGTTACAATATATATACAGGGTGTTACAGTGTCGTGCGCCATGAAGACCATTATGTGTCCACTCCTCCCATAAATGCTCTGATTTAATCACGATATACGGCGATAACATAGTTCCACTTGCAGTAACAGAAAACATTCCTAACGTTGCTGCTCTCGATGAATCCATTATTTCTGTGGAATATTTACAAAATCTTCGAACCAATACTTTCACATTTCTAGGGTTGACTGCAAAGTTTGTCTAGTCATAATTTACAAGATTCTCGGAGGGTACGTCATGTAATGTCTCTTATAGGTTCCTGAAATATTCTTTAATCGCTTATACAGATACGTTGGCTCTACTCCTTTCTATATTAGAACACAATTTTTGTTATAGTTCAGTATTTCTCTCTAGAAATTTTGTTATCCAGTTAAGTGTGTACCCGTGTGTGTCCGTGACTGATACGATTTTTCTAAAATTACTCAGTGTGGAGACTTGAAAGTTTAGGCATACGATTTGATGGGCGTTATTGAATATTAGTGAAATTGGTGCAACAGAGAAAACGTTTCAATACTGTTTCAACCTAAATTTTCTAAATTTTACAGCTCTGCACCACTCAAAGTTGTAAACTTTTAGATTTTGTTTAAATCTGTGCCAAAATGCTCCTCCTAGTTATTAATTGTAGCATACATAAGTACTACAAAAGGCAAGAGCACATACATGCATTTCATGAAATAAATATTGCACATACCTTTTTATTTTAGGTTAACGGTATTAGCGTAGGCTTGTTAAATGTATTTGTTGCTAGATTTTGTCCAGCTTCAGTAGGAACTTATATGATCAGTTCGTTTCCATTGTTGAATATTTAATGAGAGAGCTGTGTTTATTGCTCTATTCAACAAAGTACCCATTTGTAGGGCTAACGATGGAGATTTGTAACTTGAACCGTTGATGTATACCCTGCAACATCTTTGGTTGTGTTAACAAGAGTTTTCATTTCGAAGACATAAGGATTTGTTCCAATGCTGACTTTGGATTTGTGTCATACATTCTCACTTGAATTAACATACGGTGCAAGTCGTCGCATATGTCCCTTTCTTTGTGACTATGTAAATATTTTCTAACAACCTCTCATGTTATTTTGTCTCTTTTAGCCAGATATATCATCAGCCCTTAATTTGTTTAACAATCCACTTATTTTGAGGGGATCATTGGGTCCAAATGGACCAGCCATTAAGTTTTGTTCTTCAATTTAAGATTTAATTTAAAAAAACGCGATTTTCGCTTGTAGATGGTTGTTGTGCAGAAATATTGCCCATTTGTAGATGGTTGCTGGATATAGGAACGGTCCAGAGTTGTATTGGTTTGGTTTGAAGTATAAGGAGTTCCAGCAGTATATGGGAAATACAAATAAAGTATATTTTCTCAATGACAGGTAGAAATAGCAGTGTTACATAACATACAAGTTCCCGTATCTTTTACGGACGTTAATCATTTCGTAAATGGTTTCGAAGCGGACGAAAGTATAACGATGGCAATGTTGCGGTGATTTGTTGTAGCGTCGGTAGAATGCGTTGGGTACCTCTTTGCCACGCATCAACCTCGGATAAATAACAAGTGACAATAAAGGACCCATCGCAGCACGCTGAAGGATTCTAGTGGTCTATCTTATATAAAATCTAGCGTAGTATGTGCCAATAGAGTACTAATTGTAATTAACCCAGTTCACCACGCTGAAGGCCAATGCCAGAAGAGCACTGGTTCGTCTTGAATTTTGTCGTGCTTTCATATCCGAAGTCCTACACATGTGACCCACTGGGAGCGTTTGCTACTTTGGGTCTGTGGGTAGATTTCGAATATATCGGCGATTTATCATTAGTGGGTACGTGTGCAAAAATGCCGGGTACACGGAAATCTAGTAATGTGACATGAATTTATGAATGCCTCATTACACCCCTCGTACTTCGTAAAAGAAAAATCCAAAATCAAACAGTATATAGAAAAAACAATTTTCAATAGAAACAAATACAAAGCAAATTTCAAAATTACATAGAATCATCATTTATAATCATCATTAACATCATGCGGCAGATGACTTCAGCTTTTAGGGCCGCTTAAATCATAAAAGAAAGAACATCATAAATACATAGTACAACAATTTGAAGAAAATATATCAAAATAAAATGCATGGAAATTCAAATATTAACAGTACATTTCCAAAAATACATTACAAAACATTTTTAACATGTTAATCGTGTATGGAAAGACTGGCCAGTTTTTTCGAATACACATGAGGGATATAGAATAAAGGTGATCTAAGTACATATTTAACACTTCTGAGATAATAAAGGGCAAAGTGTTTTGAATATTAAAAAATCACTTAAACACTTAAGAAAATATGTGCCCCATAGTTTTTTTAATCATAAGAAAAATGCTCGTTAAAATATAAATGCACCATCTTTGTTAAAAACTCAATTTATTGTTGAATTTTTCAGAAAAATTTACTTAGACCCCTTTTAAAACATATTCTTTATAGAATTTTGCAAACAGCAGAAAAGATAAATATTTGAGAACTAAAAGAAAAGCTATGTGTAAAAATATTAATGAAATCTTTGCATTCTTTCGATAACCTGAATTCTGGTTATGCTGGCAAATTAAAATCCTAAAATAAATTTGCATATCTTATTTCAAAATTCTCATTCAACAATTAGCATCTACACAGTCCCCTACGGCCATGCAGATTAAACTAGCATGTACATAACCCCCTACGGTAATGAAGATTCAGTTAAAAATGAGAACAAAGGCCCAAAATGGATTTATTTACCTACCTTGTCTTAAAAATTTTTCATTCTAATGGATTGCATTGTCATGAAATCTATCATTCTGTTTTTGGAAATGCTTAGCCTTTGAAACGTTTTTCTTCCTTATTCTGAGCTCATCAGAAAGGCACAAAGCCACTAATAAAGATGTTCCATGCAAAACTAAGACAATTTCTATGAATAAGTATGAAAAACTATATCTGACATTGACTGATAAAAACAGCAGATCTTCACCTATCTATTAGCTAACTAGGATTGGAGCCTATATACTCTATGCATGTTTAAAAGTGACTTATTATTTGTTTGCTTAATTGTATTAAAACATGTTCTTTATAGTATTTTGCAAACAGCAGAAAAAATGACTATCTATGAGAACTAGAAGAAAAGCTGTGTGTAAAAATATTAATGAAATCTTTGCATTCTTTCGATAACCTAAATTCCGGTTATGCTAGCAAATTAAAATCCTAAAATAAATTCGTATAATTTCCTATTTGAATTCTCATTCAACAACTAGCATCCCCACAGTCCCTTACGGCCATGCAGATTAAACTAGCATCTACATAACCCTCTACAATAATGAAGATTCACTTATACAGAAGTTATTATTTATTCAGTAATGCTTTCAATAACATCAAATTTCAGATTATATAAAAATTGATTAACATTTACTTATGCAAAATTTTTCTTCATATTATCATTTATCGTTTAACTTGCGTCTCTTGGTAGTTGATTCTCTATCGATTTCATTATAATTCTCGGTTATGTTTTCGATACAATTGTACTCATTACTACAATCTTGTATTATATCCTGTTCGTCAGATTCTAACAGCTCCTCGAGTGCAGCAAGGGTCTCACTGTTCTCGCACGTTTCACCGTGACAGGAGGCACACAATCTCGAGCATTTGGGGCCCTGTTTGCGGCACCCACAGCGATTTCCGGCACAGCCACCTTCGCAAGAGTGCGTTATTTTCTCTAAAATTTTTTCTGGATACAGGAGTTCCAACGTTTGGATAGGATGCAAATCATCTGTGGTTCTTCGCCAACCAAAATCAAAGACATTTATGGAGTTGTTGCCTAACCACACTTGAAGTTGGTAATAAACGCATAGGATTTGTTGTTGTGCTGCACCGCTCGTGGGTGGTAAACTTTCGTACGTCGATTTTTTTTACAGCGCAGCGCGCGTACTGATGATATCGCAATTCTTGCAAATTAAAAGTGCTTCCAAGTTTTGCAGACCACTGCGAAGCAAACTTTACATCTCCCTTACCGCTGTACATCTGTATAATCAGCTCTTCTCCACTTTTAAATAATTGTTATATACAAGGAGGCGACAGATAAAACGTTTACGATAAATCAATCAGCTTTTTTTCGGTCTGAAAAATTTTATTTTTGCCCTGATTGAAAAAAGATGAGGTAGTGTCACAGCCCGTGAAAATATATAAGAAGCCAATGTACTCTCGTAAATTGGGGTAATTGAAACTATTAATATTATACCAATCTTTTTGCCACAGCTTTGATTTACCCTTACACGTGTTTTTTTGGAAATACAAATGCATATGTTGCCTCGTACTGGCTTGCAATTGTGTCATTAAAACTAACAGGTCTGTCATTACCAACAATAACAACTGTTTTTCCGTTTAAAATTCGGTTTCCTTGATGACTGTGTTTATTATTTCCAATTCGCAATTTTCGCTCTGTATTTCCCGTTAGCCATTAATTTATTGCAAATTAATGTTATCAGTTGTGATTTATTATTATCACTCGAAAAGAAATCTTTTTGCGACACTACGATTTTTCTATTCAGCTCGATTTTAAATGTACGACCGGCCGTGAAGCGCTTTCGCCTCGAACGTTCAGCTGATTTTGTACCATCATCACAATCGTAGCCATCAAAAATTAAACGATTAAACGAATTTACCTTATGTAAAGTTCAATCGTAATTATATGAGAGCCTCGTTCAAGATGATTGCAGTAAACGTAGTACCTTAACTTCCTACCTGTGATGCCACGAATTTTAAAAGCCTATCTTGATAAATGTGAACAGCCTCCCTTCTTTCCTCTGTTCACCTCTCTGACTCGTCTGCGCCCTGTTCTGCATAACTTTTAAAGCCTCCTAATGTTATATAAAAAATGCTTTTCTATATTGGGGTAAATGTTAGGGAAAAAGAGGGTGGGTTGTAATCATCTTGAACGAGGCTCCCATATGAATAAATTTTTGGATTTGAATGAATATTTCTCCTCATTTCACGCTACCATATTGTTATGGACATTTTCCGCCATGTCTCAGTACAATTAATTGCTAGGCAAATGATTACCCTCTTAAAATAAGAATAACCGAATTGGTTATAACTCGGTCAACTTTGTACTAGGAATTTAGTTGTCTGATCAGTTAAGTACTGAAAGAAATCTCAAGTACTACGTGACACATCTCCCACACCCAAGAAAGCTGGCCTCCAGCTACCATTAAATTTCTATTCTGGGTCGTCTTAAGGTACCTTAGAATATTGGAAATAATAACATTTTTCTTAGCTGCTGTATCTAGGAAGGCTCTTACCTTTACATAGCAAGGAACTGTTATTATGTCATGATTCTGTATGCTAGGGGTGACCGCTTTATTGGCAAGGACGGTGCTGGGGCTTAGTCTCGTCGTCCATCGGCGTCTATTTTCAGAGCATAAAATGGCAAAGTGGCCCGCTCGGTTGCATTGGAAGCACCTTGGTCTCTAATCGTGGAACTTGGTATTGGGGGAAATCTTTGCTGACGTGGGTTGTTTCTTTTATCGTTATATTGTTGACCCCCTGGTGGTGGTTTCGTGGACCTGATTCATATCTGCGGTCTATACTTGGTCCTGATCTGCCCCAATTGCCTTGATATCTACCTGTTCTTTGGTAGTTATTCATGATTTGGTAGTACCTGTTCCTGCCTGTTGTTTGTGGTACAGCTTGTTCTCTCTCATGTCTGCCTTTCTGTGGACCTCCGTTTCATTGTCCGCACATGTGGTGGCACTTTATTTTCACTGATCATTAGTGTATCTAGTGAAATACCCGTTTCACATGGTGTGGAGATGTCTTCGAGCTTCCTTATCATCTTTTTATCTCAGTCTCCCCCTCTAGAATTAGCCTATAAATTCTATACACATCCTTATTCATCCTATTTTCGAAGAATTTTTTAAATTCTACTTTGAATGCTGGATCATAATCTGCAGATATAGTCTGGAGCTCGAAAAAGTAGGCTCTAATTGACTGGTTCGGGCGCTGTTTTGTTTCGTACATTTTTTTCTCCAGCAGCCTTGTCACATCATTACCACCAAATTCTTTTAGTAAATCGTCCTTGACATCTGCCCATTTCCTCTCGTGATTAATAGAGTCCGATGTGTAGCGGTTAAACCATTGATCTGCAGGAACGTACCCAAATATGTTATCATCAAGTTATTGTTCCAACTACATGCTACTGCGGTCCGTTCATAATTTTTTTACAAAATTAACGTTTCCCGAACATGGGTCAAATGTTGGACACAGGAATTTTGGGACGGCTGTGCCCATCTGTAAGAAAGAAAAATTAAATTTGCAATACTCGATATTCTGCTGTAGCACTCCTGGTTTCAAACATTTGGAAACGATTTTTGTTCTGTAATAACTTTTGGAAACAAAAAAAATTATTGTAAAACCTTCTTTATATTGTCTTTTTACTAGTTGGGAATGAAATTAACTGCATATTTTACTTGAAAAAATAAAAATGAAATTAACTAATGATTGTAAATTCTATTTTCATGGCATCTTTCCTTCTTGAGCAAGGCAATAGCCTAATCTATCCTAAAAACCCCTTCTAACATTAGACAGCATGTTAGGTGTAATACTTTGAAAAACCTCCAAAGTTGTTGCTCATAGGTCTTCTAAAGTATTAGGCATGTTTTCGTACCCCTAAAAAAAATCGTTGGGTGAAAGATATGGCGATCTTGCTGGCCATAAAATGGTTCCCCTGCCTATAATAAGTCGGTTTGGAAAAGTGTTATTTAAGTATTGTTGGACCAAATCGGTATTATGTGCAGGACAATCATGTTCAAACCAAATATCGCCAAATCTTTCCCCCGCAAGCCGACGAATTTCCGGGACAATTTGTTGCTGCAGTAAAGTCAAGTACGTATCGCAATTTAGATTTCCTTCTATGAAGAAAGGACCCAACATGTGTTCTCCTAATAGTCCTGCCCAAACATTTAATTTTTGGGGATACTGGGTGCGCAGTGTGTAAAACCGGTGTAAATTTTCCCTTGACCAATACCGAACTCTGGATCGACTGTGTCGGCCTAGCAATGGAAAACTTGACTTGTCAGTGAAAATGACATTTCGAGTAAAAATTTCGTCTCTACTTATTTTTTCCATTACTGTCTCACAAAGTACCATGCGACGGATATTATCTGTGAGTAAAATTTAATGGGGATTTCTTCGCTTTATAGGAGCGATATCCATTATTCTTTAAAATTCGTCTAACTGTCGTGACACTCGAATTTACTGCATCTGCAATTTGCCGTCTGGAAAGTGTCGGTTCCTGAAGGGCTGTGGCGCAAACCATTATTTCCAACATTTCCCTGTTGGGTATAGGAGGCTTTTTGTGATATGTTGGACTTAGACATGCTGCTCAAACTTCTGAATAATTCTGTGTACCGTTGATAAAGAAGGGGTCGGCCTGCCTTCAAACGTTGCATATAAATCTCGTATTCGCCTCACCGTATTATTTTGGTGATGTCATTTAATAATTTGTTTCTTTTTCATCAAGTTGGTATACCTTTATTATTAATTTTATAAGAATATTAATTTATGTTTAAGAACTCATCAGTTGTTTCTGTCGCCAGCCTAGTCGGGAGCGAAATGTGTTATTAGTGCTGCGATTAGCTCCACCCCGTCACCGTGTTAGAACACCCGGGCGATAGTAAACTATTCATATTGCTTGTCGTGCTCCTAGCAGTGTGGTTTCATCGGTATATTTAACTATCACATTCATCACCTTCATCATCCCCGGGGGGGGGGCGGGGGGAGTTTTGCCACGCAGCACCCCCGTATGCAATTTTTCAGTTATAATTCACAGGTTATGCTGGCAAGTTACAATCCTAAAATGAATTTGTCTAATTTCTTATTTGACAATTATCATTCTAATACTAGCATCCACACAGTCCCCTACGGCCATGCAGATTAAACTAGTATCTACATAACCCCCTACGATTATGAAGTCTCTAGTTTTCTTGTCGACACACACAAGGGATATAATGTCCAAGTAACGCTAAAGATTGAAGGTGGTTTTACTATGTTCCAACAGGGTAGGTAAAGGCGTACGACAATAGCTGGACAGGGCGAAATTCAAGGTGTCCGTCCTCCAATGAAGAATTTCTCCAAGAAAAGTGATAACATACAAGCGGTTTTCCAGCCAAGATTCCGAGGGGTAAAGGAAAAAAACCCTAGAAATATATTTTTTTCATTGCCTCATTTCCCTGGTTGTTTATTTTATTTATAGATCAATGGAACAGCAATATTAAATGAAATGAAAATAATTTCGATAAGTTTATATCTTTTCGTGAAAAGTCCTAAAGCAATTGAGAGGATGAAAATTAGTTTACATACACCAGAGACATGTGGTATTTTTTTTTGCAAATTTTACATCTATTTAACTTAAAGGAATCTGGGTAATGTACTACTAATGTATCTCGTGGAATACTTTCTGGAATATTTCTGAATATAACTTCGTTCAGTTTTGGATGACCCATCAAAGGTCTCTTACATTCACTAGGAAATATGTCTCAACTATACTTCTGATGAATGCCAGAAAATCTAAATTCGTTGGAGTCTCTTCATAAGAATCATTGGATTTTTTCATGTTTTTACCTTGATTACGATATATAATGCAGGAATTGCTGAAAGAAGATGGGTAAATATTTGCCACCACCATTTATTATTTCTCAATCTCTATAATTCGATTTATTTTGGTCCATCAAATCAGTTCCTCACATGCTATTGTTGTACATACTTATGGCATGGGAGATATGCCCACATTTATATATTTTTGCCAGCTGCAGAATATCTGCGAGCAGATTCTCTTGGAGCAACTCCATACCATTAGAAGCATTCACATAAGATTTCGTTGAGCCTCTAACACTTTTATTCATGGACTTTTTTTTAAAGGACAATTTTCTATTCTATTTTGTCACACAGTACCTGTACAACCAAAGCCGTAAACAGACAGTTTTCTTAGTAAAGGCAAACCTGTAAAAAAATTGTCTATAAAAAAATTATACTTTCTACTTTTCTTTGAGTTTTTCTGAAAATGTCACTACTGATACTCCCAAACCCATTTCTTCATTGACCAACACGGTACCTTTAACTTGATAAGGTTCAGTACGTATCAAGTACCCATTCGACAGATTCATAGACCAGAATTTAAAACCGAATCTGATTGGTTTACTCTGAATCCGTTGTTTTTCAAGAATGGCGACTGTAGTAGGGCACTCATCAACATCAACATCTTTTTGTGGAGGTACATTTTCGAGAAATTTTTTATTTAGTTGATTTACTTGTTTTAACAAATTGGTCATTCTGTGCTAAATTTGCATTATCTGCAAAATGTAGATTCTTTCAGTATATCCCGAAATTTTTTTCTAACCATAGCTTGTGCAATCGCGTGATTTCGAAGATCGGTATTTAAATTCCAGCTCATATCACGACGGAGTCTTGTATTATATCCTGATATCATAAGACATGCAAATAACTTGATCTCCTCAAGTGATACCTCAAATGAAGTGTTTGCATCTACTTGTTGGGCATAGAGGATAGTTTGGTCCTTAATATATTCAAAAAAAGGATTATCCTAAAATGTCTCGAAGAGCTCTCTCTATAGGCCATTTTATTCCACTCTGCTCATCATTTTCTGAATCAATATTTTGTGGTTGTGCAATATCCTGTGGCTGTGACGGAAGATCACAAATTACCCAAGTATCGATTATTTTTTTTCTTTTCATTTTTTTAGTCAAACGTTAGACTTTTGAAACATTTAGAACCGGAACATCCTCTTCCTCATCGCTACTAATGGTGTATGATTTTACAGTTGACCTTTTGGGTTGATTCCTCACATTGGTATCTTTAGATATTCCTTCTTCATCACTGCTTGTCAATCCACATCTTGAAAATTTTCTCTTGTTTGAACTACTGTCAGCTTCCTCATTCATAACGTCTTCTGAAACTTCATCGGCTCCAAAAAGAGAAGCTTCTGCTGGCGCACCCAGAACTGTGCTTGTCGGTTTATCGGCAAAATTTCCATTATTACTTTCTGAATCTGAGTTGTCCGAGTCGCCATCTGAAAAATTTTCAAATTTTGTGTTTTCGAATTTGTAACTGATTGAGACTATTCGCCGAAACAGTACTTTCAGACCCATAAAATGTTTTCCCGTCCTTTTTCTAAAAGTGAAAAAAGAACACATGAATCGCCAAGTTCCATAAAAGGAACATGATAAATTTGACGTCTAATAAACAACCTAACCAAAATATTAAATTTTATTGCAGAAAACACTCTTCAGTAAATGCAGTTTAACAATATTTTACTAAAATATACTAAAATACTATTAACACTTGCTACCAGAATGAGAAAAAAATAACAGTTATTGGAAACAGGAATGATGTGAAAATGAAATTTACCAAAACTCGTAAACACACAAATTTCATTTAACTACCAAATATCTGGTTAGTTAGGTCACACTAAATACATCTACGGCTTATTTATTGACATAATTAGCGACATATATCAGTGAAGGGCCAAGGCCAAACCAACACATGTTCGATTTCTGGAACATGGCTGCGAAGAGTAACTAGAGTAACACTGCTTTAGTAATGTTATAATAACGTAAAAGAACAGTTTATGGAAAATCGTAGTCAGTTTTATAACGCCTAAAATTTCAGTAATACTTTAACCCCACTTACTAAGGTTCAATATAGAGCATGAGACTGATTCGTGAGCGTAGATACGTGCTTGACCAACTGACAGACCTGTTACATCCTCTTATCTCTTGACTTATCTACTTGAAACTCACGAACTTGATCCAAGCAAGTATTTTGTTAAAACCAGATTACACACCATACTTAATAAAAAACATATGTAACAAAAACAGGGTATATTAAAAATTTACTGTTTACAAAGTGTCCAAAATTATTTACCAAGTATGGTTAATTAGTAGGATAACTTACATCAAGCTTGATTTCAACCTAGATGTTAAATTTGCAACATGAAAGAGAATTAAACATAACTCTTAAGGTAAAGCATTAACATACCATTCAAAATTAAATTCAAATAATTTTACCAAGATAGAAAGAAGATAGGACTTATATTCGAAAGCCTCCAGGAATAAACAATACAAACATAGATAAAAATGCGATACTATCGGCTTATCAACATAACAATAAACTACACAGATAAATTAGGCAATTAACATATTCATTAATAAACTAGTAATTAAGCACCTTCCGCGATACAGTCTACAGCTAGGTGACAAGAAAACTGGAATGTTACACCTTATCTCCGGTAAAATGCCATAAATTGACCACAAGGTCACAAACATGAAATCGGGAGCCCGAACTATTTAGTTAATGTCTAACCGAAGTATTCAAAAAAACGTAATAGACGTGAGTCTCTTTGTTATGACTAGTCTGGTTGAAAAGTTAAAAACTTACATTTCTGGTTGCTGTACCACCTTTATTTCACAAACACAGTTTCGTGAGAACGACGCGTCTCAACAAGTGTGAGTCTCAATGGCACTACCACTAGTATGTCACGATACTGTCCACTAGTACGCAACTTAATCCATTTTACAAAGCATTAATTTAAACAGTTTTGCTTTTACACAATATAAGTTAGATACTACATTTCATTTCAAAAAGTACTTTCGTGAAACAGGCACTTTGTTGCACAAATATCAAATTAACTTGAAATCATTTTTACTTTTTACACGGTAAAAGATTTCCTACAAACTCTCGAACATAATTTCTACAATAGTAAATTACTATTTTCTTAAACGGAAAATAGACCAAAAACGTAAATTCGCAAGCACTTAATTGTGTTCGTTCTGAATGACAGCTCATAACACAATCATCTCCCCTTGCCTCAGGTGAGACAACATCTCTCTCGATGCCCGGCACCGCATGATACAAAGCAAACCCTTGCACCGCAAAAAAATGTAGATGGCGACCTTTTTTAATACCTGAATACCATTTACGTTTTACGAGCGTACAAAACAATTACTAATTTAAACATATTTTTATTTAATTTAATGTACTGAGTGCTCTTCGACAAGTTTCTTATTAGTTTCTTTTATCCTGTTGGTTCTAACGGTTCCTACTACACCAATGCTCTTTTCTTTTAAAAATGTGATTGTTGGCACAGACGTAAAGGGATTGTCTAACATTTTGTGATTGAGTCCCTCTAGTCCTTCACACATTCTCACTACAGTATCAGCAATTATCTTTAATTCAGTCTTTTGTTTATCTGCCGAAGATTGACATATTTCAAACGTTGATACGTAACCATCAGCTGATGCTCTGACCCAGGCCTTGAGGCCCCATATCTTCGGCTTGGATTTTATATATTGTTTGCTCCTTCTTCTTCCTTTGAAAGGAATTATCATTTCATCAATAGTCAAAAATTCTGTTGGTAGTAGCAGTAGAAAATGACTGACAGTATTTCTAACATGGGTTGCACTTTCATATATGAATCTTTACAATTCTCTGGGATATCATCAAGTATCTCTTTATTTCTTTATATCGTTTTAGTGACATTGTGTTAGATTAGATATGAGACCAAAATTTAGGCCAGGGCTGGAGGACTAATACATACGTTGAGTCGGATATTTTATATAGGTTACAATTATATTGATAGCGATAAATAATTTTATTTCGGGAAGTCACTGAAAATGCGTGTTTTCCACATTGAACTGCATAACGAATAGTCTGAGTTGATATAAGCTCAAAGATTTCTTCTGGAAATAGCTTTATGAAAAACGAGTAAGGTGTTTCTCCATCAATATTAAATTTATGTAAACCAAGAAAAACTGGTGCCTTATCCGAAAATTCAGTCTTTTTCAGCATACCATTGTGTAGGTGGAGGAGAATTTACAGACACCTGTTGTTGGCATCGCTGTGCTATTTCACTTAGAGGGATGTTATCCCCATCGTCACTATTATGACTGGGCTCTAAGCATTCATCATCACTAGTGTCACTGGGTCCTCAAGAGTCACCATCGTTACCATTGTCACTTTCAGATTGATATTCTGAAAACTCCTCATCTGATTCATCATTACTACACACTTCAATGTCTTCTAAGTCTGAGTCATTTGGATTTCTAATAAATCTCAAAATACAGATTTTCTCCTTTTTAGGTATTTCATCGCCTATAGTGTTCTAAAAAATAAAGTTATGTTGTAATTATTATTATATAATAATTGAATTATTCAGTTTCAAAAAACACACTGTACACTAGGGTGGGCCGAAAATGACCTTTTTTAAAAAAATTGAAAATCGAACATTGCAATACCCATCAAAAGTTGCCTTTCACTGTGGAAAGTCCATGTGTTTTTTTTTAAATTTAAAAAAAAATATCTACAGCCCTCTACTACCCTTTAATGACAAAAAAAAAATAAAAATAAAAATGAAAATCGCAATACCCGTCAAAAGTTGCCTTTCACTGTGTATAGTTACCCTGATTTTTTTTATTTTTAAAATGATCTCTTGAGCCCTCTACCACCACTAAAATGGTCTTTAAAAAGAAATTAAAATAAAATTCGCAGTACCCATCTAATGTTGTGTTTCACTGTGTATAGTCACTGTAATCTTTTTCAAATTTTTTAAATATTTTTTTCACCCTTCTACCACCCTTTTAATCATGCCTTCATTATGTAAAATTTGTACTTTCGTACCGAAGTAATAATAATAATCAAATTTAATGGACATGTGTCTAAAACAATTGAAATTAATCAAAGCATTTATTAAAGAGCAAACATAAACAAATAATTTTTAATTTAACATAACACAAAAAAGTAAACGCTAGTATTTTTCGTACTTCAACTTAGGTAACTTTAAATTGTCCTTTATTTTCAAAAGTGGGAATAATCTCCTTTGATTTTATTCTTGAACGGATAAGGCCATCTCTGGATTCCGGACCTATAACTAAAGTAGATGACTCCGTAACCAATTTCACACATCTCTCTACGGTTTGAGTATGACACGGAAATTTGGAAGTCAAAGTCTGGAATCACGGCATCATTAATCAAACGCTTGAGGTCATCATTTGCTATGTCGGCCATAACTGGTGGTGGTGTTATTTCGCACTCATTCCAGTGGATTAAATCAAAATATTCCGTAGCACTAAAGTTCAATTCCGGTATCACAAAATGTCTTACTGTAGTTGTCTGTTGATAGGCTTGTCTGGCTTTAAGAATTCTTCTTAAAGATAGTTCTCGTACCCACCGACGATTATCTCTTAACATACAGAGAAGGAGATTCTCGGGGTGAATAAAATACGCATTTCTTTGAATTACTTGGTCTATAATACTTTTTAGATCTTCTCTTAAATACCGTGATTGTTCAATGGTCTTAAAAACATGCAAACTACCGTGTGTTGAATTTGAGTTAAGCTTTATGTGGAACCACATTACTGCATAAACTTTAATTATAAATTCGGCAAGATTTTTAAGGTTTGCTGTTGGCTTTTCAGTTCCAGCATAGAGGCGAAGTACTCTATTTGCCATTGTGAGCCATCTTGAATGAGCTAACTTGCCAGGGTTACGATTTGCTAAATTTGAATGGAAGTCGCCACTTGATATGGCCTTGCAAATATCGTATAGATACGATTGATCTGAACTTAATTTACTAGACTCTATTGTCAATTCTGGCAATTCACATTCAATTCTGGTAAAGTTTGCAATTGGGAGAAATTCGCATTTTTCTAATGATTTTCGAATTTCTCCAGAGAATTGACGGGGTCCTGTTGTAGCGCCATCTAGGAATTGGAATAAATGCCTTAAAGGTAACTCGTTTGCGTGTAATTGGCAGATAAACCATTGTAACGGACGCTTAAGTTCAGTTTCGATATATCTGATTACACCATTTTTATGGCCAGTGTTTACAACAGTACCGTCACTACCAATCGCTACCAAATTCCCTAGATCTATATTATTTATAGCTAAATAATCTATTATTGCTTTTCCAATCGACTGAGCCTTGCCTGTGGCTGGAGTAACATGACCTATGTACAGAGAATTTGGTTCTTCAATCAGGGAAATGTGTTCTCTAGAATAGTTCTCTTATATAATCTGGTACCCTTCCTTTCTTGCATTAAAGTTTTGTCCTTTCTTCCATCGAAGTAAAGACTTTTAATGCTTCTATTTGCAGTGTGGAACTCTTTACAAAACGTATTTCTGGTTTTCTGGCGCACTCTTCTCACTAGGTTTTTGTCGATTACTTTGGAGTTATCATTTTCACTGACAATTCCCACATCTTTCAATACTGCAGTAGCAATGGCAGCGGCCGATCTGTCAGAAATGCCATATTTATCGCATACAATACCTAATGTGGGTAACTTCAGCCTCATTTGAATGCATTCTGATGTTGAAGGTAAATTGACGTCTATTCGTTCGTCCTCCGATGACGATTCAAACTTTGAAGACTTGTCTGATAGTAATATGCTTACTTCAGTAGAACTACCGGGTGTCAAATCATAAGATCTGGATCTGTACTTTTGTCTTTCTGTTTCTCTTGATTGTCTATCTTTCTTGGCAGTTAACTTTTTTGTTTCTGCACGATCAATATTTCCTACAGTCATCTTTCTATATGATCTTTGATCCAAAAGAAAATTTTGTTCTTGAATCGGCACTTTTCTTAATTTTTCGCATTTACATGCAGAAAATTCGCATTTACATGCAGCAATGTCGAATAATTTCTTCGAACAGTCTAATTTACAACTATTTACCTTTGACTCATATTGTGTATTCCGTTTGCTTTTCGGGTATCTTATTAGGCTCAAATACTTGCCATGGTACTTGCGTATCAATTGTACGATGCGGTCCCTTGAAACTGTTGGAATTGATGCCATTTTCCAAATATTGTCAATTTTAGGCACAAGTTCATTGCAAACTTCTACAAAACTTGGTTCCTTTCCGCACTGTTTAATTTTATTTCGTACCAAATAAACAAATAACATCGAAGCATTTGTTCAATTGTCGGCAACACAAGGCTGTTTAAATCGATAGGACTACCAAAAATAGGACATTCCACTTTACTTCTTGTTATGTTTAATTTCGGTGCATTCATTATTATAATTTATTCACTACACAAAACAAAATTATTGTATTAATTTTTAAGAACAAATTAGAGACCAGCCTCAGATGTTCAGTGTTCACTGATTAACTTCTGAGTACGTAATAATATTCAAGCTTAGGTACAGCGTATATAACAGACTCTCCTGTGAACATGTCAAAACTTGCAATAACTGATTCATAATAACCTGTTGCTTGTATTTAATGTTATTTTAAGATAAATACTTTGTTTAATATCAATTTTATAATCATAACTTTTATGATTTACATACATATGAAAGTACAAACTTGACACAATTATTAGAGGCGGGATTAAAGGGGTGGTAGAGGGCTGAAGATACTATTTAAAAAATTTGAAAAAATTGGAATGACTATACTGAATCAAATACAACATTTGATGGGTATTGCAATTTTTATTTTTTACTTTTTTTTAAAAGTCGTTAAAGGGATGGTAGAGGGCTAAAGACATTTTTTTTTTAAATTGAAAAAAACAGTGACTCTACACACTGAATGTCAATTTTTGATAAGTATAGCAAATTATTATTTCAAATTTAATTTCTTCGGCCCACCCTACTGTACACATAGGTGTACGTATAATTAAATCTAGTTGCAGTCATACTGTTACATGTAAATCTAATTGATGAAGAAAATATGTGAAAAGAACATATTATTTTACAACTTGACAATTTTTATACAGTATGTCCGGTGATGTGATAGACAAGAGGACAAACGGACCGAAAATGTCATTTTTCGAGGAAAAATTTACTTGCTGAAAATATACGATTGTCGATGAAAAAAATAAAAATTGTATACAGTGTGTCCAAAATGTCAAAAATTCAAATTTTTTGCAACAATGAAGTACCCAAATTTAGTTTTTAGCAAAATGCTATTTAAGAAAATTGTTTCAACTCATCGCATCTTCTAAGATATTGTTTTTCATTAAATTTGGATATCATAATTTTTTTTGTTTTAAATTATTTTTTTAAATAATTTGAAAAGAATTTTTTTGAATAATTTTTTTGCTATAACTTTTAATGATTTTGTTAGTTTACAATGTAAAAAACCGGACAAAGAATACATAATTATTTATTTCAAATTACTAAATAAAACATCATTCATAAAAATAGACCATAACAATTATTATTCAAACACCGCTCCACCATGAAGGACGCATTTTTCCAGTTGGGCTCTAAGATAGTCACAACTCCTGCGCACTTCTTCTAGGGATATTGCTTTACAGCTTGTGTAATTCTTTGTTTTAAAATGTCCACATCATTTGGCAGTGCATTGGCATAAGTTAACTGTTTCAAGCGTCCCCATAAAAACATATCTGCCAACGTAAGGTCGGGACTTATTGGGGGCCATAAAACTGGACCACTTCGCCCGATCCATTTGTGTGCAAATTCCAAATGGATCGAGAGGCAGTTAAACGGATGGGTCACTCATTGATTGCTTTCTCTAGACTACGCAGCTTGTTGAAGATGAGTAAACAACAACTTTCAGATATGCCTAAAGAAGTAATGATTGCATGCGCCCCTTATGAAATTGCGTTAGTGTGGGATAAATTACTCAAACATCTTCAGGATGACATTGATATTTTAAAATACCAGTACTGTCAAGAACATTATTCTCTTGAAGACGAAAATAATGTTGATGTTAACGATGGCCCATCCCCTCGAAAAATATTCTGCTGCTACTGTAAAGTGGACGGGGTGAACGTGGCGTCAAATAATGATATAAATCTATCTCCCTCACCGCCCAAGAAAAGAAGATTAATACAAAACTACTGCTGCAAGTCGCAATAAAGGCACGCACAATCTTCAAAAACATCAGTCATGTCACGCACTTTCACTTTATCAAGTCCTTCAAGCGTACTCAGTGCAGAGTTTTATCCCCCGATTGAACTAGATATGGGCTGTCGATATGGTCTGGGATTAACCGGATTTTATTCATACAATTCTATATTTAATATATAGAGACAAACAATGGTTTTTGCTATAGGACTTCACCGAAAGTAGTTCCCACATTTATCCACATACCATACGGAGTCTATGAAATTGATGAAATATATAATGCAATACTGAAAGCTATGCCAACTAACAAAAATGAAGAAAAAGAAAAATTATTTCAACTGCGAGCAAACAACATAATGAAATGTGAGATACGATCAAAATACGGAATTGACTTTACACAAGCAAACTCTATTGGTAGTCTGTTGGGATTTGAACCGACATATTTAGCACCAAACAAGACTCACGAGTCGACACTCCCCATTGATATAATGAAAGTAAAAATGATACGTGTAGATTGCAACATCATTTCCGGAGCGTATCTGAATGCTCTTAAATCCCACAAACTCTTCGAGTTTGATATTGATGTTGAACCTGGATTGAAACTTACCAGGGAGCCAGCTAACATCATATATTTGTCTGTTAAACCTGAAGGACGCCAGTTTATCGACAACATTACTGTACGCATATTGGATGACAACGGAGATTTAATTAATTTTCGAGGTGAAAAGATTTTTGTGAAGCTAGAATTAAAACAATTAAGAAAAAATGGGGTTTCGATATAATCAGGGAAGATTAGCACATTGCCGATATAAAGTGTTTAACGATAAAAAGAAGGGTGATTGTAGAAACCGATTCATTCAGCGTATACCACTTAAACAGTTAAGACATAGGTTGTCGGCAAAGGACCGTGCATTTCTTCAATCTATTGGATTAGAACTGCGAGAAAATTAACTAATAATGACAGTTACTACATCTAGTGAAAAACTCGAAGTGTTCGACGAACCTGTGTTTGATCAGTTACTTCTCAGTTTACACGAGCAGACATACAAGCCGTACGGGTCGCCATATTTTATAGAAACTCCGATGAAATACGTATCCCTATCAATTTTCAAGATATACTCGACACTGCAGAAAGTTACATCTATATAGAAGGGAAATTTACACCTAACGATGTTACCAAGCGGTATTATTTATCCAATAATGCTTTAGCTTTCCTCTTTGAAGAGATTAGATATGAAATGGGTAGCGAGCAAGTGGCCGTCGTTAGGAAGCCTGGCATCACTACCACAATGAAGACTATGGTATCATATGGGCAAACACATCTGCGATCACTATTAACTACTGGTTGGGGCCTCAGCGAAGAGAAACAAGATATTTTAGATAGTACTAGGCCATGTGTTTAGTGGTAGACTACCTCTTAAATACCTTATGGGTTTTGCAGAAGACTACACCAAAGGTATTTTAAAAGTGAAGCAGGAATTAATTTTAATAATAGCTCGTTCCTTCAAAGATTCCTACATTGGGGAAGTTGATGCAGATTTAGAAATTAACAAAATTGAATGGAAGATTAGACATATTGTGCCTGAGGATAGACAAAAGCTTAAACTGTCAAACGGAATTAATAAAAGTAGTAATAATGGTAGAGTTAAGATGGCTTACCGTATGTGGGATCTCTATGAGCTACCTACTCTGCGTGATACTGCTTCTGATGTCTGAGCCGTTAAAACCACTAACAGTCTTGAGAGACCTCGATACATAATTATTGGATTTCAAAACAATAGTCATTCCAATGATAGAAGCAAAGATGCGACAAAATGTATACATGCAGATATTAATAATATTCGACTATATCTAAATGCGGAAGTATTTCCTTATGAGCGTTGGAACTTAAATTTCGATAATAAACTTGACTCTGCAGCTTACTACGCCTATGAAAACTTCCAGCGTAGTTACTATGATAAAGATATGGGTGAACCTATGATGGATCTTGCAGAATTCAGAAAATCTCCGCTGTTTGTCATAGATTGTTCTCACCAACCAGATGCAACGAAATAGTCTACTGTTGATATAAAGATAGAATTTGAAACTCGAAAGACGAAGTTCCCCGAACAAACTCGTGCATATGCACTTATACTTCACGATACATATTTGAGCTATAGTGCATTGGATGGTTCAGTTCAGTCTGGAATTGCCGGCGCTAAATAAAAATCTTCTATTATAATGGCGTCATTAAGTAACGAATTCCCTACTTTGAGTGTTGACTTACAAGGGTTTCAATATAAAGAAAATATGTTTACAGTGAAAGAGTTGGCTGTGCTGTGCTGTAACACTAATCAGCAAGCACATTACCTTTTCAAGCCACCATATCCTTTTTCATCGCTAACCCGAGGGGAACAGAATCAGTATCGATGGCTACAGAACAACTATCATGGTGGCGTAAAAAGGAGTGATGGATATATTCAACTGTCAGTATTTCCGACGATACTTCTTCGGCTTTGTCAAAATATAGCTAATAATTATGAACGTCATATATCACCACAGGATGTTATAATTTTATGCAAAGGCAGACTAAAGAAAAACATTCTATTGCAACATCTAAGATGGAATAAAATCATAGACCTAGTTGACTGCACCCCCTGCATACCTAGTCTAAAATCATTGACTGTACCAAGATGTATGGAACATATTCAGCCCAATTATAGTCATTGTGCTCTTGCAAACGTTCATTATCTTAATAAATGTATTGTAGATTTAGATATAATATTTCAATAAATATCTTTTAGTATATTGTATTATTTAGTATTAATAACATTTTTTTTAGATATGTATCAGAGAAATAAGAAAATAAAAGTATAATCAAGTAATGTGTTTCAATTATTTCATTTTATCCTTACAATAAAATAGATATAGTTCAGTAATACATTTTTATATACGTATTTCTTATTATTATAAATGTTTCGATGCAAAATGAAAAAACAATAAGTGATTAACTACTAAATAAGTTGTCTACACTTTCTTCATCAAATTGCTCGAGTTGGCATTTTTCAATGACTTTTTTAGGTAGATATTTTTCTATATCATATAAAAAACACTTTAAATCTATTTGTACCATTTGTTCGCAAAATTCTTCTAAATTTAAAAGACCACATGAAAATTTGCCACACAGGTTAACGCCAGCATTATACCTTTCAGAATCTTCCTTAAGACGTTCAACTAGTTCAGGATCGAAATTGACACTTAGATCATAGTTCATAGAATGTAAAGAATCTAAACTTAGGTCACTCAGTTTACAAGACAGTCTATCAATGGCCGAATTAATATCTTCCTCCCTTGTCCACCTTTGTGCCGAATATTGCATCCACATATTTGTTGGTTGTGGTAAAGCTGGAAATTACATAAATAAATTTAGAAATATATATATTTTTTTAATTATAAAATTACTTACATGGATGCTATTGATGGAAAGTAAATAAATTGAATCGAAGTACTTGTGGTACAAGTCTATGATGACAAGACCCTACTAGAACTAAGCCTGATTTGATGTGAGATAATGAGTAATCTAAAAAGATTATATTTTATAATATTTCTACCACAGCCATTATTTTACTATATTCTATTTACTAACTAGATAATGTTTTGAAACTGCGATATATTTAAAAAATAAGTTCGAATTTTAGAAGTGTTCTCGATTTGGCACCGGCATATATGGGAGAACTCTGACCTAAATAAATCAACGCGCATTTACCATCAAATGAATTTATTTCATCTATAATAGGTACACTTAAAAGTTCTACAATACGTTTAGGTAAAAATGGTTTAAAGGTATTATTTGAACCTTCATCAAACAAATGTACGAAAATCAATTTACCAAACTGTATTAACCACCATTATGTTCTTTATGATGTAAATCTTATTTAAAGTTAATGATGAAATGGGTTTTTGTTCTAAAACCTCTACACGTCTTCAATTATACGTTCATTAAGGGCTGATAAATTGATATTGGTATTCATATTTGAACGGTTATGTATAGTGAAAGAATGACAAATAATTATATTACAGAATTTAACTGACTTGAAATACTCAAGATCACAGCACTACTCACTTATTAACGATCCAAATCTGGTAATACTAAAACCTTAATTAGCTTTGCTGTACCCATGACTTCCATTGGTACTAAAATCGATCCATTACTTGACAATCTACTTCCATTGGCTAACGTACAAATAGGTGAGTCTTCCATATCAAGTTTTAAATTTAAGTGTTGCAATATCCTCCAACCTTTTCTTCCGACAACGGTCCTGGTTGCTCCACTATCCAACAATCCTAACAATTTTCTTTCCAAAAATTGACACTTCCAAATAAGGTCTTTGATCATTCTCTACATGGCTTGAAATATAATCTAAAATAATTTTTTGTCGAGAAAATTTTGCTTCGTCTGAAACACTAGAAAGAGTGGTCGCACACGAGTCCTCCTCTAATCGACCTCTTAATGGCTCGCATTTGCGTTTCCCGAATCTGGCTTTTTACATTTTGGACAATCATACTTCGTCACATTGGGAGTTCCACATTTAAAACAATATTTTCTTCTTGGTTGCCGACACTGACGTGTATGGTGACCTTTCGCACGACAATATTCCAACATGTGAAGGCCCCTCTACACAATGGCCCATCACAATGGGCCATTACGATGGCCAATCATCGGCCATCGCCATGTGAGGCCATTGCTACCGTCCATACTGTGGCCCATCTTCGAGTATCACGGTAGTCGAGGATGGACCTGGACGCTGATACGGTTGCGGCTTCTGTCGTTTATCTACTTAGCACATATAACTATTACTTACATGTGCACAACAGAAAAGTAATTAACAAGAAATGGCGAAAAAGAAGGTGGTGGATGTTAAGTATTCACCGCAACAGAACAAGGTAAGTGTACTTATATATAAATGTCGTTGTACCTAACAACATAATCACAAACATAATCAAATGCAAATGCAAATTCCCTACAATGTAAGAGTAATCTAAAATAGAATTGAGGAAATGAATATATTACTAGCAAAAATACTCGTAATTATTTCAAACTCTTACTAAAGACTTATTCATAGATAAGTACAAAAACATATATCTTTCTAAACAAAATACTTTGCTGGCTACATGCCACGAACAACATTGAATTATAAGAAAGAAATATGCACATTACGTACAGAAAACTGTCACAATAATGTTAGTTTTAATTTTAAATTATCCTGTTCCACAAAACCAAAAAACAACCAAAGACAAAAACACTTACCAAAAACTTTGAAAACTTTCACAGACACGTGTTTCTGTATCCTACACAAGGATACTTCTTCAGTGCTACTTCTTTCAAAGTTGAAAATGAACTAAACAGTCACTTACCAGGCAATAGGTATTTATGCAGTAATTATTTATGGTTCTAACGAACAGGATAATCCAAAACAGATTTCGGAGAATTACCAATACAGGTATAATCATAAAACATAATCAAATGCAAATGCAAATTCCCTACAATGTAAGAGTAATCTAAAATAGAATTGAGGAAATGAATATATTACTAGCAAAAATACTCGTAATTATTTCAAACTCTTACTAAAGACTTATTCATAGATAAGTACAAAAACATATATCTTTCTAAACAAAATACTTTGCTGGCTACATGCCACGAACAACATTGAATTATAAGAAAGAAATATGCACATTACGTACAGAAAACTGTCACAATAATGTTAGTTTTAATTTTAAATTATCCTGTTCCACAAAACCAAAAAACAACCAAAGACAAAAACACTTACCAAAAACTTTGAAAACTTTCACAGACACGTGTTTCTGTATCCTACACAAGGATACTTCTTCAGTGCTACTTCTTTCAAAGTTGAAAATGAACTAAACAGTCACTTACCAGGCAATAGGTATTTATGCAGTAATTATTTATGGTTCTAACGAACAGGATAATCCAAAACAGATTTCGGAGAATTACCAATACAGGTATAATCATAAAACATAATCAAATGCAAATGCAAATTCCCTACAATGTAAGAGTAATCTAAAATAGAATTGAGGAAATGAATATATTACTAGCAAAAATACTCGTAATTATTTCAAACTCTTACTAAAGACTTATTCATAGATAAGTACAAAAACATATATCTTTCTAAACAAAATACTTTGCTGGCTACATGCCACGAACAACATTGAATTATAAGAAAGAAATATGCACATTACGTACAGAAAACTGTCACAATAATGTTAGTTTTAATTTTAAATTATCCTGTTCAACAAAACCAAAAAACAACCAAAGACAAAAACACTTACCATAAACTTTGAAAACTTTCACAGACACGTGTTTCTGTATCCTACACAAGGATACTTCTTCAGTGCTACTTCTTTCAAAGTTGAAAATGAACTAAACAGTCACTTACCAGGCAATAGGTATTTATGCAGTAATTATTTATGGTTCTAACGAACAGGATAATCCAAAACAGATTTCGGAGAATTACCAATACAGGTATAATCATAAAACATAATCAAATGCAAATGCAAATTCCCTACAATGTAAGAGTAATCTAAAATAGAATTGAGGAAATGAATATATTACTAGCAAAAATACTCGTAATTATTTCAAACTCTTACTAAAGACTTATTCATAGATAAGTACAAAAACATATATCTTTCTAAACAAAATACTTTGCTGGCTACATGCCACGAACAACATTGAATTATAAGAAAGAAATATGCACATTACGTACAGAAAACTGTCACAATAATGTTAGTTTTAATTTTAAATTATCCTACTGCATAAATACCTATTGCCTGGTAAGTGACTGTTTAGTTCATTTTCAACTTTGAAAGAAGTAGCACTGAAGAAGTATCCTTGTGTAGGATACAGAAACACGTGTCTGTGAAAGTTTTCAAAGTTTTTGGTAAGTGTTTTTGTCTTTGGTTGTTTTTTGGTTTTGTTGAACAGGATAATTTAAAATTAAAACTAACATTATTGTGACAGTTTTCTGTACGTAATGTGCATATTTCTTTCTTATAATTCAATGTTGTTCGTGGCATGTAGCCAGCAAAGTATTTTGTTTAGAAAGATATATGTTTTTGTACTTATCTATGAATAAGTCTTTAGTAAGAGTTTGAAATAATTACGAGTATTTTTGCTAGTAATATATTCATTTCCTCAATTCTATTTTAGATTACTCTTACATTGTAGGGAATTTGCATTTGCATTTGATTATGTTTTATGATTATACCTGTATTGGTAATTCTCCGAAATCTGTTTTGGATTATCCTGTTCGTTAGAACCATAAATAATTACTGCATAAATACCTATTGCCTGGTAAGTGACTGTTTAGTTCATTTTCAACTTTGAAAGAAGTAGCACTGAAGAAGTATCCTTGTGTAGGATACAGAAACACGTGTCTGTGAAAGTTTTCAAAGTTTTTGGTAAGTGTTTTTGTCTTTGGTTGTTTTTTGGTTTTGTTGAACAGGATAATTTAAAATTAAAACTAACATTATTGTGACAGTTTTCTGTACGTAATGTGCATATTTCTTTCTTATAATTCAATGTTGTTCGTGGCATGTAGCCAGCAAAGTATTTTGTTTAGAAAGATATATGTTTTTGTACTTATCTATGAATAAGTCTTTAGTAAGAGTTTGAAATAATTACGAGTATTTGTGCTAGTAATATATTCATTTCCTCAATTCTATAATCACAAACTGTAAAAAAGGTTACTCATTTAAGTTAATTCTATATATGTTTTTTTTTTTCAGGCAAAGCATGGCTAACCAATTTTTTGAGCTTCTCGCAGAACCATCTGGAGAATTCCGTAACTTCGTTCGTATGTCCGACAGCGACTTTGAGTACCTTATACAAAAAATATCCCCAGTTATTGCAAAGCAAAACACACATTGGAGGGAATGTCTACCAGTGAAAGTACGGCTCGCTGTAACATTGAGGTTCTTAGCGACTGGAGACAGCTATAGAAGTTTACATTATTTGTTTAAAATTTCAAGCCAGATTATATCGAAAATAGTTCCAGAAGTATGTTTAGCAATAAATGAAGCCCTAAAGGATTTAATTAAGGTAAATAAAACACTTATTATTATAACTTTTTTTTATTAGACATAATTATTAGACATAATATCTTTATTGTGTATCTAAATTTGCATCAATATAAGCTTCATATAAAATATCATGTGATTCTGCGATTGTTTGAGAAATTTGGGTAGAATGGTTCGGTATAAGGGTAGTTACATCAGATGACTGGTTTGGATGTGACTGTTGAATGTACTTAGAAAAAATTTGAGGTGAGGGAACATTGTGTATTTGAACTTGTGAAGAAAGTGAACCGAGCGATGTTGACGCTGAAGGCGAAGGTGGAGCGTATGTACTATATGTAGATGAGGAATCGTTGGGAGATGGTGAACAAGGAGCAGTGAATGAAGATAAAGGACGGTTGGGAAATTGGATTTGTGATGAGGAACTAGGTAGTGAAAGATATCTGCGGCGTCTATTCAGTAAAAGTCCGTCGATGTCATACATTATTTCTTGTCTTTCGTTATCTGAATACTGTCTAAGTTTCTTCGCTACAAGTCGCCCGTACAGATCGCAATCGTCTTCTTTATTTTCTTGTTTATTGGTGAGAATGCTATCTAAAGTATTTAAAGCGTGTTTCATTTGTTTGTTTGCTTGTTGTAATTCAGGTGGGTTAGCAGAGCGACGCCTTTGCACTGGAATATTGGGTGTGTTTGGAGCGGGTACAGGTGTGCTAGGAGTGTTTACAGGTGTGTTTGGAGTAGTTACACTATCCGCTTTCTCATTATCAGAGCGACGACTTTGCACTGTAATATTATCCTGTTCTTCTTCAGTTTGAGAGTCTTGCTCCAGCACCTAAAAGAAAAAGTTTTGGTTTCTATTAAAGCATAACATTAATTCGCTATTTTAATCTTTCCAGATCCCTACAACCCCAGAAGAGTGGCTTGCTAAGGCAGAAGGATTCAGGTTTCCACATTGTGTGGGCGCTTTGGATGGGAAACATGTACCGATACGATGTCCAGCTGAAACTGGATCTGAATACTTCAATTACAAAGGAGGTTTCAGCATTGTTCTTTTAGCATTGGTAGACAGTGATTATTGTTTTATATTTGCTGATATAGGTTCTCAAGGACGCATTAGTGACGGCGATGTATTTAATCAAAGTGGATTAAAGGAAAAAATTACAACAAACAGTTTAAATTTACCACCTCCTTCTCAACTACCAAATAGTGATATTTATCTGCCGTATGTATTTTTGGCTGATGGGGCCTTTGCTCTTAGTAAACATATAATGAAGCCATTTCCAGGACACCATGAAGTAGGAACCCCAAAAAGAATTTTCAATCAACAACTTTCTCGTTCTCGTGTAATTGTTGAAAATACATTTGGAATCTGGTCTGGAGTGTTTCAAGTTTTTAAAAAACCGATAGCTCTTGATGTTGTTAAAGCCTCAATTATCACAATGACATGTGTATTATTACACAACTTCTTAAGAAAGAGTAAAACTTCGCGAAATATTTATACTCCCTCAGGTGCACTTGACGCTTACGTAAATGAAGTATTAGAACGCCCGGGTACTTGGAGAAACAATGAAAGTACTGCTTTGGCACCTTTACAATCTCTCCCACGTAGGGCTACAAGAAACGCACTCCAAACAAGATTAGATTTTGTTAATTATTTTTCTCAAAATAAATAGGTAACGTGAAGCGATTTTAGATAATTTACTGTCCAACTGGTATTATATTTTTGTTTTTGATATTTAACAAACACTGTTTAAACTTAATAAGTACCATATTATATGATATAACATTGTGTTAAAACTTGTGTCAAAATAAAATTATTTTTTTTTACTACCATGCTTATTTACTTACCCTGTTTTGTGTATTCATAACGCTTGCGCATTCATAGATATCTCTTAGAAAAACTTCCATAGCATCGTAAAAGACCCATATAGGTTTGTAATTTTTTTCTTTAAATGTGTTCTGAACGCTGTCATCAATGTTTCCTTTTTTTTCTTCAGCTCAGCTGCTGGAATGCCGATAATATTAGAAATTCTAATCCAGGCATCATTAACCTGAACATTTAAAATTATTTAAAAATGTAGGTATACTATTCAAATTCACACAGATAAATGTATTAAAATACCATACAAATCCGTTCAGTAGTATGTAATTAAATCGCATAATAATAATATGAATTAAACTTACCTTATTTCTATCTTTATGCTGTTCATGTTGTGGATTCCATATAACAGGTTCATTTTGGTACGTTTCTATAAATTGAAAAGTTTCCGCATTTGTCCAATTGTGTACCATATTTGTTGACATTCACTCGACGAGCTTCAACTTTCAACTAAGCACAGAAAGATGGACCATTGTGTGGACACGTGTTAGCCACTATTCGCCACGTTCCTTTGATGTGTGTCCAAAAAACCGATACAGAAGCCATCGTCGGCAATGATCAACCATCGGCCATCAGCCGTACGCCATCCTACGCCATTGCGCCCTCTACACGATGGCCCATTGTGATGGCCCATCGTGATGGGCCATTGTGTAGAGGGGCCTTGAGAGTAGAAGTGTTGGACGATTGTCTAGGAAATGTATTAGTTTGATTAGATGTAGAAGGAATAGTCGAAGGTTCCGCTGCAATATACATCAGATCAGGTTCCACAGCCCATTTTTTTTACAGGAGCGGACGAAAAATTATCAATCGATGAACATCTCTGTTCCAATTTCACACACATCTCTTCCAGCTCCGCACTTGACTTTGGCTCATCGAGCAATGGCAATTTGATAGAAAGGTCTAATATTTTCTCGCAATATTTTCATCTGCGTTCCAATTTCACGTTGGGCGCCAAATTAAACTTTGTTACGGGTTAAATTGAAATTAAGAAATACAAAGTGAAATTTGACTCTAAATTACAATTAGTTCTTAAATCTTAAGGTCGGCTAGCTCTATCACGAGAATCTCAGAGGTGAAGATCGTTTATTTTTAACGATTTCAATTTTGCCATAAGTTGAAATGAGCGCCAGGTAATTTCATATAAATTCCAGCCCCCTTAGATTGAGTATGACACACCAATTATCAAAAAACTACCAAAAACTGTGTTAAATGTAATCTAAGTCAAAACACAATAGAAATCTATTTAAAATAAATATTTAATTTACATACAAAATACAATTAATAATGTACAAATCGGCTCAGTTTTATGAATATAATTAATCGGAAATTTAAAAAAGAATCTTATTTGCTAAATCTACGATCAGTAATGATACTAAACCAATAACTTACAAATAAAAATATTCTGCTTTTTTACAAAAACTACTATTGGTTGATCAATGATATTCAGCAAATGAATTGTTAAAAATATACTGACGATTTACTAACGATCTTTAACGATGGACTGTCAGTGATTTATAGTTAGGTTAAATTAAAATGTGTTGCACTATATTGACGCTGCCAATAAACAACGTAAATAAAAAGATTGATATACCTTATAAACTAATGATATAACCATAAAATACCTGTAAATAAGATGTTAACTGCGCAGTTACTCACATGTCATATTTTCACATATGCTTAATTAATTGAGTAACTAATGAAAATATTTAACCATAAATATCATATATATATAGAGAAATAAGTAAAGATTAAAATATAACGGCAGAGTATTAATACACATATAACTTTTGGTTATCCTGGTAACATTAGAAAAAAAGGTACTCATCCGGTATCCAGCGTTGAGCAATAATCTGTTAGTACAGGTTACTATGCTGTTGTTCCTGCAAAAAACCTCATGTACACCTCAGCTTCAGTATCTCATCAACATTTAAATTAATGTGACCTCATAACCAGAAACGATGTGTCTCAACTGTGACATGTGACCATACCAAAACGAGGACTTCAGAAAATGGCTTCGCGGGACCTCCCAACAATCGATTCACCAATTTCCAAGTCGATAAAAACTACATGGACATCCACAGCTTTTCAGCTTCACAATTTTATGTAACTTAGTACCACTTGAGTACTTCGTCTAATTTTCCAGATTTTCCAAATTATCTCAAATTACCCAAATTATCCAAATTGCCTACATAAAAGAATGACAAAAATTAGGAGTCAGTATTTCCAGAAAATTCAAGATGGTGCTTACCCGCAAAATCGTCAGGGCACAAACAGATATTCAACAATGTCGTATTTATTGCCTATTTAGAAGTCCTCTATAACAAAATTTGGCTTCAAACAGCTACACACAATTAGGCCTTTCAAATGTAAGAATTTTATAGCAATTATAAAAATCTTGACTAATCGGCTTGACGACTCAATAAAGAAAAAGGAAGAGCACGCCGGTTTTCGAAACCAACCGTTTTTTTTTCCTAAACACCTGTTTTTTTCTGTTTTAACGACCAATCACAATTCAACATCTAATAGGAAAATACCCTAGGAATTGATAAGTAACAGAAAATTAGTTCCAGCCATAGAATGATTAAAACTCTCCTTAGAATAGAAACTAAGATACACAAAACCCATTATTGGACCATATAAACAAGCAAATAAATAAAACCATGATTTAATGACTTTAGTAAATGTTCCATTTATAACCAAATGTTGGTAACACGTTATTCCCTAACTCTTAAATATGACAGCTGACCAAGGTGAGATAAATTCGAATGTTTACAACCTTATTTGTTTAACTAAATGAGAAATTCTCCACTACAGGTGAGAGCAAATAGGATTAGCTTGAACAATTACAAAAAGTCATAAAATATATGCCCGCTTGTAGTGATTACTAAATTTTCTATGTGCGTTTATCATTTTTAGGTTAACCAACAAAATTTCCTTCTAACAATAACACGGAAAATTACCTTGAATGAAGTTATAATAACACCCCAGACATAACAAAGCAATTAAATCTAAAAATCACATAGTAAACATTAAGGTTCCTGGAGTATTCTTACTTAGCCATCGATAAATATGAATACACATTATTTTATCTGGTCTCCTTGCTATCACAAAAGTAAAGAAGAAAATTCATATCCTCTATTTCTTCAGGTACCAACGGCAATATTAAAAAACAATCGTAGCCTCACTCATTTTTAAGTTTACATTTCCACATACAAATATGTGGGCGGAATCTAATTTAACGTCACAAATCTACCAATAGAGAATAATGTAGAACTGTTGGGAAAACCATCGTTTTCATCTTCTGATATTTCTTGCTCAGATTCACTATTGTGCTTGGAAAACTGTTCCTGATCCGATTCATTTTCATCAGACTCATCATCGGTTTCGATATCTTCTAACAGTTTTCTTAATTTTTCTTGTTCCCTTTCATAGTCTCCGGTAGCAAAAATAAATATTTGTTTTGAACTCAAAACATACATACAAGATCTTACCCATTGCTGAAAATTCACCACACACAAATTCACCACACAACGGGCCACCCTAGCTTCACAGACGGAATATGCTGTAAAAAGAGACACGCGCATTACTCAGGGTCAAGTTTAACACTGAAAACGAAGATCACATTTTAGGAAGGTACCGAGAACATCAAACCACCACCTGCTCTACTTTAAGAATTGTGATTGTTTGAAATCTAATCTGGTCTCGGAGACCGTGCGCGACCCCTGAAAGGTTAACCGTATTTTATTTTTGTCATTACTTAAGAATTTATAGATTGCCGGCTACTATTCTGTTTTAATTTCGATCTCCGCAGTGGAACACTCTTGCATCCGACGAATCCTCTCAGCTGTTTTTGTACTATTGTCAACATAATTATCGGCATAATTATCCAAAATTATTGGACAATTTGTGTTATAATACTTTTGTAAGTACGTGACGTATTATTGACACCTTTCTCCGTACATTGGACCCCTGCGTTCTACTCGATGTAGATTGCCATCTACTACATATATAACATTACCAAAGTTCACAGCATAATTGAGTGGATCGAAGAATTCGCAAAATCTTGATTTTTGATTTTTTCGCATTCCTCTCTCATCGAATAAAGTTAAGGAGTGTCATTTCACAAGAAAAACAGTCTTTCAATTCAGTGTCACTTTTCCTTAAAACACAAATTCGTTGAAACAAAGACGTAATATCGATTGCTACACTGTCTCTTTTTTGGATATTATCTTTTTCATAGTAATAATCTATTTGATTTTTTAAATTTAATACTTTTCATATTTGTACCGACTGCGACTGTTTTTTATATAGATATAAGAATTCATTACCAGTGAATCCCGGTCTCTATATTTATAGGAAAAGGATCATCAGCTGAGAACCAATCATAGAATTTTGCACAATCTTTGTCGTCTCTATTTACTCTTGCGCCAGTAGCATCTTTATGTTGTTCGCTGTTGCTACTAAGGGAAAGTTTTGAACAATCAATCAAGCACTGATAGATGTCTATAACGTGGGCATGTAAGTTATCCTGTCACCATAAAATTGCCTATTTAAAATTTTTGTAAATTTTCGTGTATGTTATTAAATTGTTTTCATGGTAACCTCTCTAACGGCTCTCAGTTTTTCTTTCGGGAGCTGGGTAATGGGTATTGAAAATGATATTAATTTCTTTCAGTTGTTGATAGTAAATTATTGCATACAGGGGCGCCAATTAGTTGCTTCCAAATTAAATGCAACTAATAAGTTAACTTTCAAACGTAACATTATGGAAATAAAACAATAATTATAAAATCTGTGAGACTATAATGTAGTAAAGAAATTCGTGAAATTTTGAAGTACAAAGTTGAGATATTTATACTTAAAATTAGTATATGTACTGATAAATAAAAAAAATGTTTATATAGTGATTACATTACAATTAAAGCGTGGTATACATGTATACGTAGCCGCACAAAAAAGAAAAAATCTTATATCTACTATATTATATGTACATAGATATATGTATTTTATAATAATTTCACGTTTAAAATGTAAGAAAAAATATACTATATAGATCGTTATATAAAGTTTATCAATATTGTTGTTTTACAATTTATGGAACGGTAAGAAAAACAGCTTCAATATAAAAAGAAATTAAACTGCATACAACCTGTTTTCTTGAAGAGAAGTCCTTGAAGAATGCTCTTATGTAGTCTACATAAATTCTTTTGCAGAGTAATAGCAGGGCTTCAAGATAAAATTTGACAAGGCTGGGCATAAAAAAATGGTTTGGAATTCACAAAAAAATTATCGATTTTCGCTATTGATACCAATCTTGACAATGCCAGCTCTTGATATTTCTTAATGCTACTTAATCAAAATTTATTCTCAATACATGAAGTAAGGAGAAAATTGTAAAGGATTCAAAGAAAGACGAAAGCATAAAAAAAGGAGGAGGCCTAAAATTAAGAGAAAACTTAAATTAAAAAAATAAACAGAAATTATTATTTTTAGATGAATTTAAAAAATTTCTACTAACCGTAGGTGGTATGTGGCTTCAAAGTGAAAGTACTTTAATTAATTTTCCCTTGCATACTGTACAACTCACGACCAAAGGTGATTAAATCTTTGCCAGTTTTTTCCTATAATCGTTTTTAGTGGTTGGGTACTAGGGAAAACTTTAACAGTCTGTATCTTTTCGAAACTCACTTCAGAATGAATCTCTTTAAAACTCTTGTATGAGCAGAGGGCAACACTAGTCAGGAGAGTGAGAAGCTACATCTATGTATGGTGTTCTATTTTTGAACAAATTACAGTGTACTACTGTGGTAAAAAGTCGTTTAAAGTGTGAATTTCTTTTCCTATTTATATTTCTAGCTAAGTGACATCTTTTAACGATTTGGTCTATTAATTGAAAATAATTACAGGATAATTTTGGTATTTTTATTTATATCAGCATAGTAAGAATAAAAGGATTTTTTATGGTTGTCTGTAACTCTCAGTTACTGTGGCAATTGAATTGCTACACCACCCCGCTCCAAAGAGAAAAATTTGACATCTAGGCATGTCTAATTTTAATTGATTAGTAAAATTTTTTCAAAAACACATTTTTATTATCACTTAAACCAAATATATACAAAATTACTATTCTAACTATATACAAGATATATACAACAGTACTGTATTTTATTATTTGTTATGCGCATAACTAAATGAAAAACAAATAATCAATTGTCAAATATTTTCGATTTCCGACGAAAATAAATTATATACGCAGAGAAAATCCTGCAAAGTAATATTAAAATCATTATGATTTTAATAAAAAATGTATGTTGGCTATCCAACTGACACATCTGAATTGGACCCATAGTAAGGTTTCAGATCTTTAATATGCCATTCTCCGGCGTCTGATCCATCCATATTTTTCAGACCATAAATTAAACGCGATATTTTATTAATTATTTTACACAAGACATATTTAGGAGCGAGCTTTGCTGAAAAATCATTTGCAGCATTTGACAAAACTTTATTTCGACGCCATACTTTGTCGCCGACGTTAAATGTAATGTCGCGTTTTCTCAAATTGTAATTTTTAGCATTTCTTTGATAAACTTTATTTAAATTAGTTTTAACTTTTTCAAATATTTCAGCCAGAGGTTTAAGATTTTTACTATATTCTAATCTATCACCGGGTAATAATTGTATTCCTTCTGTAGAATTTATTTCACCATAATATTTACCACTAATAGGTACATGTCTGCCAAAATTTAGAAAAGAAGGCGCGAAACCTGTAACTTCATGACATGCTGAATTTATTGCATAGCGAATTTCTGGTAAATATTTATCCCATTGCTTATGATGGTTTTCTTTGATGTAACACCTAATAGCGCGACCAATAGTTTGGTTTGATCTTTCCACAAAGTTACACTGGGGATGATAAAATGCGTTTAACCAAATTTTTTGCACCTCATATTTTTCTACAAGTTTTTTGAAAATTTTTCTCACAAATTGTTTATCATTGTCGCAAATAATGAACTGGGGAACACCATATACTAAGAAAACTTCATTTTCTATAAATTTTACTATATTTGGAGCAGTTGCTTTTCTTAAAGGATGTAAAAGAGTATATTTAGAAAACCAGTCTCCAACTACTAGTAAGTGAGTATAACCATGAGTGCCTCGTGGTAAAGGACCAACTAAATCGACTGCGAGAATTTGAAATGGGAAGTTTACTTTCTTTTCTGAACCCATTAAACCCATCCTTGCTTTAGATTCTACTTTATGCGCACCGCAAATTTTACATGACCGTACATAACGTAAAACATCACGCCGCATTTTTGGCCAGTAATACATTTCTTGAATTTTAGAAAGCGTTTTAAAAAATCCGAAATGAGCACATGTAGGAGGATCGTGAAAGGAATGAATATGTGTTTTCTGAGACTTTGGAACTAAAATTTTCCATTCAGTAAGATTTGAATTTAAATTAATACGACGGGGAATATACTTGTAAACAACATTATCTTTTACTTGCCATTGAGGAAACTTATTAGGGTGACTGAGAATTCTTTCACGCATATTAATAAAATGGATCTAAATTATCTAACGAAATATCTAATACAGAAATCCTGGAAGTTTCTTCTAATCCAGTTTCGGGTTTAGGAGGAATTCTGGATAAAGCATCCGGAACAACGTTTAATGTCCCCTTCCTGTGAACTAACGTAAATGAATATTGTTGAAGTTTTACGGCCCAACGGGCAAGTTTGCCTGTTGGCTCTTTCATGTTGTTTAACCAAAGTAAAGAATAGTGATCGGTAATTACAGTGAAATGAGTTCCTTCGACGTATGGGCGAAATTTTTCAATTGAAAAAATTGTAGCCAAACATTCCCTCTGTGTAACAGAGTAATTTCGTTCTGTTCTAGAAAGTGATCTACTGGCATAAGCAATAACAAATTCTTCATTATTAATATACTGCGTTAAAATACCTGACAAACCTGTATCTGATGCGTCACACTGAATAGTAAAAGGGCTATTGAAATCTGGACTACGAAGAATTGGCGCTGATACAAGAGCTTGTTTTAGTTTAACAAAAGAATTTTCGGCTTCGGTTGTCCAAATAATTTTTTGACCTTTCTTTCTACCTTTAATAAGATCATTTATTGGTGAAACTAATGTAGAGAAATGGTTTATAAATTTTCTGTACCAAGAGGTCATTCCAATGAATCTTTTAACCTCAGTTGTATTAGTTGGTCTAGGATAATTAATCATGCAAGAAACTTTGTCTGGGTCTGTACGAAGACCTTCGGAGTCTACGACATAGCCTAAATATTTTAGAGATGATTTAAAAAATTCACACTTTTTCAAGTTTACTGTGAGATTGGCTGTTTTTAAACGAGTTAATACTTGATTGAGAATATGAATATGTTCATCAAAAGAAGAAGATATTACTATTATATCATCTAAATAGCAAAATACATTAGGTTCAAGCTCTGGTCCGAAAATAGCATCCATGAGTCTTTGTTGGCATTGGGCACTGTTTATAAGACCAAAAGGAACTACTTTAAAATGAAAAAGACCACGGCCTGGTACAGAGAATGCCGTTTTATCTCTACTTTCATTATCTAGTGGAATTTGCCAAAATGCTTTAGATAAACCTATACTAGACATAAAACGTGCTCCTTTAAGCATGCTAAGAATTCTATCGACACGAGGAAGTGGATATGCATCCGGTTTAGTAACTGAGTTGAGTCGTCGACCATCAAAACAAAAGCGGTATTCGCCGGATTTCTTTTTTACTAATAAAACAGGGGAACTCCATGAACTATGTGATGGTTCAACTACTCCTAAAGTCAACATTTCATCAAGTTCCTTGTTTAGAATATTCATCATATATGGTGAAAATGGATATTGCCTAACTTTAAATGGTTTAGCTTCGCCCGTATCTATATTCAAAATTAATTTATTTGTGAGACCAAGTTTAGTTTTAAAACTAATTTTATTAAAAGACTCTTTCAACTTTAAAATTTTTTGCTGCTGCTCAAACGTGAACTCATTAATGCTACTTAAGTTGTGTACTATTGAATTATTTTTTTCATCAGCGATTTTAATTCTACAGTCACTTATATTACTATTTACTTTCCAAGAATCATTTTTAAAGTCGACTGATAAAGAAAATTCTTTACAAAAGTCACTACCAAGAATAAAAGTTATTCCCCAAAAATTAAATAATCTAAATTATGGATAATTTGAGCATTACTTTTCACCGTTACCAAAGGGGGTTCCAGAAAAAATACAGGCTTATAAGTATTGGAAACGTACCATATATAAGTGTAAATAGCTTTTCTAAATACTAAATGGCGAAAGTGACGATATGTGTATTGAACACCGCAGTCTGCCAAATTATAGAAAAATTATGAACCAATATTTATCCCCGCTGTACTCCTCTGTTTCCCTTACTATACACATACTTACCCCTATTTTATCCATATCTATTCTGGTTTATAATTTTAAAATGTTATATAAAATTTTTTGTAATTGATTCCAATACAGAATAAATGGTTTAGAATGTAGTTATTATACACATACTAGAGTACTACTCTAATATGTGTATAATAAGTTGCATACATCTTGATTCATGCAACTCAATATATACACTTAGTATTGGTGGTAATACACGTGCTGTACCACTGATGGCGCTGTACCACGGATGGTGTCTAAATACAACATGTACTGGTAGGTAACTTCCATGTAGTATTGGTGGTAATACAGGCGCTGTACCACTGACGGCGCTAGTGTTGCATATTTTTTTATTTCATTATACGCTCCCAGACAAAAAAATATTGCATAATTTGTTATTTTTATTTTGTTTTTCCTTTAATACTTTTTGAATTTTTTATTGATATATGCCCTGCACTGGAGGATTTTATGTATAAATTAATAAGACTCCAGTGTAGGGTATCTATCAATAAAAAATTCAAAAAGTGTTAAAGGAAAAATATAAAATAAAATTAATAAATTATGCAATATTTTTTTGTCTGGGAGAGTATTATTTTTTTCATTATATTATATTATTTCATTTTATTTAAAAAAAATTTTTTTTTTTTGCGTTGTTACAAGAAATTAAAGGAAACACACTTCTTAGAGTACAATTTATTTACCATACCACATTTACAATACATGTGCCACTGAAAGGAAACACACATTTCAGAGTACAATTTATGTTATTTCCAAAACAATACATAGATGGAGTCACAACCTAGCCTAAACTAGATAAATTTGGGTGCTTGCATTAATTTTCTTTGAAACTTTACACAATTCATTTTATTTACAAGTTACATTAAAAGGTAACATTTATTTCCAAGACAATACATAGATGGAGTCACAATCTAACCTAAGCTACATAAATTTGGGTTCCTGCATTCATTTTCTGAAAGGAAAGGAACATTTCAGAGTACAATTTATGTTATTTCCAAAACAATACATAGATGGAGTCACAACCTAGCCTAAGCTAGATAAATTTGGGTGCTTGCATTAATTTTCTTTGAAACTTTACACAATTCATTTTATTTACAAGTTACATTAAAAGGTAACATTTATTTCCAAGACAATACATAGATGGAGTCACAATCTAACCTAAGCTACATAAATTTGGGTTCCTGCATTCATTTTCTTTGAAAACTTTACACAATTAATTTTCATGAAAACAAAATAAAACAAAGAAATATTATACACAAACAACTATTCTACATACAATAGAGATTCTCTATAGAGAGATATATATATATATATATATATATATATATATATATATATATATATATATATATATATATATATATATATATATATATATATGTTGTTTCTTAGGTTTTCACGGGTGTTAAATGAAGTGTTGGTGTTCTTCCGGGTGTTTTCCCGTGTAGTTGGTAGGCTCCTGTGGGAGCCACGCTTGTCTGAACGACGTTTCGGCGGAATCTCATCTGCCATCTTCAGGTTCTAGCTGAATGCTGCCTGCTGCTGCTGTTGCTGCTGCTGCTGCTGCTGCTGCTGCTACTGCTGCTCCTCGTTGCTCGAACAGTTCTGTTCGAGCAACGAGATTCTCTCTCTCTCTATATATATATATATATATATATATATATATATATATATATATATATATATATATACATCACGCTATCTTTTCTGCGTCTTTCCATTTTGCAAGGGTTCTGCGTCCACCAAAGTATATCTACATATTTTGAAGTCTGCAAACGTAACCTATTTTCCTGTGCTTATTGATACATAATTATCATAATATACATATATACTTGCTTCAAAAATCACAGTTTTAGTTTTGTGTACAGTTTGCAATGTTTCTGCGTCTTTACAATTTCCTATTATTTCGACGTCCAGTATATACTTTACAAAATTCTATGTTTTCTGCGTCCATAACTATATATCTTTACATAATTCAGACCTTTATGCGTCTTACATTGTTGCCACCTCTCTTAGACGGCATTTCCAGCTGACTGGTTAAAAATTATAGAAAACAGTATATTACGTGCCGTTTAGGTGGGCCCGAGATTTCCTAAACATTCGATATCTGAGAAATCACTTACTGTTCGCGGTTAATAAATTGTTTTTTTGCAGTTCCGTGCAAATCAACGAAAGGTAATAAATAATTAGTAAACACTGAATTATTGACAACGACCTGTTAAATTGGAATTTTCTATTTTAATAAATTAAGCACAGCCTAGAATTTAACAAATGAACGCTCAATAAATAAATAGTTCCTTGGACAGTCAAGTCAAGTTTGAGTACAATCTTTATTTATGGTGTTTTTAACAATAAATATGATATCGAGGAAGCTGCAAGTGTTGCTTGTGCAGCGCTTTTATCAGAAATGTCGAAGAAAATGCATGAAATTACTTATGATCTTTTTTAAACGTAGGTTGTTAACCCAAAAATTACCATTTTTTATCCTGGCAGGTAAGTAAATTGTACATAATATGGGCTATAAGTAAATAATACAGCCTTGCAACTATGCTCATTAATAATTGAATTGTAAACGTTACTCTAACAAGAATGTGTTAATCAAAATGAGCTAACGTTACATGTAGTGCCAAAATGAAATTTAAACGCAAAATGAATGAAGAAATGTAAAACTGGTGTTACAGATTTATTTCGAAGTACTAGAGCCTTAAGGTTTCATTGGTAAATAACTAAAAGAACCTTTAACTGTTACAATAATTTAAAAACATTTCTAAGAAATTTATTGTGGTATTATATTTATTTGATCTTCAGGAAAAAAATAAAAATTCGTGTTAGGAATTCATTTATTGGAAAATTTTACTAACGAATTTTATTCAGAATTGTGCAGTACAAAATTTCATTATAATTAAAAAGCATCTAATGAAATTTATTTTAAATATGTCCAAAAATATTGTTTTAATGGTCCGTTAAGGAAAGTGTGCTGTTACAATTTTGCTTCAAATTATACCCAAGCTGTAATACAGTGTGTAAGTGTGAAGTAAACCCTCATTAAAGTAGTATCCTCTTACATATATATCTTTTAAACAATATTTCAATATTTTTTCATATTGATTAAATTTTGTACTTTCGGTTTTTGGATAACCCTGAACAACTTTCAATAGTAAAATTTTCCGATAAAAGAACGTCTAATAGATTTTTTAAATTATTTCTCGTTTCTTTTGTGACAGGCATTTATAGGCTACCAATGTTGCTTTTTTAACATAAGTAAATCCTAATGTGTTTCAACAACACCTTAATACCAAATATAAATTGTTTTTGGGAAATAATACAACAAATAAGTATTAAACAAAATTTTATTTGCATATTGCACAAAAATGAAGTAAGTTATATAAAATAAACAAAAATAAAACTAAAATAAATATGCTTTGACCAGCTCTAAACATCATCAGCATCAAATTTAACTTTTTTGGTATAACAGTTCTGTATAAATACCTTAATTTTGAGCCAAGATTTATTTTTTAACAAATCCGGATATTCTTCTAACAAGACTTCACATTCTAATCTCTTTGGTGGTTTTTTGGTCTGAATATGCCCTTTAAAATATTCCAATACAACTTTTTTCTGATCATTTGTCCACGGTACTAATATTCGTTTTTTTGTTTTATTATCATTTTCAGTTGTGCCTAGATTTGCAGTTTCCTTCTTTCTTTCCTCATTTTTGCATTCAGCACTAATAATATCTATATCTAACGCATTAGTTGAATTAATAACTACATTATCTGATACATCATCCTCACAATCTAGAACTATTTCCTCCTCCAAATTCACATCTATTTCGTCCAAAGTTTTCCCTTTAAATTTTGCCGCATCTCCTCGCTCCATTAGCATTAATAATTTTGCTATTTTTGCCGTTTGAAACACGTCATCAGGCAACCGATAAAAGTTACTATGAACATTTATTGTGTGGCCCATAAATGTTGCTAGCTGCTCGATATCATTTGTAGACATATTAAAAATTTGCGTCAATGTTGCCAAATGTTTCCGCAACCTGGTGGAGGTTAACGCTTTTGGATTTTTTGCTCCACATAATTGTGCGTGTTTTTGTAAAACTTTATATCCCACAATTGGTTGATTCGATTTTGGGTTAGAAAACAAAAATAAATTATCACTAACAAAGTTAGGCCTTGCTTCTAACATGAGTTTTATATGGTCTTGCATATCCCTACTGAAGAGGACTGGAACGCCTCTTCCCCTTTTTCCTCTAATAACCACCCGTTTAAAAGTCTTCAATAATATTTTTTCAGAGGGTGTAACGGCATCTGAAAACTCTTCATAGCTTTGAGCAGTTTTTTCTTCTGCTAACGTATATGTAGCAAGCTTCATACGTTGCAATTCTCCTACTCTTTTTCGGTTCAAAACTAGTAGTCGACAAAAAATTGTTTCCATTAATAATGTAAAATTTTTTATATCATTTATATCCTCATTCAGCTTCTTTTCGGCTGCATTTCCTTTCTCAATGAGGTACTCCCTAAACATTTTTAAATCGGTTGCTAGAGGTATCATCGTAATTTTGTTCCAGGTTTTAGTGTTTAAGTCATTTCCAGCTTGACTTGAGATTTCATATTTCCAAGTACTCTCTATTAATCTTTTGAACATTGTTATGTTTGCTTCAGTCTCCGCAGCGGGTATACTATGGCAATTATATTTTCGCTTAACTAGATGCAAAATTGCAAGATCACAACAATCTTTCAAACTTCTGCTAATATTCATGCCAAAGGTAGGAGATAAATAAATATTATTTTTCTGATCATATTTAGCAATAATTTTTGCACTATGGACAACTGCATCAAAATATTGCGGATGAAGTAAATCATAAAAGTTTGTAATTGCAGAGTTTACTTTTTGTGATTCCATTAGTATTTTAGCTAGTTCTCTCATTTTTCTGGAGCAAATATTAATATGATGCGACTCTCTGTGGGTATTTAAATATCTTGCTCCAAAAGTGCAAATAAGAGCATCTTTCTTTGCTGTAAGAGACACTATATCGGCTCGCATTCGGGGAAATACTTTTAATGTTAAGTCAGCGTTAATATTTAATGTCCTAAGCAGAAGATTCTGCCCTTCACTAAGAGATGTTCGAGTACCCCGTTTTTTATTTTCTGGACAAATCTTTTTATGTTTCCACAATAGCTTTCTTGAATAATGTCCAAAACAAAATGGACATGCAACATAGTTGACTTCAGAATTGTTTACATAACCTTTATGAACAGGTTTGACTACAGATTCTGAGTTTTTAATAAAATTTCCCTTTTTTCGCAAAGATGCTATTAACCGTTTCCTTTCGATAGAATTTGGTGTCAAAGATAATATCTTCTGAACCTCAATCTCTTGAGAATGATTACGTTGAATGTGCCTGGCAAAATTTTGTACATCACTTTCACAATAATAACAACAGTCAGGAATACGAATAATTTTTCTGTAAACAATTTTATTATTAGTGTCAGTTTCACTCTGTAGTGCAGTTCTAAATTCTTCAGGACATGACCCCTACAAATCAAAATAACATTATTTATATACAATTAGTCCATTGAAATGTTACATTGACCTTGCATTTTGGATAGGGCAAGATTTTTTTTTGATGTGTAGAGGGGGTCAGTGTGAGTATAAAACCTAATTTTCGGGGTTGAAAGCCCCCCCACCCCCATTTGGCCGCTATCTTGGAAAAGGGGGTGTAAGCAGTCCTTTCGCAATATCCTGAGAATCGTAAAAAAATTTCCGGGACTATTTTTGTACAGAATTGAATTGCCCATATCTTTTGTTTCAACCTTTTTTCTCAGCACGCACCTTTCGCCGCTAATGAACTTCGAAAAATTGAATTTTCGGTGTTCCAAACATTTTTTGTCGTCAAACGATGGACTTTAGGAAAAAATTGCCAGAGACATGAGTTGTTTTCACAAGAAGCGCATCAGAATTTTTTCAGAATTTTTTGACCCAGAAAAGTAATTTTGAGAAAACAAAGTTTGCTCTAAGAAATTCTGAAAAAATTCTGACGTGTTCCTTGTAAGAATATAAACAACTCTTTCTCCTAGAAGTCCACCGTTTTGAGGCAAAAAATGTTTGGAACACCGAAAATTAATTTTTTCGAAGCTCATTGGCGGCGAATGGTGCGTGCTGAAAAAAGAATAGTTGGAACAAATGATGTGGACAATTCAATCCTCTACAATAAAAATCTCATTTTTTTTTTGTGAGACTTATAATTCTCAAGATATCACGAAGAAACTGGTTACACCACCTTTTCCAATATGGCGGCCAAATGGGGGGGCTTTCAACCCCGAAAATCGAGTTCTTTACTCACACTGACCCCCTCTACACATAAAAAAAAAAAAATTCTTGTCCTGTCCAAAATTCAAAGTTCGACTATAATTTTGTAACATTTCAATGGACTAAATGTTTATTTTAAATATTTAGTTGTGCACCTCAGAAAATGTCGATACCACTATAGATGGATACGGTAGTTCACCAGGCGAGATCTGAAAAAGACGGTTAAATAAATATAGTTATGACAAATTATTAATATGACATATGTTTTTGATACCAAGATTTCACAAAATTTCAAATTCGTCAATTTAACTCCAATTCTTGGGATCTTGGATAAGATTCACTTATTTACATTAATAAAAGCAACATAAAATTTAAATTTCATTAACTGCTAACTAAGTAGCAATAACTGTTTAAATAGAGAGAAAATATTAAATACTTAACTTGAAATTAATATTAATTAAAAGGTAAAATTTCAATATTTTATTAATTTGAGGTATTCTTTCCACAATTGAAAAACATCAGTCAAAAGTCCTAGTTACTCGCATAAAAATATATTTGTAGATGCAACTGATTTGCGAAAGTAAAAACTTAGTATCGTTATAGGCAAAAATAATCATATAGTATTTACCTTATGTACTGGAATCTCATCGACTGATGTATAGATTTTGGTGTCTTGATCAGTGCCAGAATATAATATTACAGAACGGTTTTTTGAGTCAGAAGTTCCTGGAAGCATGAAAAGCGAGTCGTAAACTTTAATATAAAATAGCATGTTAAATCTAATTTGAATTTAATTAGATATTTTAATGGAGGTAAATGGGTAATGGGTTTGTAAATCATAGTCAATTTCATGAATATGTAACCGTACAACACCAAATTGTTTTTAATTGACTTTAATTTAAAGCTCTATCAAAATCTATTTATATAAAAGTGGCTTTTCTGCCAATAGTGTGAGTGTACTTGGTCGTATAACGACTAGCAAAAAAGTTTCAGCAATTTTTTATTTAATCAAATATTATATACTTTACACTTTTTAAAATTGTTAATTCTTTGCAGAAAAGGGCCAACCAGTTGACCCTATCTAGCACATTCTAGAAGTTAGAATGAAACCTTTGAAAATGGGATTTCTTCTCAACTATTACATATTTTAAATTTTTCTGGAATATTTTATGGCATTTATACAATCCTGAAAAATTACTGCAATTGTAATCTAATCTCTGTGGTACATTCTGTGTATTATTAAAATCGTAATTTCTGTCAATGCAAAATGGGGATCGATTTTGAATTTATCTAGATTTTACGGTTTACCTTCGTTATGTTTTTGCTTATTTACGTTTTCTTCTTCTGGAGGGTTTAGCATAACATTTTCTAAAATCAAAATATTCTTTATATTATCTTCGTATGAATTATTTATATTATTTACGATCCCAGCAGAAGAGTATTTTAGTTCATTATTGGGCATGACAAGAATAAAGTCCTGTATTGAGGATATATCTGAAACATAGAAAGAAATACTAAATGTAGTGAAATGACGAATCGAACTGTAAAAGCTATTTATATACCTATTATTGCATTTTCGTTTGCTAGAGGAATGACAGTGTTACCACATGAACTTGCATCTACATCCGGTTTGTTATCGTCTAATTTTTCAGATAGATTGTAACTCATATTATCTACAGATTTCTTGACATCAGTCACAGCTTTATTTTTAGACAGAGCAAGAACTAAAATACAAATAATTTTGTTTAAATGAAAAATTTACGAGCGCAGATAATTCTGATATTACCTTCGGAAGAATAAACAGATATATTCTCCACTAGCTTATTTACGCTTTCTTCCTTTGGAGGGGTTAGCATCACATTTTGCAAAATCACAATCTTATTTGTATTGCTTTCATCCGAATTATTTATATTATTTACAATCCTAGCAGAAGAATATTGTAGTTCATTATTGCGCGTGACAGAAATAAAGTCTTTTCCTGAGGATATATCTGAAACATGACAGAAAAACAATATAAAGTTAGATGCCGAATGAAAGAATAAAAGGTATTTATACCTATTGCATTTTCATTTGCTAGAGGAATGACGGTGTTATCGCATGAACTTTCATGTGCATGAAGTTTGTTAACGTCTAAATTTTTTGATGGATTGTAACTCATATTATGTACAATTTTCTCTATATCGGTCACAGTTTCATTTTTAGATGGAGTAAGGACTAAAATACGAATAATATAGTTTAAATTAAATATTTCCAAGTGACGCTAATCTCATATTACCTTTGGGGGAATAGACTGATATATTCTCCACTATATGACGCACATCTTCCGGAACTCTAGATGAAATATCACAGTTAGAACTTTCAGTTCTAAAGGAATCTGAAGGATTGTAATCAGAATCAATTTCAAGTCTCATTTTCATCACATCACTTAGGACTGTTTGGTTTTGCGCCATAGCAACAATTTTACGCGCTCTAGAGGACGACATGGCGAACATTAGCGATCTAAAAAAAAATTACCTCGTTGGCATATAGACACACATTAACGTTGGACTTTCCATTTTTATATTCACACACATAAAAGTTGCACCAGTAGGTGTATTGATTAATTGACTGATTATTCAGTTTATGTCATAGTTTTCCAATATGCTGTGACAAGTACAATTGGACTTTAAATGCGAGAAGTAGCGAAAAAATTACGATTTCATTACCTATAGTAATGATGTTAGAGATACCTAATACGTAAAGTTGGCACCTAAGAAACATATTGTATATTACATAGTTTCAATATTTTGTATATCTTCATATTCTTGTGTACCCAGTCAAATACTCTAGTAACATCCCGAGATTTCTCCGTATTTTCACGTTTCAGAGTATGTAGATTTCGAAAATTAAAACCTTTTAATTCCACCAAGTCTGTCTGTTTGTCGGTCTGGCGTCTGTTGGCGCTATATCTACACCTCTTGACGGAGAAGGAAAATATTATTTGATAGGTAGTTGACGCTACTGCCAACGAACTGGGCGACAGTTCTGTTAAAAAATATACAGGGAGGACAACGTAAATAATACGATGGAAAAAAGTAGTTAACACAACTGTCAAGGAAGAAATACATGAACAAGATATACAGGTGGTCATCCTAAAATGTGACGGAGCACGATAATATTTCGCATGCAGGTAACACAACTGTCAAAGAACAAAATTAAGAAAAAAATATATGTATAGCGTGGTTACCCATTTTTTTTTTTTTTTTCAATGTAACGGAGGGCGACAATATTTTGAATGCAGTTAATATAACTGCCAAGGAAGAAAAATATGATACATTTTGCGTGCAGCGAATACTACTGTCAAAGAAAAATTTTGCATGTAGTTAACAGAACTGTCAGCGAAAAATATGAAAAATATGCAAGGTCGTCATTATGAAACATAATTATGGTGGATATAATATTTAGATTGTAGTTGACAGAATTACCGAGGAAAAAATCTGACATACTTGAATGAAATGTATACAGGGAGGTCACTCTAAAAAATAACTAAGTGGCAGAGGAATATAATATTTGGAATGTAGTTATCACTTCTTAGGAAGAAAACCTGAGATACCTTTATTTAAAAAAGTATACCGGGTAGTCATCCTACAGAAAATATAACACATAAATGAAAAATGAAGAACTTCTAAAAGGTCGCTATCTAGGCTCGTACTCACACTAAATCGCAATTTTATTTTTCATCTTTAATTAATAGCCCAGTCCATAAAGCAGAAAATACACCAGAAGTTCGCAAAAAATGTGATCTGAGATTTTCCTTCAGTAACTGTTAGTGGGAGGATTAAACATCATGAAATCACAAAAATCAGTTTTGGGAGTGCGGCGCAACCCCCCCCCCCCAAAAAAATACCACCCCTTCGGTGAGAAAAGCCTTATTTTACTGATAACTCGTTAACCGTTGAAGATATAAAAAAAATGCCCATCATAAAAAAGAAAGCTGGACTAATTGCCTAAAAAAGGTCCAGTTGTAATTTTCTTGTATAGTTGACTTCGTATTTCCAAGGCACATAAAAAATGCGGCACTTACAAAGCGGGCAGGCGGCATCTTTACCGATTCAATGATACCGCCGCGCGGACTCCTTTGGTGGAATTTCCTCATGTGCCTTACACAAATGGAGGCACCCATATATGCCACGGTTTTCGAGAAAATCGATATTGACAAAAATTGCAAAATTTGTATTTTTAATGCGCGAGAATGTTTGTTTAATTGAAATTTTTTGCGCGAGGCCTATTGAAAAAATGGAATCGTTCGAAGACCAAACAAGCTAGGCAGAAAAATCAAAATGGGTTTTAAAGGGGATATAAAATACCCTCTTGTGTTGCCATTTTTGATGGCTATTGATATTTATTATTATATAAAAATAACAATATAATATAGTTATTTCTTGATTTTTTGTGCATCTAACTATTCGCAGGCCCATAAAACACAACTGACTTTAATATCAGTTATAAATGCATTATCTTTTAGTTCAAGGTAGTACTTCAATATTTTTATTCCTAACTTTTTCTGCATTGAAGTACTACCTTGAACTAAAAGATAATACATTTATAAAACTTATATTAAAGTCAGTCATTTTTTATGGGCCTGTGAAAAAGCCTGTGAAAAAGCGCAAGAAATCAAGAGGTAGAGAAACATATTATATTGTTATTTTTATATACTAGATATCAATAGCCATCAAAAATGGAAACACAAGAGAGTATTTCATATTCCCTTTAAAACCCCATTTTGATTTTTCTTCCTAGCATGTTTGGTTTTCGAGCAATTCAACTTTTTCCATAGGCCACGAAAATTCGTACGCATTAAAAATACAAATTTTGCAATTTTTTGAATATCGATTTTCTCGAAAATCATGGCATATATAAGAAAATTACTACGAGACATTTTTTTGGAAATCAGTCCTGCTTTCTTTTCTATAATGAGCAATTTTTTTATATCTGCAACGGTTAACGAGTTATCAGTAAAATAAGGCTTATTTCACCGAAGGGGTGGTTTTTTGTAGGGTTTGCACGGCACCCCCGGAACTGATTTTTTATGGTTTTGTGGTGCATAATCCCTCCACTAACAGTTACTAAAGGAAAATCTCAGCTAACATTTTTTTTATGGAAGTCTTTATAATTATTGGACTATAAGGAATGAGTGATGAGAATCGTAGTGGGGTGATTGATGTATACAAAATTCTCTTTCTTTCTCGTAGATATTAGTAACATTTTTTTTACCCCTTTAATTATGGATTGGGGGGGGTGTGGAGGAGTGGTAGTTGATATAATTAAGGCCAAATCAAATTTTTGAGACCTTTCCCACTCGTATGCGCAATAAAACAGAACTTCTTCTTACTCTTTTCATTATAAGTTGGTTGTAAAGGGGTGGCTGATCTACCCCCATTTAACCCCCCAACATATCAACGGAATTATATTAAGATATAATTTTGTTCTAGTTCCCATTATAATATAAACATGTAGCACATTTCAAGTCAATATCTTAAGCCGTTCCGGAGCAATAGTGCGCACAAAGAGACAGACAGACCGACAAGCAGAAATTTAGTTTTCATTTAAACTTAAAATGTTGACGACTCATGACATTCTAGACCTATCCAAACAATAAAAAAAATAATTCGATCACTATGCTTCCACCACTTCGTGGATGTGGAAGTAATAATACCTCTAATATTAGATATCTCTAAATCTCTCTAACTTTCCTGCTACATTTACATTATTAATTTGTGCTTCATGATAATTACTTTGGCTTCGACATTGTCTTGCAATTACCATATGCCATATTGCCAGAAAATAACGCAAATGAAAATTGTAAATAAACGATTTTCTGATCAAGTTCTACTGAATTTTACTTCTATGGATTGGACTTATAAAACTAGAAATCTACGGCAAAAACTGTAACACGAATTTACCAATGTTAGTTTATGTCAATAATCATTCTGGGAAACTCACTGTTTATCATTCGTAGACATAATAAATAGATTCTAATTAAAATAAAGAACGATCATATTCACATATTTTCTCAATAAAGTTAACAAAACACATTTACTTACCTAAAAAATCACAATGCAACTGCTTTACACTAGATAAATAACCTAAAACTATAATTTCCCGCCAAGTACGGCTAATGATACATATGAAATAAATACACTGTTGCCACCTCCTAGGACGCAGAAACATATTCAAATGTATTAAATTATATAGTAAGAAAGTATACACGTAAAGTTGCAGCGCTACCTGCCGTTCAAATATATGAACCAAATTTATACAATTTTTTACATTTTAATATTGTTTCTGCGTCCGACAGAGAAAATTTCAACAGGTTATATTATTTAAATGAATTGGTTTACAGTGTTCTATTTTGCGACATTCAGATTAATGAAACTAACACTATCCGTGGAGTTCCAATAGAGGTCAGTACAAATGTCGAGATTCAAAATAACATGCAATTACTTTTCTGCGTCCATATACAGACGCAGAAAGGTGGTGGACGCAGAAAGATATGTAAAAATGCAATGTACAGACGCAGAAAAGATAGCGTGATGTATATATATATATATATATATATATAGAATATTCTACAGACAATGAATTAAAACAAAACTATTTCTAACATATTTTTTACAAGAAAAATAAAAAATGGCGTATTGACTTACACCGAAAAAAGGAAAAATTAAAACAATACAATTACTCTTAAAACTACTAACCTAACCGATTTCACAGACCCATACAGACACACACACACACACACACACACACACGCGAAGAAAATACTGAACCTAAGATATCTACAAGTTTCATCTTAAGTTCAGTTTTTCAACCTCCCTCCATTTTCTATCGAACCTCAATTCGGCGCGCACCCGTTCGTCTGAGCCACTTAAAAGATTTTTGTTATGCGCGATAATTTTTTTCGCGGCAGTGATCTTTCTTATCGCGGCTGTCTTCTTTTGTTCGCCAATGGCTATCTCTCTTTCTGCGGCGGCGATCTCTTTTTCCGCTGAACTTATATTTTTTTGGCTGTATCTATCGCTCTGCGTACTACCTCCCGTAACTTCGTATCACCACCGCGAGCTGCCGTTTTTTCCACCCTTTGTCGAATCATTTTGTCTCTTAGTTTCCGAAAATCGTTGAAGGTACGTCTGTCTTCGGCTTGAGAAAAAATGTCGGAGTCGGATTCTGAGTCGGAAGATTGTCGTCTGTCTGTCGTGACTTGGTCTACAACGGTGGTGCTGGTTGAAGGCTTGGGGGGCTTTCTAACAACAGATTTCGTTACCTGCTCCTTGCCCTTATTTGATTTTTTTACATTTTTATTCTTTTTATCATTAATCGGGCTTAAAAGAGCAGGTACAGACTTCTGTCGTTCTAAAATCTCCCTCAAAATAGGATAGTCATTGCCCTTCTGCGATTTCACCACCTTACTCTTATTACTGTCGGATATTTTTGAGGACGAGGGTTTCGCCCCGACCACGAAACTATCATTAACATGAGCAGGTGTTGAAATTGTAGAAGGGCCTGGCTGCGAATTTTTTACCTTCTTCGCTGACGAAGATCCCGACTTGAATTTCTTGTTTGAACTGGGTTGAAATTCGGAATCGGAATCATAGCCAGCACTCGCGTTATCCGCAAAAGCCAATGGAGGGGGGATCAAAGCAAACGACTCATTTAACTCACCTTGCACACCGACATTGATATTTTCCGTTTCACGCACTACACTACCTTCTACATTCACTAGGAGACGCATCAACTCCGGATTATACCTTTCAATGTCGTCCTCGGAGATGGTAAAATCCACGCCAATGTCGCCGAAGTTGTTTTTAACACACGCACTAGCACATACACCGCTGCCTTCACCCACGCCGCTGCCATCGCCATGACTAGTGGACGCACGTACGTCGCCGCCATTGTTACATAAGGATGCCCCGCCACCGCCATTGTTATTTGTATGCACAACTTCCTCCTGCGATGGCCTAAAATTGGATAAATAGGCCATCGCCGTTAACATTCCCAATGCCGGCGCACCAGCGTTCTTGCTGCTGCTACCACCAGCCATAGAGTTATTTCCACAACTTTCCATATTTTATTTCTGCTTATATACGAATAGATACAAAGGCAAAGGAACTTTTTTAAAACTTTCGCCACGTGCACTCTCTAAGAAAGCTGTACGAAAATAATTTTGGTAGCATCACAGACGCCAACATAGAGGGAGTTCACCCCCATTATTTTTTCACCACCCTTTATTCTGATTGGTTCAAATTCATCCACATCATCAGCGTATCTGTGCATTTCAAGCCCTTAATTTTCTCCAACGTTGCGACCTACCGGCCTACAACGAAACAGCTGGTAATGACGTCATTGAACCATTATAGCCATAATATTTTTAAGTACACATTTATTTCAAACTATTATCACAATAATTAAAATAGACAATGTCTATATACTTATAATTTGACAATAAAGAAACCCATTTAGAAGTGTAGGGGTGTGGTTCGAACCCCGGATTCTTTGCCGCCGCCGCGGATGCTTGGTGTATCGTATTTAAAAGTAATTTTGTTTGCAAAATTTTGATGTAGCTCAAAGTCATCGGTTGAAAGTCGGTAAATGGGATGCAAGAAGGACAAAGAGAACTTTTGAGACATTTCTGCAAATTAATACATGGCTATAATGAATCGGTACCGGCCAGGAAGTGTAGCTTCTTTGGCTGTGACTTCCCGGTCGGTACAGGTCTACAACGAGACAGCCGGTAATGACGTCATTGATCCGTATAGCCATAATACCATAATATTTTAAAGTAAACATTTATTTCCCTCTATTATCACAATAATTAAAATAGATGATGTCAACTAAAAAAAGGCTATTTGAAGATGTTGCTTCAATGCTTACTGTCGTTTAACTAACGTTCAGTGTTGCCAATGGTTCAGCATGATAAATAAGATCCACCTATTCGCACAAAATTATCCGATTCTGTCGGACATTATCCGCTTTGGCGTTTTTTGCTTATAAAAATGGCATGGAAAATAGATACATGTGTATACGTTGTCTATACTATAATTGAGTAAAAACATTACATTTAATAAGCCTTAAAAATTATTTTAGGAAAAAGTAAGAAGAGCTTTTTTATATTGTTTTGTTTTGATATAAAAAAAAAATAGTAAATTTATTTAATAGGACTAAATAATAGACTTCTTTTCATTCAAGAAAATACAAGGAATAAAACGAAATATATTTCATTTATTTTATATTTGGTAAAGGCATCAATATTTGTAGCTATAAGACCAGTTAATAAGGCAATAAATATATATAACTGGATTGAAATTATCCGTTTTTATCTGATTTTTTAACGGGGTGAGAAAATTATCCTCCACCGTCCTAAATTATCCGCAAATTGGATAATTATCCGCCAATCGGCAACACTGCTAACGTTATCGGTAGATATGCATATATACCTACTTGTGCTGTGAGAATAGACGGCGCTGGATGCCGTAGCGGAATTGGTTTCCTACATAAGCGCAGATACGCTTAGCTATGTGAGAATAGGTGTCGCTAGGTGTCATAGAAAAATTGTTTTTCATCAACAGAGGTTTATTTGAGAATTTCGTAGAGAAAACATTCCAAACATGATGTGGTGTTTTTAGACTTAACTTATATAATAACCAATGAATTGTTGTACAACAGCCTGACTACTATATACCTATACTGTGCATCAAATATTTGTTTTCTTCTAATACATGCATTATTCAAGATGGCGGAAATTTCTAAAATAGTGGCCACTCTTCATAACATGTTTTTTTATTTACTATACAGAGCTGTCATAACCAACCTTCTTTCTGACTCTAAATATTCCAATATAAATTTCTTAAATCATAAATTACAACATTTACCAACAGGTGAACAAATGGCAGAGGCATTCACTAAACCATCAGTGTATGTATATGTTCATATAAGTACTCGTGTATTTTAAATATGAGAACTCCCATCCTATAAAAATGCATCCCTGTACCTTATAGACATAAATAAGTTAGATATATTTATTAGAAAATCATAAAAGAGAACCAAACCATAGCTTCGTTAAGTAGTGAAATAAAGGTAGATTTATTTATTTCTCACTTAGCATTCTGACACATTCTGGTTGCGATTTAATTTACTTCATTAACGTACAATATTTCTATATTGTAACTATATACTTGTCTATTCTTTTTTTTTTTTTTACCAGTAAATGTTTAAAATTTTAGATTAATTTCATAAATTCCGCTTTCAATATCATAGCCAAAATATAATTACTTACGGTTTCAATTGTAAACATTTTGTCTTCCAGCAGAAGTATTGATTATTTTGTGGCGACTTATTAACAGAAACATTTTCCCCATTGGAGTTTTATGGAATTATTTTTACAGGTTTCAAGTGAAAAAAAAAATATAAACATTTAAAATAAAACCCTTTTACTTAATAGTTCTTACTTCTTTTTGAAATAGCATTCTGTTAAATAGTTTTATGAGAATAATCCAGGAATATCGCAATTTCTTAAAAATCCATTTTGTATCGTCCAGAATACACTTGACGAAATTTAATATAAATAAGACGTAGAAATTTATCCAGGGTCCCAGTGGCCATTTATAAAAAAATAAAAGGATATATATTAAGAGAGAATTGATTTTTTTTTGCATAATGATTAAAATAAAGTACTGCATTCGATGCATTCTGGATCCCGAGATCAACAATACATATTTGCATAATTTATCAAATACACAGGGTAGGTACCTACATAGTAAATAATTCTATTTATTTTATATGAAAAGGCGAGAATATTTGGCGCGCACTAGTTTACTGTACGAGCCTAACGTTAGGAATGATAAAATGTTAACTTCTAGGTCACGAAACATTCAACCCTCGAACTGCAAGCTGAAATCAAGAACGAGTAGCGTTTACAGCTCAAGGTTACGTTATACCATCGTCGTCGAAGGTCACGACATCTCACTATTTTAAAGGAACTATCTGCCGCGTACGAAAACACCACCCTTGTCTTACAAATGCATTTTTCCAAGGTCAAGTTGTATGCCGTAGGCAGTGCCTAGAGCTATTTTATAGGAAGTTTCTATTACACCACAAAACATCGTGCTCGGGAGGGTGGTATCTATTAAATTAGTGAATTGAGTTAAATATTTTTTACATCTAATAAAATATGTTAAGAATACCCATGTGAGCTTAAGTTTAATATTTCGTATTTTGTATGCTTTTTTTTAAATCGCATTATATAAATTAACGTCCTGGCCGAGCTTAGCCAAAGCTGTTCCACCACTCGTTTTAAAACAAAATATCAAATATTTCCCTATCCCTGGTATCATTATTTGAATCAGAAAATATTTTACTTCTTCTCTAGACAAAATGGCCACATATAAAAAGAAATCAAAAGCGACAAATTTAAGAGAAAGGTGAAGTAGAAATAGAACTCAACTAAACAATATATTTTCTGAGATCCGACTAAAGTATGCAAAAGAAATGATAAAACTTCTAAACATGTGATAAAATTGTTAAAAAATTACTTTTTGCCGAAGAAATTAGAAATTAACTATCTGAAAGTTATAAATCATTAAAACAAGATGAGAATAAGCAGACATTTACAAGCGTAGTCAGTGGAAACCCCTAAAAATATCGCATAACTCATAAAGCATAATTGTGTCTAATTATATAAGTAGTGCTGCTCTTCATTTAGAATAAGCATATTAAGTTATTTAATAAAAATAAGGAAATTTTTCCATTGCCAAAATCTGTATCCACCTAATATGGCGATTTTGTGACCTTCTTGTTTGTAAAGGGCTTCTTGTAACGCGCGCAAGCAAACATTTTTCGAGGTCTATTGGCGTAGGTATACAAAACGAATGAGTAAATTATACAAAATGACACTTGCAATTAATTGCGAAGTATGTAAAAGATCAAAATAATTATTAGAATTATACGTAACATTGTTATAAAATCTAATTTTGTTGATTATTTCCTCTCTATTTTTTACTTTACGTACCTATGCAATTACATTTCTAGGACATTAGTACTCTTATTTCCACTCAGATCTCACTCTCTTATAACTGACTAAATATATGTAAGCAATGCACAAGAACAAACAATTAGCCACAATTTATTTGAAGTTATGTTTCCGTACTTTATACCATTTCAGATACCTAGTAGACGAGTAAAATTGGGAAGCAAAGACGCTTAGTTTCCGAGAAAAAAAAACTGGCGTAGAACCAAACCAGACTTGGTGCGATTCTTTAATTAGGTGATTGTGTACATGAAACCACTTTTCACGACATTTTCTGGTGGTCTGGAACTTTTTTATTTCGAAAAAACTGTAAAAAAATGAATTATCCATGAAACATGTTTTTTAACGTCCCCATCGTTATATCTTTAAAAATAATGGTGCTATGGAACTGATTTTTTTTTAAATTGAAGTAGACACAATAGCGCTTCTAACTATGTACAATGTGATTGTAAAATATATTTTCTTTAATTGTTAAAATAATAGCAAACTTAAAGTTGTTATTTTCGTGAATGTATTTTTCAGCAATCGAGAAAAATTTTTATTTATGAAAATATGTATATACATGCTGTGAACAAATTGAAGCCAATATATGAAAAAAGTTTTTAGAATCATAATTTTTGATGTGCAGGTTATAGTATGTAGTCAGCGATTTTTTTAAAACGGGCTAAATCATATTCTTGCACGCCCGACTCTCATTATACTGCTTACCGCCTACGGACTACGGTTGTTGGATTCATGTGTACTAATCGGGCTTTTATTAACAGCTCCAAAATAGGTACGAACCTACCTTTTGTTGTTTTAAGGTAAAAAATATTTAAAAGCAGGTAAATATAAATCATTGTTATAAAGTAAGTACCCATCCTAATAAGTAGGTTATTACACATTTTTGATTGAATTAAACCAAGACGCAGGAATAAAACAACTTTATTTTATTGCAACTATTTTTCTATTGAAAAATGAGTATTTAGTTAGGCCCTGCGTTAAAAGCATTCTAGTTCGTCTGTACATTCATCGAAACCTTTAAATAACAGTATTTCAAGTACGGCATTTAAACTCGTTACAACATTTTAGGCCTTCTTTAACACAATCATATTTTCGATTTTAACAATTTTTATCTGAACAATAAATACTTAATGAAAATATTGTCCAAACATCGTCACTTAAATTCCGTCCTGAACCATGTGCATTTATAAGTGTAGTTGGCATATTGCTTCTGTACGATATTCTAAGTTGATGCATAAACCTGTATTAGATAGGAAATCTATGATTTAAATATATATGTTTACCTATATATGTTTACCTTAAGCATGGGTGGTAAAAGGTGCCTTCAGTTGAAGGAAGCTCCGTTTGTTGTTGTTGCTAATTTGATCCTTAGGTCGTTTAATATCTGAATTTGTTTACTTTTGTTTTTGTGCAGTACTAGAATCAATTTTGTAAAGATTTTTAAAGCTTCGTCTTTAGACAGCAATGGCAATTCCGATAATTTTTTAAAAGCAACAATATTCTTTAAGAACATCAAACACAGATTTTTTAAATATTAAAAAAAAAACATTAGTGGTGTCGCAACCTGTAAAACAATGAAGACAAGAACAAACTGTAGTTCATAAACTTTGCACTACCTTCTATATTTACAAAAATTGTCGGCTAGTGAAAAAAGGAGAGTAAGTAAAATTAATATATCTATATCAACTAATTTCACCAATGTTTATTTGCTAAATTTAGTTTCGTACATTGCATGCAAAATCATCCTGGTATATCTTGCTGTTTGCTAAATAGATTTTTGGTCATTTCTGAATGACGTTTATGTAGTGAAACTACTTTTTCTGTTAATTTAAATCCTCCATCTATTATTAATATTTCGTATTCGATTAAGTACTGTGCAGCATCTGTTGCAAATCGGTGCGGCGCGGCGGCACTGTATGATTGCAAAAAACGTTCATGTTTTCAAAACTTGTCTACCTATACGACAGTCTATATGATGTTTTAATTAAATTTTGTCATTTAAAATATCTTTTCTGACACAATATTTCCGCGATGTCGTCTTTTTTCAGCACTAGATATTAGTGACAACAAACCTTGTATCCTAGGTCTTGGTACCACATATTTGTCATCATCCCGCGCAATTTTCTTACAAATAATGCACTCCATTATTTTAGAAAACTAAATTGCGAATATTCTACAGCATCGCATTTATTTAAAACTATTTATACGTATACTCTAAATCCCGCAAACTACTAATATACGATTCAAATGTATTGACACCTCATTTTAAAATATGTGTTCATTATGTGTCTATTGTAAATTATTCACTGAAGTTTGAATAATGTACATTGGACGGTTTTGAGGTTCTGCTAAGTTATATTGAAAAATACCCTACTTTTTAAGGAAATTTTGACCATACCAGTTTTAAATTCATTATATCTTAAAAAATATGCCTACTATATGAATAATATTTTAGATACCGATAAAGCGCGGCATTTTTTGTACGAAGAAATTCTTTTTTATTCTAAAATTTGGCAGTTATTGTCAAAAACGTGACTTAATGTTTATTCGGCTATTTATCAAGGTATTTAAAAGATTTTTAATAAACTAGTTAATCATATAAAAGGTAAGGATTTTCAGAAAAAAGAATTGGTATATATCAAATACTAATTTAGTTATCAAGTGCACTAGATAATATTGCAGAACCCGGGCAATAATATTATCTATTGCACTTGATAACTAAATTAATATTTGATATATACCAATTCTTTTTTCTGAAAATGCTTACATTTTATATAATTAACCATTTTATCAAAATTTTTGTAAATACCTTGATAAGTAACCGAATAAACATGATGTGTTTTTTAGAATAACTGCAAAATTTTAAAATAAAAAATTATGAAAAAATTTCCTCGTACAAAAAATACCACGCCTTATCGGCATCTAAAAGATTATTTATATAGTAGGCATATTTTCAAATATATAATGGATTTAAAACTGGTATTGTCAAAATTTCCTTAAAAAGTGGGACATTTTTCAATATAACTTAGCAGCACTTCAAAACTGTCCAATGTACATTATTCAAATTTCAGTGAATGATTTACAATAGACTCATAATTTTTTCAATTTTTTCCGTTCCTCCGTTTTTGAGATATTCGCGGTTAAGGTGAGGGGTCAATAAATTTGAATAGTCTATTAGTTAGACGCATCTTATCCTACCTTCCATACGCGGTGTACAATAATACATATGACTAATTTAGCGCGCTTTAAAAAAATCGCTGTTGCCAAACGATACACATTGGGAAAAAAATAATTGTGTCAAAAACTTTTCTAATGTTTGGGCTACATTTGTTTCACTGTATGTGTATAAAAATTTTCAAAAATAAAAAAGTTTATCGATTGGTGAAAATTGTAATACGTAAAATTCAAATATCTAGTTTTCCTAATTTTTAAATAAATGAAATTGCGAACTGTGTAAAAACCATTAGTACAAGTTAAAAGCGCTATTGTGTGTACTTTAATTGAAAAAAAAAACAACGTCGATAGCAACATTAGTTTTGAAGATATGACGGTGGAAACAAAAAAAAACACATTTTATTTAAAATGCAATATTTTCTCTTTTTTTTAATTTAAAAAGGTCCAGACCACGAAAAAATGTCGTGAAATACGATTTCATATGCCCAGTGACATGCTTAACAAAACCTACCATGTTTGACCTGGTTCTACGCCAGAAAAAAAAAACGGCACGATAGAGTCTCGAATTCGCTCCTCTATAGATAACAATAACAGAGCGATGACGACGCTCAGGTCTTAGCCACAGTACGGCCGTGTTAGCAATGCATCCCTCCACTGTCCTCTACCCTTCGAGAGCCCTCTTTCTTAATAAGATCACGTAACCGTTCGTTGATATCCCGGACGCAACCGAGGCAGAGGCGCTAGAGGACTGTTTCTTGAGTTGGCAATATATATAGGTACCTGGCAAACGTCTTCGTTGAATGATGCTGCATATTGTCATCTCACTTAAAGTACACGTATACATTTTAACGCCGGGCCAGGCCTACAGCGATGCATTTAGGGTAGGGAGCGTCAGCTCGACCCCATCCGGCACCAACTTCAAAAGACATAATGAATTGGCGCGCTAGTTTACTCTACGAGGGTAACGTTAGGAATGATGAAATTTTAACTTCTCTCGCTGTCTGCTACGTCACGAAACATCTAACCTCGGATTGCAATCTGGACTCAAAGTAAAGGCAAAGCCTGCAGCTCAAGGTTACATAATACTACCCCGGTCGAGGCATGCTTGCTATCGACAAGGGCACAAAAACATTCTACTCTTGACTAATAAACGTACGTTTCAAGGTCAAGTGCAAACTGAATTCAACAGTAGGCACTGTCTACAGCTGAAGGTCACGCCACGGCGATGGCCAGGCCTACAGCGATAGATTTGGGGTAGGGAGCGTCAGCTCGACCCCATCCGGCGCACCAACTTCAAAAGACATATTGAGTTGGCGCGCTAGTTTACTCTACGAGAGTAACATTAGGAATGATGAAATTTTAACTTCTCTCGCTGTTTTAACGTAACGGTCTGCTACGTCACGAAACATCTAACCTCGGATGCAATTTGGTCTCTAGTAAAGGCAGAGCATGCATGCAGCTCAAGGTTACATAATACTACCCCGGTCGAGGCGTGCATGCTATCGACAAGGGCACAAAAATATTCTACTCTTGACTAATAAACGTACGTTTCAAGGTCAAGTGCAAACCGAATTTAAGAGTAGGCACTGTCTATAGCTCAAGGTCACGCCACGGCGGCATCCACGTTCACGGTCAAGGTCAAGGTCACAAAAAGTGGTGGGGGGAGACCAGACTTCGGCTAAAGTCCTCTACTTATAGCTCTACTTCTAATTCAACACAAGTTGCATAACTCTCATTTTTAAATATTTGTACGGCATTATTTTCATCAACTTCTGGAATTTTTATTCTCTTTACTCTGTTTGTTAAATATGTAAGTCGAGATCTAATTCGCAGAAAACCTGAATCTGTTTCTGGACCACTAAATTCACTAATAAGTTGTCTTAAACTTTCTAAAGTTTCGTTAACAATGTTTCGTTCTATTTCAAAATTATAATCTGGATCTGAAAAACTTAAATCACGACCACGTTCATTTTCTAAACGTTTTTGTAACATTTTACGTTTAATACTTGCATCTTTTTTAGTAGTTACTATACCTCTTAATCTTAATTCATAATTCAGTTCATCGGCTAATAAATGTATTGGTTTCATATTTTGTATTTCCATTTTGTTATTACTATGCATAAATAATAATTATTTCTCGATAGAATATAATAAAAAGAATATTAAAAAATGACACTCAGAAAAATTTTAATTAATTTGAACTCGAAATAATTTGCTCCTAAATGAATGCAAAGTCCTTTCTTTGTAGTTGAATTAAGTGTTAAATAGCTAAAACTAAATTTCACAGTTATCAAGATAAGCTATAAAAGAAATTGTATACTAACACTCTTTTTATATTGATTGGCTAAAATGTTAAGGTTGTAGTCCTATTCCACCAAAGTATATAAGTATTTATTATAATATTAACAATGTATCAAATATGTATTGAACTGTGTCTATATAGACAGTATATTATCTTATATTGATTAGTTATATTTTGATTTTAAAGAAAAATATTTGTAGTCCCAAAAATTTTTTATGTATGTTATAATTTACTAAGTTTATTTTTAATTTGTCATCAATTATTTTCTTTTAATTTAAATCATTATTTCGGCCTCACGTTGGTGTGCGCCGCTTTAGTGTCACCATAAAATTGCCTATTTAAAATTTTTGTAAATTTTCGTGTATGTTATTAAATTGTTTTCATGGTAACCTGCGAACGGCTCTCAGTTTTTCTTTCGGGAGCTGGGTAATGGGTATTGAAAATGATATTAATTTCTTTCAGTTGTTGATAGTAAATTATTGCATACAGGGGCGCCAATTAGTTGCTTCCAAATTAAATGCTGTTAAAATTTTTAAAGATAACCAACTAATAAGTTAACTTTCAAACGTAACATTATGGAAATAAAACAATAATTATAAAATCTGTGAGACTATAATGTAGTAAAGAAATTCGTGAAATTTTGAAGTACAAAGTTGAGATATTTATACTTAAAATTAGTATATGTACTGATAAATAAAAAAAATGTTTATATAGTGATTACATTACAATTAAAGCGTGGTATACATGTATACGTAGCCGCACAAAAAAGAAAAAATCTTATATCTACTATATTATATGTACATAGATATATGTATTTTATAATAATTTCACGTTTAAAATGTAAGAAAAAATATACTATATAGATCGTTATATAAAGTTTATCAATATTGTTGTTTTACAATTTATGGAACGGTAAGAAAAACAGCTTCAATATAAAAAGAAATTAAACTGCATACAACCTGTTTTCTTGAAGAGAAGTCCTTGAAGGATGCTCTTATGTAGTCTACATAAATTCTTTTGCAGAGTAATAGCAGGGCTTCAAGATAAAATTTGGCAAGGCTGGGCATAAAAAAATGGTTTGGAATTCACAAAAAAATTATCGATTTTCGCTATTGATACCAATCTTGACAATGCCAGCTCTTGATATTTCTTAATGCTACTTAATCAAAATTTATTCTCAATACATGAAGTAAGGAGAAAATTGTAAAGGATTCAAAGAAAGACGAAAGCATAAAAAAAGGAGGAGGTCTAAAATTAAGAGAACACTTAAATTTAAAAAAATATACAGAAATTATTATTTTTAGATGAATTTAAAAAAGTTCTACTAACCGTAGGTGGTATGTGGCCTCAAAGTGAAAGTACTTTAATTAATTTTCCCTTGCATACTGTACAACTCACGACCAAAGGTGATTAAATCTTTGCCAGTTTTTTCCTATAATCGTTTTTAGTGGTTGGGTACTAGGGAAAACTTTAACAGTCTGTATCTTTTCGAAACTCACTTCAGAATGAATCTCTTTAAAACTGTTGTATGAGCAGGGGGCAACACTAGTCAGGAGAGTGAGAAGCTACATCTATGTATGGTGTTCTATTTTTGAACAAATTACAGTGTACTACTATGGTAAAAAGTCGTTTAAAGTGTGAATTTCTTTTCCTATTTATATTTCTAGCTAAGTGACATCTTTTAACGATTTGGTTTTCAGGATAATTTTGGTATTTTTATTTATATCAGCATAGTAAGAATAAAAGGATTTTTTATGGTTGTCTGTAACTCTGTTACTGTGGCAATTGAATTGCTACAATCCATCTTGTCAAAACGTTATCTCACGCCTCTTTCACGTGATAATCCGGTTGCGCTAAGCATCGTTATTGTTAACGTCTGGTCTATTGTCTTAAAATCCCTTCGTTACGAATTTGTCATACTCAACTTCGGTCATAAATTTTTTAAATCCAATGTTCCTTGGAAGCGTATAAATAGTGATTTGCGTGGAAGTAGGGTAAGCATTTTTTAAATTATTTCAATATATTTACTCCAGTTGCCTGTTTTTTCCACGACTAGCTGAATATGAATGAATAAAAAGGCGGTAAGCTCGGGAGCCACCTTTACAGTTTTTTACGTGGTGTAAAGGTCCCACACTAGCCTCCTAACGCAGCCTGTTGCAGTAGGGCTGGGATAGCTACAGTGAAGAAACGGTACGTCCAGAGGTCTAGGGATAGTAGACTTCACACACACACACACACAGTAAAAGACTCTTTTAGAAAACCTATAAAATATTTATTCTCTTTGCCTACTATTTACAATACTAGTACTTAACACTATACGGTAAACACAACAACCTAGAGTTAAGCGGTTAAAGCTAGGCGGCAATCAACGGAGTTTAGCCAGACGGTGGTTATAGTTAAGCGGTTAATGAAAGCACTGAAGCGGTGAGAGAGGGGGGGGGGTAGTGCGGCATGATCGGTCGGTACGGTCGGTCACCAGGCGGGAGGAAGCAAAAATGTACGTAGCACAAATTATACAAGAAAATATGAATACAACTTGGCTAATGCGCAGCGCCTAAATCACATATATGCATACACAATAAACCAAGAATAAACGGTTACGGTCCCGGCTCGTTGTCTCAATTTATCCCTTGGGATAAATTAAGGTCAATAAGCTCACGTAAAGCCTCACTGGGAATATTTTAGGTGTTAACAGGCCTTCATGACAGCGTGATACTGGAGGAAAAACTACCCCAGTATACTCACGAGGTCTGTTCCTGCCCAAGATATCCCAGCAAAAGATACCAACTACAATACAATACCAACTGTCCTCCCCTGGTTCGATTTCACCTTTTAGCCTTATTTAACACTGAAGCTAAATTCGGCGTCCAGGTGGCTGCGGAACGCTCCTGTCAGGAATTTCAGACAGTATGCCGGACGGTAGGGGGCCTTTATGACAGCGTGATACTGGAGGAAAAACTACCCCAGTACACTCACGAGGCCTACTCCCGACCAGAATTTGGCTGAAATCCCGCAAGCGTACACGAACCTATAACAGTATTCCCCTTACAAGCTGTCCTCCCTTAGTTCGATTTCACCTTTGAGCCCTATTTAACAGGAAGCTAAATTCGGCGTCCAGGTGGCTGCGGAACGCTCCTGTCAGGAATTTCAGACAGTATGCCGGACGGTAGGGGGCCTTTATGACAGCGTGATACTGGAGGAAAAACTACCCCAGTACACTCACGAGGCCTACTCCCGACCAGAATTTGGCTGAAATCCCGCAAGCGTACACGAACCTATGACAGTCTTCCCCCTGACGCCTTCGGCTATCTCCCGGATTTTAATCCGGTGATACAAGTCCTCTCCTGGTTTCCAGATAAACTACGGAAGACCAGTTGGGACCACAGAAAGTTGCCACTCTCAACTCCCCCTCAGCAAGCGGAAAAACTACGTCGTTCGGGGACGTCGCAAGATGGCGGGCGTCTCAGCTGAAAAACTAAACAAAGTATAATTAATAAACACGGTACTTAACATCAGCCAAGTTGCTTACCAAACTCCAATATGTGTGTTTACTTACTTCCTCTCTTGTGGTGCACTTCTGCTACGGACTGGCGGTCTGGTCGAACTGGCGGTTTTGGCAAGCTGCAATGGTAATAATACAGAATGGCCAAAGTGGGGATCTGCGCGATTAAATTGCACTTCGGATACGGAGTTAGACAAAATTTAATTTACCTCACCTCTATTACTTGGGCGCGCACGGTCTCCAAGTTCTGCACCACACTTCTGGTTGCTACGACGGTCCGGACACAACTGAACTGTGAGAGTGTCTCGCTTGCATAGGAAAGTTAATTCCCTCTCTGTCTGTGCCGCCGGTCAGGTGGGGAGGCCTAACTGGTGTATCTCTACGTATTTACCTAGCTTTTGATAATTATGTACAATAATAAAACTATCTAACGGACTTATTATTATAATATAACAATTATTTACGCAATGTACCCCAACTGTGCATTACAATATAAGTACAAAACCTCTTACATACTAGGACGGAATAATAACTTAGGTGCAAATTGCAAGACAAAATTTGCCTCGTTACACGAATAAACTCAAAGCTATCTTGTGTAGTCACTTCTTCTATTCTTTCACTTTTAATGTTTTCTGATGGTTTTTTAATAAAATTAATTTCCTGAATTTGAAAAAACTATTTTATCTAAAATAATTTTCGAGATAGATAAGTGAGCAAGTTGAAAAGCTCTTAAAGCTCGAGCATACTGGTTTCCGTCGAGCATTCTATTGGTTGTAATCGGGGCAAATGCTTCGCAAAATATTTCTTTTAAGCCACTATTTTCCATGATATGTCCAACTGATCCTAAGTAAGACATCAAGAGGTGAAAACCTCTGAGTCTCACTATTAAATTGCGAAGTTCAGAATTTTCTGGTAAAGAAGCTATGATTTCCCTCGTCTTCCAAAACAAGGGCTGATCCAAAGTAACGAAAACTTTTGTTTGCCCTGCAGCCTTGGCTATCGACCATGCTATTCAGAACTTGATCCAGAGTCAATACAATACCATAACCCAATCATTACACGTATTTATGTCATGAGTGAACCAGCGCGCTTCGTGTTGGCGCCGCTCCCGTAAAGCGGGAGCAGATGATGCAAACAAAATGAGGAAGGTTTCCATTTGGTGCGTTACAACCGAATGCCACTCTCCATGACACGACTGCAGTGTACCTAGAATCGTACATCAGATCATGGTGTTCCATCCCACCCAGTTAAGATACGAACCCTTCATCGCCAAAGTGGGAATACGCGGTCCGCGCCCAAATTCACTGAGTCCGTAGATAGTGCGTCACGCCACGAGACTTAAATGAAACGTGTAACAGACATCTAATTGAATTGTTGCATTCGACGGACGCCTCGCCTCACTCCGGATCTCTGCAGGATCCAGCTTCGTCGCGGTACTTAGCATAAGCGTCTGGGGACAGGCAATGACCAACTTTGACAGGATGATTATCAATCGCGTACCTTTTAAAATTTGAAAGTATGATTAAATCGAAACTTATATTGAGGTATATTTATTATTTTCGCTTTTATTATTAGCATATACAGTTTATTGTATACTTATTACTTTCTACAAATTAATCTCCTAATGTGATTTATTTATATTTTTTATGTGTACAATAATTATATATGTGCTTGCTTACATTAATGTTGCCCGACCCATATTATAGTTAATACATTTAACTTTAATTATGTTGAATCTGCAGATGTACATAAAATTTTGTAATAATGTTTGGCTTAGGGATAGAGACATAATAAAAAAATTACAAGTACTGCAAAATTACATATTTATTTATTAATACATTCTACTTCTTAAAAAATAATTACATATTATTATGTATGTACTATTTTGATTTATTTTTGCGACCCTCTCTAATGCTAATTTATGTTTTTCACTATTAGAAAGATTTATAATAATCTTTTTCTTACTTTTATGTTTTTTATTTGTTGAATAAAATCTTGGATTTTTAATGTTCTTATTGGGTGGTTCTGAATTTGATATTCCTGGTAGAGAAATATCTTTTTTGACAGGAGCATTGACAATGCTTTCCAAAGGAGCTACGTATTTAGCAACAGCTTACAGTTGTTCCTCATTTTTAATACTGTTAAATGTTTAAAAAAAAATTGTAAAACATCGCTCCTTCGCCTTTCCCAAGTAGCATCTGACTTTTTACTTATTTCCTTATCAATACCATTATTTTCAAAGAGTAAATAAGTTTCTGTGGAAGTATCTGTGTTTACCGAATTAGAGATTAAGTTTGTGTCCTCGTTAGAAATAATTTCTTCTGAAAATGATCCTACATTTTTCCTTTTCAAAAACATACAAACATGATGGATGTGTTTGCACATATTTCACTTTATACAGGAGTCTATGCAACTGCATCAAGTTTCGCATTCTATATAGTGCAATTGACACTTACAATTAATATTATTCTTAATTTTATATATATCCTTTTTATCGGAAGATAATACACTCCAAAAATCTTCATTTTCTATTATAATACAGTCAAAAGGGATTAATGAATTTTTGTGTTTTAATCTTAAATCTTGTAATTTATGCTTTACATCTTTTGTTCAAAATTATTAACCTATCAAACAAGCTGCCCCGAACAAATTTCATTAAGATGTGAATGGTCTTATCCATTCGTTTCACTTTTTTTCCGTAGAAATAAAAATGCTTTATTATTTTGTGCATATTCTCCAAATTCATATCATATCCAAATTCATATCATATCCAAATTATCAATCATAGTATTAAAATTTTGCATATCTGTTTCACACATCAATATTTTAAATTTTTTGTATATTAGTGCTTGCTTTTCTTTTGTTTTTATTTTATTTAGATTTTTTCGTCATGCTCGGTCAACATGCCAACTGCAAAATAACCGATGTTTAACGGAACCCATTACTGTAGACCAAGCATTAGAGAATGCATCATCCATGTCAAACATGAATGTATTTGGAATAATTCTTGTACAATAATGCACTCCAAAATCTTCATTTTCTATTATAATACAGTCAAAAAGGATTAATGATTTTTTGTGTTTTAATCTTAAATCTTGTAATTTATGTGTTACTTTTCCTTTGTTCAAAATTATTAACCTATCAAACAATATATCCCGAACAAATCTCATTAACATGTGAATGGTCTTATCCATTCGTTTCACTTTTTTGCGTCGAAATAAAAATGCTTTATTATTTTGTGCATATTCTTCAAATTCATGTTAGTATTAATTCCGCAGTTTTTACGAAATGAATCTGCCCAAGCAGAACAACACTTTTTATATTCTTCAAAATACTTTGCAAACTCTTTTGAATCTTCTGGATCAGCAACTAGCGTAGCAAATAAATTATCAATCATAGTATTAAAAGTTTGCGTATCTGTTTCAAACATCAATATTTTTAATTTTTTGTATAATAAGGCTTGCTTTTCTTTTGTTTTTATTTTATTTAGATTTTTTTGCCATGCCTTGGTCAATATGCCAACTGCAAAATAACCGATGTTTAACGGAACCCATTACTGTAGACCAAGCATTATAGAATGTATCATCCTTGTCAAACATGGATGTATTTGGAATAATTGTTGTACAATTTAAACAAAGTTTTATAGTTTTAAAAAATAATTCCATTACTAGGGTGTCACCTCTGTTTGAAAATAAAAAGGCACAGGGGAAACCTTGGTGCATATTATCGAGCACCATTATGGTATACAGTAGACGCAGAAGTGCTTCGATCATAGGAAAGTTGAGTGCAATTTACACTTACCTAATCTCACTATCGTAAATATCCAATGAGGTATCCAGTGTTGGCAGATCTACTTTATTCATACATAATGACGCCAAGTTTTGTAGAACGATAGAATCTAATTGATTAAAGTAAAATAAAATTCATATTTTTATAATTTATATTAAACAATGAAATCACTATGTTTAGCTCATTTGCTTTTTTATCTTACCAAAACGTAATTAAGAGTTAGGTTTTAAAAAATATAAATTTTTTGCATGATAAATGAAATAATCTGGCAACACTGATGCAGTAATACCTTGAAGGCTTGTTCTCTATTGAGCACGACAGGGACATCAAAACATCGACCGAGAGGGTTGTCACTATGGCTGCCCATCTAGGAGACAGGCGGCGTAGGAGTCTAGTAATGCAGGAAAGGTAAAGTGGGATGCACGTTCCTTTTTTAAATTTTATAATTTGGAAAGTAAAAAAGTAATTCTCAACACAAAAATAATTCTTAAAAATGGGTAAGAGAAAATAACAATATTCCAAAAGTTTTTAAAAATGTATGGAGTTAAGGACATTGTTACTTGCACCTAACAAGTTTAATGTAATAAATGCTCAAATAGACTTCCCTGCTGAGCTGAGCAATATCCCAAACGATTATGAAATCCTTGGCGAACGTTACCCAACGTAAAAGGGGTAACAGTTAAGCAGGTGTTTTCAATATTTAATTGAAGTTCCTGCAAATTGTTGGGCCTATTTTCCTGAAAACCATAATTTTTTTATTTTAAGTAGCCCCACAAGAAAAAGTCACAAGGCGCAAGATCTGATGACCTAGCTTGCAATAAGATATTACCATGCCCAGAAATAAGATTCGGAAATGTTTCCTCCAAATACTGCTGAACGATAACTCTATTATGGGGAGGGCAACCATCTTGTTAACCGAATTTCATTATACCTAGCACCTACTAGTTCCTGAATCCTAGGGACAATTTGCTGTTGAAGCAAATCCAAATATTTTTGGCCATTTGTTGGGGTCCTTGCCTGATATTTCTCACAATGTATCAAACTTGCTGCTTGTCCTTTGATATTGTTTGACGTAATATCAGGTGGACTCCTTTGGATGGCTCAGTTGTGTGGACTGTATGGTTGCGTTGAATAAAAATAAATTCTCGTGTTCAAAAATTATATTCGGATTATCAACATTTATAATAATGACAGTTGTCTGGCATACACAAAACTGCTTAATCTAAAATTCAAAACTTAACATGCCCCCGGCCTTGAAAGGGTTGGCTTTCAACAAATATCAGAGGGGATAAGAATTACATGTTTTAAACTAGTAATGTATAATTCAAATTCAAAGTTCAACATATAAATGATACAGTACTCTGTGTCTACACGGCTGTTTCTACTGGGAGTGGACACATCTTTACTACAGATCGTTTTATGATTCCATTTATGGTTTTTATTGATACTACTCGCACAATATTATCATTTCGTTGATAAAGTTCAACTATGCGCCCAATATGCCATTTGGAAGGAGGTAGGTTATCGTCCTTAATCAGAACAACGAATCCAACGCGTAAATTTTCTTGCTTAGTTCTCCATTTTACACACTCTTGCAGCCGAGGTATATATTCCTTGAACCACCTTGCACAAAAATGCTGTTTAAGTTGTTGTAGATGTTGAAACAGAGAAAGTGGTCTAGCTTGGTATGCTACGCAGATCGGGATGGGGTATTGAATTGAGGGATTGTCCAATGAGGAATGCGCAGGGCTGAGTACTTCCAAGTCATTCGGATTGGTTGTCAAAGGTGTCAAAGGTCGGGAGTTGAGTATACCTTCTATCTGAGTTTTAATTGTATAAAAATTTTCAAATGTTAAAAAAGTATTTGACATTATGCGTTCAAACGCATGATACTTTGCAGATTTTATACCTGCTTCCCATATACCACCGATATGTGGGGAATATGCCGGTATAAAGTGCAACTTTACGTTTTGTTTGTGCTCTAACAGTTCTTTTAAATTTTCCTTTGAACTTGTTAAAACATTTCCAAGTTCCTTTAGTTCTGCGTTGGCACCCACAAAATTACTGCCATTGTCGCTGTATATGTGTGATGGTATGCCTCGACGTGAAACAAAACGTTGAAAAGTTGAAACTAACTCTAAGTGAACTGCCTCCGAGGCAAGACAAATGAATAGACAAAGATAGCATTCCAACGCCTTGCAGCCACGGCCTTTTCTATCCTTTATTATATACGGTCCGGCATAATCAACACCAGTACTGTGAAATGGATGTCTTGGAGTTACGCGAGGAGCAAGCAAATCGCCCATAATAGGAATATTGAACTTAGGATTATTTGATTTCCATTTTCTTAGGTCAAAGTATCCAGACTTTAATATTGATGAAACCTGATGACACAACTGAATAGTTTCATGAACTGTATCTGCGCCAGTATGCTTACTGGCTATATGTTGTCTTAATCGTGAAATGAATATTTTAGGGTATATGCGGTTATCTCCGTAAAAATAAAAAAGTGTCTTGTTGCACGTGTAAGAATGTATGGATAAAACTGTGTACGTGTGGTATCCTTCAACAACTGCGTGTTCTGTTCTATCTTGCTATCCTGTTTTTCTATTTTCTTATCGTATTTATCCACCTGTTTCTTCATTATATTATCTACTGCAGTAATTCCACCTTCAAACATAGTACTTCCTCCCTTATTTCCTTTGCTGCCTCATTCACCTTAATACCTATTTCTTCGTTGATTGGCTCTCCAATTTACTCTCTTTAAATTTTTAATCTTATTTCTTATGGCTCGCTTGGCACGAAAAAATCTAATTTTATTGGACTATTCTGCAAATTATTTTGTTGATGAGGAAGGTACCCTGTCTTGGCAGTTGTCGAAAATATAAATGTAAGATAAAAATAAAATTTATAATACTGACCTATTTTTTTTCTTCTGCCACTTTATCTCTCTTTTTAAATTCCTCGGATTTTTTATTCTAGACATGGTTTTTCTTCTATAAGTCACCAAATAGTATTTAAAATTTGACATTGCTTAATTTATGTATTTATATCAGTAAATAAATCAAATTTAAATATGTGGTTTCGCAGTGCAATTTATTATGTATGTACAGCGCAAAATATCGTTCCAATGTTGTGGGGATCACATGGGTACAAACCGGTATGTCACCGCTGATAAACAATATCGGTAATACGGTGCCGACAAAACGGTATCGTGTCGGCACGCACAGTATTATAACTCCTCCTGCCTTAGACTGAAATTATTCCAGAATGGGTTAATTCTTGGGATTTATTACATTACTACTTCTCATTTATCCTTTCTTATACAGGAGTTTTACAGGTTCTCTTATAACTATTATAATATTTAATAAACTTCATATATATGAAGGGGTTAGAACCATATAAGTGCCAAAAAGTGAAACTGGAGAAAAAGCTTTCAAAGTTGATTGACAATTAGAAATTCGGTATCAAATTAGATTAAAGTATTCTGTGTACAAAATTGGCATATTAGTGTAAAAATGTATTCACGTGAATATTTTGATTTATCATGAACCCAAAACCGAAATTATTTAAATTTTTTTGGATTTGAAGACATTTGAAGCATAAAGGTACAAGTGCATTTTTAAGTGAAATGTAGAGTTACTGCACATCTATTTTGGAAAGTTAATATTAAAACATTTTATTATACTAAATAAAAAAAATAACATCCTTAAAAGGGCTTTATTCATAATCAGACTCAAATATGTCACTATAACCCACTTCCTCATCTAAATTCTCAGCCTCCACAGTTTCGTTCTCTGTCTGTTCCGTTTCATTAGCACTACTGTTCTATTTTTTCCTTTCTTAGACTGCTTCTTCTTTTCCCCCTCTTCGTGCATAATATTTATATAGAAATCATGATGTATTGGTGAAATATATGGCAAAAGCGAAATTAAATTTCGCCATTTCTCTAATGATATTTTAGCCATCAGTGTTATTAAGTACATTAATGTTTATTTTAGGTCCTCCTGGTGTCTGTAGACACTTCTCCGATCTGGAAAGTAAAACATCTGCAGTGTGGAAGCATTTTAAATCGAAGGTCAATTGCTGGTCGCTTTCATACCTGAACCAAACTATGTCCCTCCATTTAAGAGGTTCGGCTTTTTTCTTTGGACTGACTTCTTTTTCCGTGATATTTTCTTAGATGTTTGTGAAGCAGACGATTCGTGTGAAATAGAGCCATCCTGAGATACTCCCTGATTGGTAAATTTTGGGGTCCTTCACCATCTCGTTCAGCATGGAAAAAGAAATAAAATCTTGGGTTTTCATTTCATACACTACAAAATGTTTTGAGGTCGCCTTTATGATGTCGATCCAATGTTGTGGGATTAATATAGTGGGTATTTTTTTCTTTCTCATTTCAATTAATCCAATTGATCTGTTACATTCCATGTAACTATGTCCTGACACAAAAAATTTATGATCTACAGTTTCTAATTTGGTGCACTGCGCTAAGTACATAAACAGCTTAATAACGTTTTTATTTTTATTTTGCCCTCCGCATGAATCACTATAACAAATTAGGTAAGTGATACTTTCTGGCAAGTCCTTGATAAATTTGACTAAACAGGAAGCTATTTCCAACGATCCACGTGACTCTACAGTTTCGTTCCATATATACATGTAAGATTTTTTGGATGTGAGGTCGTAAATGCACAAATTATAAGTCCACAGCTGTCTGAGATAGTAAACTTTATTTGTCGTGAGAAGGGGTGTCGGTAATGTTATTTGCCGCTATGGGGTCTGTGGAATTTTAAATTAAAATGGGTTCAAAAAATATTCCGGTAGTATGATTCTTTGACTGAAATTTTTCCTAATTCGTTACACCATTCGCAGTACAATTTGTACATAAGGGCAATATTGAGTTGTAATGAAAGATATCTCGAATTCTCATCTTGAGCCCGTGAGTAGTGACTCTTGTATTTTGGGAATAATTTTATGTGTGCCATCACCTCGTTCTTTCTTTCATCGGGAATTTTATTACCTGATGGATGTTTTCCTCGTTTGTCATATTCCGCAATTCTTTCTGGAGTTATACAAACAGTCGTAAATCTTCTATTTGTGATATCTAGAGTCAAAAAAAATTCTTTACACACTCTGAATTTTAACAGGCTGATTTTTGTTACTAAACTTTTTCCGCTAACAGCACCTTGCTTTTTCCTAGGTGGTACATCTTTCATTACACAAGAGGCGATGAAACTCGTTGGCAGATCGTACGTTTTTAGCCCATAGAACTTTTTAAACAAATTTTCTCTCTCGCCTTCTGTAATTTGTTTTCAATTATATCTGCATGTATGGTTATATCTTTTCAGCTTCCGTGCTACTACACCTTTGCCTCTTGCTGTTATATATGTTGCGCCTTTGGTTCTCAAATTTTTTCGCTTTGCTTTTGTCCATTCAGTCGCATTTATTTTTCTTTTTTTAGCTTTCTTCGGAATAACATGAGGTTGAATATTTCTTTCACTCTCTGAGTTCAACTCGTGTTCGAACAGCTCATCTACGACTTCTCCCTCGCTTTCTTCTGTGAGACGACTCTGCTCCTCAGATTCAGGAAGGTACTCACTATCTTCATCTGTTGCATATGGATCAGTCTGTTCACTGTCATCAGTATCGCTGTTGCGCTAGATGCAGCCCGCTGAATACAATAAAACAATTTATTAAATATCAAGAATTTGAGGTTATGTTTGAGAAATATAATCGATTAGGTATTGAATATTTTTACGAAATGTAGGGTAATTCCGGGGGTGATGGACCATGTTTTTTATTTGTCACAAGAAACACTCACATTAAGAAAAATCAAAGGCTTTTATGTACTGGGTCGATAATAAACAACACATACTATATCTTATCAGGTTTGGGAGCCTAAATGTCAAATTGCGAAGAAAAAAAAATGTTTATATATGCTTGGTCCATCTAACCCGCAATAGTGCGGGTTAGATGGACCAACTGTAAGGGTGAGATGAACCTTGTTAGAAATATAATATACATCCATTCTTTGAACGAAAAAAACTTTATTCTTCTAAGTTCTACAATAAGATTGAAATATTAAAACTCGTATACGTTACTTGCTCATGCCGCAGTGATCACATTCATTCTCAAAACGGGAACACCCCTCATGTAGCCAACGCATGCACTTCACACACTGTATCCAGTCTTCTTTTTTCTTTAATTCTGTGTACATCTCTCCACAGCCAACACACTGGTTTTCATCCCAATCGACACCGCATTCTTCGTCATCGTCAACCAATTCTTCAGTCATGTCATCATCTATTTCATTGTGTGATGATGAGAATAAGTAACGTCTCTTTTTACTTACTTGACATGTCTTAAGTTTCTTCTCCCTTTTTTTCTGACCAATTTCCTTTTCTTTCTCTTTCTTCTCCTTTTTCTTCTCTCTCTCCATTTTTTTCTCTATAGCTTTCCTTATTTTTTCATTCTTCTCTTCTCCCGCTTCTTTACAACGATATTCTCCGGGGAATTGAGTACAGTGGCAATGTTCTTCCTCACTCTTTTAACTGCCCTATTTAGTAGTACCTTTGGGACAGGAGATATTTTCTCTAGCAACTTACTCGGAGTAATTTCTTGAAGGACACTGGAGGTGCTGGGTACGGCAGGGTCGATTTCACCACTTTGAATGAGACCTTTTTTGGGAGTGGTGGATGTGGCAGGGCGTGTTTCACCACTACGAGGGATAGAACTTTTCTTTTGCTGTGATACTTTTGCTTTTCCTTTGGTACTTTGCTTGGAGGTGCTGGGTACTGCATGGTCGATTTCACCATTCTGAATGAGATCTTTTTTGGGAGTGGTGGATGTGGCAGGACGTGTTTCACCACTACGGGGGATAGAAATTTTCTTTAGCTGTGATACTTTTGCTTTTGCTTTGATACTTTGCTTGGAGGTGCTGGGTACTGTAAGGTCTGAAGCAGCATTATTTTCATTTGGTCCTGTTTTATTGTTGTTGTCTCCTTCTAAAAGGTAAGCATAATCTGGTATGGCCTGACGATTCAAAGGAATTATGCCTGTCGCCTTAAATCCACTGATTCCATTTTCAACAGTGACTGATTTTGACCATGCAGAATGAAGTAGGCTTCCCAACTGGAGCCTGTTGATTTTTCTTGAAGGATGATTCTTCATAAAATTATTAGAAACAGCTTTGAAGTTTCCTTTTAACGATTTGAAAAAACAGCGATCCAGTGGCTGCAGCCAATGCGTGGTGTGCGGTGGCAGGCTCTGTAAAATTATGCCCTGTTCTTCAGCGAACTCTAATATTTCAATACAGCTGGTGTGCGAAGTATGACCATCCACAATAAGCAAGACCTTGCCTTGAGGTTTTCTAGGGCCAAAATAGAATTTTAACCAGTCAAAAAACAACTCCGAGTTCACGTACGCAGATTTTTGGTTCATTCTTATTTCCGCGCCGGGTGGCATACCATCAGCATATTCAGCTTTTTTATTTTTCCCTTTATAGATGCAAAATGGTGGCAGAAATGTTCCTTCGGCATTGCAACAGGTCAAAACCGAAACGGTTTCACCCTTTTCCCCAGATGTAATTGAGGTAACATTTCGTGACCCTCTGATGGCAACAACTTCTCCAGGCTTATTGTTCAACTGTAGGCCGGTTTCGTCTATGTTGAAAACATTGCCTCGAAGAGGTTATTTTCAGTAAGTACTCTTTCGAGCAAATTAAAATACTCCATGACAGCTTGTTTGTTCATCCCTATTGCACGAGCAACCGAAACCCCCTCAGCTTTTCTAATTGACAGGTTTGGATTTCGAGCAAAGAATGAATATAACCAGTCGTAACTCGCCTTCTTGGTTTCCTTGTTGAACTTGTGCGGGAGCTCGAGTTTTTCCGCTAGTTCAAAGGCCATACTTCTGACGGAATCTCTACATGGAGCAAAACCATGATCCTGTAGCTTCTTTATATGAGCGAACATCTTTTTCTCATTTTCTTTTCCTAAAACTGACGAGGGGCCTAATGGCCCCTTTGTGAATGCTTGCTTTTTTATTCTTCTCTTCAGCGTGGTTTTTGGGATGCCGTAAGCTTTTGCACTTTCATTAACTCCCATCAACTTTTCTTCAACAGCTTTTAGCAAACTTTCCTCGGACCATTCCCCTCGGTGAGAAGTCCCCTTCCTTTTATAAGTAGTCGGCATATTTTCTAAAACAAACAAAACAACCCTAACTAATCCACTTGCTTTTCTTTCGTGAGAAATACATTATGGTCCAATTCTCCCGACACGGAGTGGTCCATCTTACCCAAAATATTGGGGAGAGATGGACCATCCTCCAGCTGTTCGGTCGCTGGTTGATGCGTCACAATTTTAGGTTATATTTAGAGCCACATGTTGTACATGCCTACATTATCACACTTACATCAATATCTCGCAGCAAAATGGATTCAGGCGAATGCTTATGACTACAGATAAAATTCTTCACCTACTCAAAAAGAGTAATGTAATTTTTTTTCCAAAATACCGGTTATTTTCTGGAGAAAACAGTTGCGCACTTATGGTTCGATGAAAACTCTCACTGAATAGTACTACATTAGCGCTATGGTGAAGGGGGTCTAAACTAGCGAACTGGTCCGACTCAACCGGTGGTCCATCTCTCCCGGGTCTACCCTATTGTAAAATAAATCACATACCCTCTGTATCCATTCCTGTTTCATTTTGATCACTGTAACGAGGTGAATTTTCCGTAGCCAAAAATGCTGTTTAAATTAACAATATACTTCGTTATTGCTCCGCTTACATTCGAATCATAGGTATTGTAAATTATTATTATAGATTTCTCCTAATTTAGCTAGCTGAAACCGCGAAACAGATTTCTACTTTAAATAGGTAATTTGATAAACCTGGCGGTGAGAGGGGCTGTCTATAATATTAATATTAATTACAGGATTTGATACTGAGGGCGTTGATAAGTCAGCTGCGTAAATTAGTTTCATTAGAGCACATTTGAATATCACTTCTGTCCGATCCGTCAAACAACCCAGTCGGGTATTATTCCGTATATCCAGCACATGTAAGTACACCGTTTTATCACCGCCGCTGGTTTCTTGTCGACCTTTTTATATTAACACCGATAAGAACAATTCACTAAAATGTGTGTTTTAAAGCAATAATTTGAAACCGATTCCGTTTAAATGTATCAGAATATAATTATTATTTCCCGACTTAGCAGAAATTAAATAAATGAATTTAAATTATGACAATATAGTAAGAGAGTCCGAGTTGGGACATGTCAACTTCTCCGATTTTATCCAAATAGCCATGTTCGCAAGAATTTCCAAATGGGAAAAAGAACATAGATGATATTTCGTGAGAAAATGTGTACCGTTTACCGTTTATATTATTTTAATCCAGACCATTTGTGATGGTACTGCGATAAAATAATATGTTATTCTACAAAATGGGTAGAAGTTTTAATTACCGTATATTTTATTTTAGCTAGGTCGTAGCAAAATAAAATCTGTATTTGCAAAAATTATTTTTGTGAAATTTATTGTAGTGTTATTGTTAATTTACCGTTCATTTTGTTCCCAATATTTCGTATTAACACGAAATGGAACAAAATTCCTTACTTTGAAATAATTTCTAGAAATTCATTATAGTCCGGGAACTGAGAATAAAATCTAGGCTACCGTCAATAAATTAACTAACATTATATTCTGATACATAGACATTTTCCGCATAAAATCCGACAAGATACCACGTGGCCGAACCGAAATGCATTTAATGAAGGCATCCAGCTGTGGGGTTTGAGGCGCTTGGCAAACACCGCATCAAGTGTTGATGTAACTTCAACATTTCCGAACCGAACCGAAATACCACCGTTCTGATTATTGCTGTCTGTCCGTCTAGGCAGAATAATCTCCGCCGTAAGCTGATACCAAATCCGATAACCGTTTTATTTTCCGAACCGAGTGTAACCAAGATTACACACCGCTCCGAATCCGATAACCGTTTTACTTTCCGATCCGAGTGTGACTTAAGTTACACACCGCACCGAATCCGAAAACCGTTTTATTTATTTGGTATCAGTTTTATTTCATTTTGCCAAGTTCTTCACACTTACACTCTGACCGTCCATGTAGGCATGATTATTGCTGTTGATAACCGCTTTTGCCTGGTACTTGCATACTGCCTGCTTTTATTACTTACTGTGGTGTTGTTTCTTACCGTTCACCGTTTTTTTTTTCCGCTTACTGTTTTTCTACCGATCTTATTTTTTTTTCTTTACCGCCTTCACCGTTTGCTTGCTTACCACCGCTTGCTTCCATATTAATGAGTAACTAGTAGCTAACTAGCTTCTCACCGCCTGGTTACCCGTACGTCACAAAATGGCGCCCTATCTAATTCAAATTAGACTAAAATGACATATCTTAAGTTTTTCTATTTTATTTATGAGAAACTCCGTATTTTGGTACTTAACCGCTTCTTATTGCTTTGTAAACATTTCATTGTATGTTAATAAACTTTATTATTTACCGACCTCTGCCTTTTACTGTTGAATGTGAGTGAAAGTCTAATCTGCCGTCCGGACCCCTGGACATACCGTGTCTCCACTGTAGCTATCCCAGCCCTACTGCAACAGGCTGCGTTTAGGAGGCTAATGTGGAACCTTTGCCCCACGTAAAAATTGCAAAGGTGGCGCTCGAGATTACCGAATTTAACCGCAATATAGTTCAGCGCCAAAGTGACGCTTCCACTTGCCTATGCGCTAGGCAACTGGAAGAAAGCACGTCACATCACATTCACGTTTATACATTCAAAATTTATTAAAATCACTCTATTTGGACAAACCATAAGGAGCATAAAAGTAAAATAAAGTAATTCTATGATTTGATTTGAGTCAAAACGGTATAATAAGTGCACTTGTACCTTTCTGCCACCAACGAAATATACGATTCTGTTTGGAAGTTATACCTACCCACCAATATGTGGCACTAGCAGTCATAAAATCACTTGGATCTATTTTCCAATTGACAAATATACCTTTCAACTTACAAAATGTGCACTTAACGCAGTTTTATAATAAATGTCACTTATACCCTTATGGTTCTGACCCCTTCATATGGTATAAAGCAATACTTATCCATACAGATATTTTCCCTCCACCTTGATCTGTCATGGAGATAATGGAAAAGATCGTCTAAGGACGACTTTTCGTCAATTACTAATTACTAAATTACTAAAGGTAGGAGAATTGAACTAAATGGAAGTGTTCAGGTACTTTCAAGAATTTGAAAAATTATCTCATCATATTTTCGGAGGGTTAAGCCTCAATATAAATGTTATTAAAATGCATATAAAAATTTTAACGATCGATTTCTAATGGTTCCTATTGATATAGGTTCTTATTGGGGACAATTCAACCATGGAAGTGCGGCTAGACCCTTTGTAGCTAAAATATTTTATGATGAAAATAGAAGTGAAAATATAGTTCAGAATTTGACATTGACTGATAAAAACACCAGATCTTCACCTATCTATTAGCTAACTAGTATTGGAGCCTATATATTCTATGCATGTTTAAAAGTGAATTATTATTTGTATGCTTTGGTTGTATTGAAACATATTCTTTATAAGATTTTGCAAACATCAAAAAATAACCATCCCATAGTTATTTTTTCTGATGTGTCCAAAATCCTATAAAGAATATGTTTCAATAGTCCAGAATATTTTACTTTCTTATTTATAATTAAAGAGAACTGAAATAAAGTGTATTAGATTGATTTATTGTGTTGTTCTAGATTGCTGTTCTTATAAATTATAAAATTTTACAAATAAATTATACATATATTATGTGATTGGATAATGATAAGAATAATTATAACAATACGTAATGATAATAAATTTTAGAATAATAATGTGAAGTAATGTAACTTTGATTCACATTTTTTCTAAAATTATTTAATATTAATTAAAATAGGCTAGTGACTTATAAAGCTTAAATAATCTGAATTTAAAGAGCTATTGTTGAATATTCTATCTTTTATAGCAATGAAAATGTTGATGATGAAGAATGATTACCCTTTTACTATACTTCCACTTCCATAAAATATTATAATTACAAATTTGCTGCATTTTTCATTTTGGCAGAGGGATATTTTAATGTTCAGAGGGGTTATTTTATTTTTAGAGGATTATCATAATTATTCAATATTTATTAATAGACGGTTTCTGATATAATTTCTTTTTGTTGCAATAACCGTCAAGAACATGCCGTATTGGTGTTTCTTGTTCTTGAATGGGGCATTTAATTTTTTGTAAAGAGGATATCAGTTTTTCTAGGACAAAAAAGAAAAGACATCCAAATTTACATCTGTAACGTTTTGTGGGGATATACTCCTATTCTCTGTAATTGTTTATTTGTGGCATAGCACCACCGCTTGGCCTCGTCGTTGATCCAACACGCATTCTCTCAGGAAGCTAGTCGTGAAAACGTGAGAATAAAATAAATTAATCTCAATTTGGTTAAAATGCCGGATGTTTATACAACTGCTGAAAAAGTGCAAATTGTGAAGTGGTACTTTGTGGGCCATTCCATTAAAGATACAATAAATGTATTTACCGTCAATAACCGTCAAGAACATGCCGTATTGGTGTTTCTTGTTCTTGAATGGGGCATTTAATTTTTTGTAAAGAGGATATCAGTTTTTCTAGGACAAAAAAGAAAAGACATCCAAATTTACATCTGTAACGTTTTGTGGGGATATACTCCTATTCTCTGTAATTGTTTATTTGTGGCATATTCAGATTTTCTTATTTTTTATTGGGTATTTTGCCACTGAAAAATATTTAAAAATTTTAATGAAAAAACCTCTGCGCCAAACGGATCAGACAGAGGTTGGTTCTTGAGTACTTGACTGTTTCAAAAAGTCTCACACCTAAAAATATATAAACTAGAACAATGTTATCAACTAAAAACTGAAAATCAAAGCTATAGGTAGTTAACGTTTCGGAAGAGAATCTACTTCCGTTTGGCGCAGAGGTTTTTTCATTAAAATTTTTAAATATTTTTCAGTGGCAAAATACCCAATAAAAATAAGAAAATATACTCCTTTTTGTTGTATGATGTTGGCATTACGTTACATTGTTGCATAAAATTCTTAAGTAGTATTGCGCAGAATTTATTTCTTATTAGATTGCCTGCTTTATATGTCAGTGTCATTTTTGTCGGTATCTGAGAAAGTTGGAAACAGATTCTGTATGTTATTATCTGCTACATATGAAGGTGATTCTGAAGGAGTTGATAAATGGGAATAACTACGAGGAACTTGAATCTGGAAATGGAGAATAGTGAATTTTATTAATAGTGGAAGACGATGTGGTAAATGGAGTATTGTTTGGTGTATGGTTTATATAAGTGGGATTGATATTTGAAAGTGATGACGTCATTTCCAAATAACATTTATTTAATTGATCTTATAAATATCACGTGCATATTTACGAACGTCGTTTCCTTAATTTATATTCGTCATATTGTAAGAAAGCTGAAATCTCATCCTTTACCTCTCCCCCTATTGCGTGTACAGCTCTAACTGATTTTAAGCATTTTAACGCCTCATCAATTCCTCCATCCGTTTTAGATTTTCCCTTATTAAGAGGTGTTGGTGGTATCCTAAGTTCTATCTCTTTTTTTTGTTTCCTCTATATTTTGGTTAGAGTCCTTTTTGTTAGTTGTTTCTGTGTTTTCCACTTCATATCTTTCTGAGATGCGTTTATTGGATACTTTCAGATGCCATCAACGCAGGAAGAGTGGAAAAAATATAAGATTTTGAAAACGTGTGAATATTTCCTCATCATGTTGACGGATGGAGTTTTAAAAAATACTAGTTTATACTAGAGAATGAACCGAAATCTACTGAATCTTCCGATGTCGTCTGTTATAAACAGAATAGAAGAAGAAAATACGTTTTTGTGTGATTCTGCTTTTGCTGTGACCGAACAAATTTTAAAATCGTTTGCAACCATTTACCCAAACAGATCACTTCACAGGATATTTAACTATCGCCATAGTCGGGTTCGTAGAGTGTCTGAAAACGTACTAAGTATATTGTGAAGTGTGTTTCGAGTATTACGAAAACCATTACCTTTAGAATCAGATGTTCGCTTATCCTCAGTAAGGCCGCATCTAGTCCTTTGAAGAGATATTTGAATAAATACTTAATGCATCTCTCACGCATCGCACAGAATTTGATGTTGACGTGACAGGTGTACATTCACGAAGAATATGGATTGTAAGACACTATCGAACGGTGGTCTAACGTAGGTTTTACGCCATTACCGACTTTGGTGATCGTCTTACCGTCGCTTCATCTCCGATAAATCATCTTACCGTTTCAATTAATGGTTGTTTCTGGTCACATCGTCCGTCTACCATATTTTTAGTAAATATTGCTTGTATCTAATTCTAATTTGGGTGAGACTATTCGTGAGTGAGACTATTCGTTCGTGAGACTATTCGTTCAGCGTTAACTAGTCTAATACAGATATGCGAGTGAGGGAGGCCTCTCTTGATCGCTTGGTTGGGCGCCAGGTGGTATGTTTTAAATAATTTCATGCCATTTAGGGTTGGTAGTCTTTGTTAGAAATAAACTGGGAGTGCTGCATCGACCAACAATTGCTATTGAGTCTTGGGAAAGCTGCTGTTGGTAGCGAGGACTTCCAATGAACGTAGAAGATAGAATCACTATTCTACCCAATGTGGTTGCATAATTGCCATCATGAATTCTTTTATTGAGATAATCGGCCAGACCGACGTAATGTGTGGCTCTCAATTTGTCTTGATTGTGTCGAATATAGTTGAGAGCGTATTTGCTTTCACTTTGATATAAGCTGCAACGATGTATTGCTGCATGAATATACCTCCGTATAAGAGTCCAACGTCTCATAAAGCGAGACGGTAAGCATAGTACTCGCATAAACTAACATTTATTTCGCCCCGAGCGTATTGCATACCCATATGCCATCCTAGATCTCCTAACTGAAAAAGAAGTGAAAATACCAAAGGATCTAAAAGTTCACTTTCAGGGTTTATGTTACGGAAGGCAGTGGGATTGTTCCGTACGTATACCCTCAAATTGGGTGAGGGAGTGTTAGTGGCATTTGCAATGTATATCGCAGTTACCTCGTCGACAGCCAGTAAACCGAATTGTTTGTTAGCACCTCGAACGGCTAACAGATCTATATTAATTTCAGGCATTTCTAAAGAAGCGACGTTGATTAATCTTGCCGCCTCCTCTCGCCTTCTTTCAATAATTTGTAACTGTACATCGTATCTGTCTCGCAAGTGCATATATGCTTTACTATATGGGCTTTTGCTTCTTAGCAGGTTTTCTATGTTCGCTATGATATCTAGATCTAGATCGATATTATTTTGATTTCTTTGGTTAACGGCCTCTGGAGGTATCAAAAAATAAATTGTTCCGAACCGTTGATGTTTTATAAGTGATGGCAAATTTTACCTTGTATCACATTTGTAGGAAAAGCATGACCTATCGGTAATTGATGTAAGTTTGCCTGTAATGAAGTGAATTGAAACGTATAATTAAATCTAAGTATGTTTAGTCTGAAATGAATCGATTGTTGTTTGCGTCCTCGGACAAAAGAGTCGGTAGTGTTACCTTCTCTGCGGCATTTTGTGTATACTCTTTTTTGATTCTGTTCTGCTTTGAAGTGCAAATCAGAACAGGATACTCCACATATGTACTACAGGTCCAATGGCCCTCTCAAAATACGGTTTGTTGCCACGAGTTGGGATTAATTCGAAGATTTACTTGATGCTGACGGTCAGCTATTGCTTGCCATTGTTCTCAAAGCTGCTCATACATGATTTTGCCCATTTTGTTGGACTTCATTTTCTATATCTGTGAAAATTTGATCTATCTAGAACTAGATTCTCTATTGCACATCGTAGAAAAGCGTTCCAAAGTTGAACATTAATTTGAGAAAAGTGAGGGAAGAGACTTCTGATTGAAGTATTTTTTAGACTATGTAGGCGTCACTTTTAATTGTGGAATTGCAGGAAAGGCTTCTGGTGTGCCAGTTTTGCGAGTTTTGTTTGTACTGGAGTCAGCAAATCAAGTTCTTCCCAGTTCCCACGCTATTTTAGCACGTTTGTAGTCACAATCAGGGCATCCAGTATTTGTTAATTTATTATGAAAACTGATCAGAGGTGGTAAACACGTATGATCTAATCGATTCCAAGAATCTAAATATTCATAGGGGATTACTCTTTTTCTAGTTCCTACTGGTTCAAATTGGATACGATTTGAAAACATGGATTTTACGTTTTCAAAGCGCAAAGGTGATAAATATTGAGCTAGTTTTTCCAAACTAGATTGCATAAATCTAAAAGAATCAAGAAAACGTAATTCTACGTGTTCACGTTCATCAACTTGAATCAATTTAGAGAGTGAAACATATTTTTATTTAAAGGAACTGTCTTAATTTCGCCTTCAATTACATCGAGTGCGTTTACAATCAAATGACAATCATATCCAGAAAAATGGTGAAAGAAGATTGGAAAAAATTTTGGTGTGTGATATAATAAAGTATATTCATTATGAGCCAGTCCTAGATATTTACCAGTAAGATGACGATGGACGGCTACTCTACTCTAAATTGTTTTTACGTATATGACACATAGCAGACGTTACTTATACCTTTTTTCTTCATTAGTTAAAGGATTCATAGGGTTTTTATATATATTTTTATAAATATCTTTAATATTTTTAGCGAGACATTACGATTTTTTCCGGTGAATCTTTTCCTTTATAAACTTGTAATTTATTTAAACTGTTATCGTAAGCACAATATATACAGATTCGGAAATTGTAGTTGGCAATATGTAAACGTTTATCTGCGCAGGTAAACCACGCCTTGCCGTAGATGAATGCAGGGTATTGATATTCCTTCATAGCACCACCGCTTGGCCTCGTCGTTGATCCCCCACGCATTCTTCTTTCAGGAAGCTAGTCGTGAAAACGTGAGAATAAAATAAATTAATCTCAATTCGGTTAAAATGCCGGATGTTTATACAACTGCTGAAAAAGTGCAAATTGTTAAGTGGTACTTTGGGGGCCATTCCATTAAAGATACAATAAATTTATTTACTGTGGCATTTCAAGACAGACCAATCCCCTCACTTCGTTAATATATTTGTGATAATTATTAGTTGATTTTCGTTTCTGAAAATTATTTAATTTTATTTTAATGCTCTATTTTCATTTAATTTTTAATAGGAATAATTAATTTTGTAATAATTATTAGTTGATTTTGATTTGTGATAATTATTTAATTTTATTTTAATGCTCTATTTTTGTTTCGTTTTTAATAGGAATTATTAATTTATTCCCATAGCCTTCATGGCTAAAAAGAATATGCAGAAATATTTTCAATAGAAAAAATTGTTTGTCAAAAATGTGACAAATAACTTCTAACTTTTGACGAGATAATCTCGTTCCGTTTAGAAATTATTACTATTATTATTATTACTATATTCAATGTCGACTCGATTACTTTTAGAACCTGCGATCACGAATTATGGGGTGGGGCGTTTATTCCCTATATTGTGAACTATAAAATATGCTTCGTTAGGTGAGCTTGGAGAGAACTGAAGAAAATATTGTGCGATGCACACTTCTAACAATTAATGTAAATTGTTAAAGTTAGCAGCGTGTTGTTTTCCTAAAAATTTATAGTGATGGTGGTCCCATAATTTACAGTTACATGTACGGAAGAAGTTGTCTGCAGTCTATTAAAAAACAATAATATGCATTAACGAATAATCATAAACAATTCAGAGAGAAGCATGCTAGATAAATCCAACTATGAATTATTGGGAAATTGCATTATTCAATATTTACGACAGAATTCCTATTCTATTAACAAAGGCCCAGACTGGTAAATGGACCATCACTATGTGTGATTTGTTTTCTTAATAATCTTGAGATATTATTAATCCAAACATAATGCGACTAATGACATCTCCTTGTAATAACAGCAAATTAACATATTTTTTTCAAATTTTGTGCAGTAAAATAATCTTCTAAACCGAACACATTTGCACTTATATTTTTATTCAAATTTTGATATATCATGAACTTAGTGGGAAATTTAAATTTTGAAAATTAATTATCACATCTAATATAATGTCAGAACTAATGTCTTGAATTTTATAAGAATATACTCTTTCAGTATTACCATTAACAGATATTATTGACAATTTAAAACAGAAAATATTATAGTTTTGAATGTTAATACAAGCTTTTTCCTTATTTTTTTCAGTTAGTGGAATGTAATTTGATGCTCTTGAAAGTTTATATTCGTTAATATTAATTTCTAAGTAAAGAAGTCTGGTTAAAGTCCAACCACTATCTCTTCCTTGAAATTCATCTGTTTTGAATATTATCTGCCCATTCATGTTATAAAAAAATGGCTTTAACTCTGTTTTATTAATAACTATATACATTATTGTTTGACACGATTTATTGAAATTTCTACCTGTTCTTCAACTATTTTGGCATATTCAGCATACAGTTTCATGTTGAATTTAAAAGCTCCGTACTTACGGAGTTGTTTGGTTAATTCCGGGATGGTTTTTACTTCAACATCATTCAAGAACTCTAGGGGAACTAAAGGTTCCTTATTTTTGTTCTCGAATATTAGCGTTTCAATGCGTTGGTTAAAGCTACTTCTCATCACCTATAAACTTGTTTGTTATGTGTGTCTATGTTTTTAATAATTATCGGAGCGTGATAATATTATAGGTTGAAAAATGTATTCTACAGTAATGCCGGTTTAACCTTTTCGGACCTACATTTTTTTAGGTGAGCAAAAAATCTGAAACTTCGTACATTAGTTCTTCAATTTTTTAAGTTACTTTTAGTTTGTGTCTGGAGTTCCTAACGTTGCCCAGCTTTGACCTTTGACCCGTGCACTACAGTACACACTGGGACTTAACGGTGTCATTACTACCCATTAAACAAAAAATAAAATCTGGCTTGTACTTATTTTCATGTAATAAGTGCTAGAAATTAAAAATTACAACTTATTTATTTTCTTGTGTGACAAATAGTAAAACAATTTTGTTTTTTGGTAAGACACAAATGCAATTGACATTTTTCATATTGTATGTGTCCTACTTTTACATGATGTCAGTTTGCACCTAGATGCAACGTTTTTATTATCAAAGACGGGGATGTGATTTAGGCCATCGAATCTTCAATAGGTCGAACTTCCGGTTTTTGGCGACGGCTGGAGGGTGAAGGAACAGGAGAATCTTTAAAAGGCCTTCCGCGTGATTTCAAAAATGTGTTCTTGTGTGCATTAGTAAGACCTTCTGCGATGTACGTACGAAAATGCAGAAGGTCCATAATGTTTTTCTTGCGGAAACCAAATGCTTCAGCTTTGGTCCTATATTCCAATCAACCATTTGTGCGTGCTAAATCAATCGCATGTGTAAACAGCCGTAATGTCCACTTGCGATATCGTATGGTAGTGCGGTTGATCGTCAATAAAAAGTCCATTTTATCCGCCCCTCCCATGTTTATGTTGTAAAATGTTACTACTTCTGGGCGATGGACGTCCACATACTCTTCTTTCACCTTATCCCACCTCTTGCAGGCATTGGTTGTGCCCACACTGGTAAAGTAAAGACGCCATAATTACACTTTTATTGTCAAACCGTTTGATCACCTCACTATCATTACTCAGAACTTCCTCCGAAGTACCCCGACCCTTTATTTTGATTTTAGAATCCGTTAAAATGGGGGATTCTGGAAGCGGTCCACTCGTGCAGTAGAAGAAGCGTATAGGGTGTCTCATACTGGATTTTAGTCTTCAAACTGACCTCATGCCGACCCTGTGCGAGTTTCCGTGAACGGGGTATGTCAGGCATGTAGCAGGTAGCTGCGGATTTCAGTAACCATGGAGCAGTGGTCCGGTGCGCAGCGTGCGTTTATGCTAGAGGCATATTTTAAAGCAAACGATTCGTATACCGTTGCACGACGTCGCTTTTGTGGACATTTCAATATTCGACGCGTGGGTGACGCACCATCTACTATGTTAGTGATGTCGTGGGTGAAGAAATTTCGAGAAAGAGGATAGTAAATACTACACCTGCAGGTAGACCGAAATTGACTTGATCAATATTGGGAGGTGTTCGAATGGATTTCGGCCTACCTGCAGGTGTAGCATGTCGCGAAAATTTATTTACTCGCGACGTCACTAACATAGCAGATGGTGCGTTATCCACGGATCGAATATTGAAATGTGCACAAAAGCGACGTCGTGCAATAGTATGCGAACCGTTTGCTTTAATATATGCATCTAGCATAAACGCACGTTGCGCACCGGACCACTGCTCTATGGTTACTGAAATCCACAACTTCCTGTTACATGCCTGACGTACTCTGTTCACGTAATCTCGTACAAGGTCGGCATGAGGTCAGTTTTGAAAACTAATATCTATTATGACACCTCGTACCTGCTCCTCAAATGTTGCAGCAAATTATAATTTGAGAAAAAAATATCAAAATTAAATTGTACCACGGAAGCTGCCATGACATGCCAAAGATTTCCTATTGTTCAGGGTTGAGCTCTGTTGCAGCCCTTTGATAGAGTTTAAAATCATACATAAGGCCACTTACTCCGCACAACGCAAGTGTTTTTGTCCCCCACATACACGGTTTATTCTTTACATATTGTTTAACACTGAGTACACCATTGAAAGGAACCATTTGCTTGTCAATGCTCAATTTGCGTTCTATTGGCAGTGCCAAGATTCGATTCCGAATGGTTTCGCAGATTGGTCGTATTTTCCAAAATCGGTCATTGCAAGCAGGTGGCTTTTTTCCACATTTGCAAAATATGAAAAGCTCCTATTTGTGAAATCTATCACGAGGCATTATATCAGCGATGACTGGGATTCGTAATTTATTTTCCTAGTAACACCTACCTCCGGGATTAGTGCAGGTTCCCCAGAAAAATATGCAGTCCAACAAATATTTTTAACTCATCTTGAGTTGTTGCCACAAATTTTGTTGCTGTACTGCGTGAATATTTGTTTTTTACCATGAGGGCAAATAGCTCATTCGTAAAATACTGCTAAAAAATATAGTAGGCTTTCCAGTTCGATTTCTGGTTGAAAATTAGGTGTATACCATTTTATTGCCGGAGTTATATATTGCACATTATTGCGTCAACTGATCTCTATTTGTGCGAAGACTGCTAATTATTGTTTATCTCTTATCTTGAGGGTTGAACGATCCCTGAGTGCAGCCTCACATCCTGATGATTATGGCTTGGAATGGGAACATAACTGAGAGACAACGATTTGTTGAAACTGATTTATTAAATGTAAACATTTTCTATTTATAATCACAGATCTACGTTCATATAAACATAATAAACATTCGTGAATGTTACAAGTCCATATTGAGGTCATATTTATCAAGCAATTAATATATTGTTAAGAATGCACTGCAAAAAATTTTGGTGTAAATTTACCCCAAAAATAGGAGGCAACTTTTCTACCTCCTATTTTTGGGGTGAAATTACTTTCATATGTAAAGTTACATGTCAAAGGTAAATTTAAATTTCTGAGTTAATTTCAAGTGAAAAGTTACACACAGACCTGTAATAGTACCGAGGAATCTTACACAATATTTGGTAAAAATACCCATGAAATTTACATTAAACCGGTAAAATTCAAACGGAAATGTAAAATTTACCAGGAAAATTACGGAGTTCGGGTAAAATTATAGAGCAAACTTACATGTTAGAGGTAATAATGACCTGTAAAAATACCGATTAATTTTACATGATGTCGGTAAAAACACTGTTGAAATTTGCATTAAACCGGTAAAATTCAAACGAAAATGTAAAATTTACTGGAAAAATTACAGAGCAGAATTACATGTAGATGTAATAATAACCGAAAACATGTCAGTTAAAACTATGTCAAATGTCGCTACGTAGAGGTAAGCATGTCTATTTATTATATACAAATATACCTACCTATAATTAATTAAGTACAGGCACACATTTACGTAAATTTAATAAAGGGATAAAGTTTTTATTCTAACAAATTGAATATGTTTCAAGGAATTGAAATAGTGAAAATTAAACATTCCTTATTTGAAATAAGTCGCTTTCCTAATGATTAACTTATTAAACCCTGTGTAATTAAAATTTTACTCAGAATTTTAAATACTTATATGAGAATTGCAAATGATCCCAAAAATTGAAGGCAAAAAAATTGCCTCCTATTTAAAAATATTGGCGCATTGTGGACCCCATCAAAAATATTTCATTAAATCTTCACAAAAAAAATTCTAATACTTACCTATTTACATCAAAACGACCGTCTTTTTCATTAGTTCTGAGCGTCAAAAGTTATTTTTCTTGCACACCGACCGTGCCAAGGAAAACAAAAACAAATATTTAGAAAGATTTTTTTGCACGTTTTTCAAAAATAAATAACTTTTGAGACTCAATACCACACATAAATTATAGACTTCTAATGCTGGTTTTAGAAAAAACAATTTCGACGTTTTATGAGATGCTAAGCCTATTTCAATAATGTATACGATTTGTATATAAAGTTTGTATTTTGCACGAGATTTTATAAAAAGGGTCACTTTATATAGGTACTTGTTGCATAAATAACCATTGACATAATGCTAAGTAAGCATAAACAATTAGATGCATTGAAAAATTACTTTACTACATTAATTGCTATAATTCCAAAGATATTTACACTTAAGGTACTATCACTTGATCGCATCCTTGAGATATTCTTCTGAAATAAAGATGTGAATATCAAAATAATAACTAAACACATTAAGGGAAAAATATATAAGTATATTAGAAAATTTGTTAATACAACTGTATGAGTATGTTATACAATGTATGTGAAGAAACTAAAGTTGAGATATTTTATTAAATTATTATTAAACAATGACCCGGTTTTAAAATTTAATGAGCGTTAAGTAGACCCATTGTAGCAAAGTTAAAAAAATACTTTTAAAAACCGGCTACCAACTGATGAGGGGGACAAAATTTGGGATAAACACGATTCTCAACCACTCTGTGGTATGTCGTTTAGGAAAAACATTTGTACAATTCATTTTTATTTGCCATAAAACATCGAACTTGTCCAGTGTACACAAAAGTAGAAAATCCCTTACATTAATATGGCAAAATATGTTATTTGAGGGTTCCAAGGAAAAACCTGTATGCTTATAGAGAATTAAAACTAACCAGAAATAACACGAAATAAGCAATACTTTTAATAAAAATTTAGAACTCCCGCCAATTAGTTACCAGTCAGAGTGATGTATGTCAATTGTTTTAATCCTTGTGTAGTATTTAATCTTTTCAAAAGATCTACAGCGGATAGATAATTTTCATTCTCAAATGCAAACTTTAAACTTTTTCACTTAGGCTTTTATTAAAATTTTAATGCAAACACTGATGTTATTTATGATTTTCTAATAGGTACATATCACAGTGAATTCATTGTCGCCAATAAAGTGAAGTGAAACTAATACTCTGCTAATTACTTACCTTTGTTTGACACTGATGACTGAGCGTATGACATTGTGCTGGGATATTTGTAAAATTAGGGTGTATTTTGACTATTTGGCACTATACCGTGATCCAAATACGGGTAACACACCAAAAACTAACTAATCGCGTATTGAAGTGTACCTAATACAATCTATTTATGGTGTTTTACTGTGTACATAAAATAAAGGTAATGCCCCTCGCGGAAGATAATGCAAGGAAATAATGCATCATAGATGGTAAATATAAAATGCCACTGTGTAAAATTCCATACACGTAGATGATACTGTACTCCAGAAATGTAGGAATTTTACTAACACACAAGGTAAATTTACAATGATTCTGTGAAACATTACCTCTACATTGATTTACCAGGGAGCTTTACCCAAAATATTGGGTAAACAAAATGTTTCACTCTTTTTGCTGGTAAAGTTACATTAAAGTTATTTGTAATTATTACACGTAACAACGGTAAATTTACCTCCATTTCTTACAGTGTTCACCAAAAACTGGAATATTACATTAATGCAAGGGAATATTACATAAATACAAGGAAATAATGCACCGTAAGTGGTAAATATACAAAACCACTGTGTAAAACTCCATACATAAAGGTTACTGTACACTAAAAATATAGGAATTTTCCTAACACACAAAGTAAA